>CM076572.1:799886435-800133344 GCA_034641835.2 Pinus albicaulis | reverse complement strand
GACTGTCATTCAGGAGCATGTGGCGGTCATATGTCTGGGTATGCCACTGCCCAACAGATATTGCGTGCAGGTTATTTCTGGCCAACATTATTTAAAGATTGCATTTATACGGTTCGGAAATGCCACAACTGTCAAATTTTTGATAGAAAAATGCGCGCACCACCCGCTCCTCTTCACCCTATAATTGCTGTTGGTCCTTTTGCAAAATGGGGTATCGATTTTATCACATGTAACCCTCACTCGGCCGGGGGGCATGCCTATATTATTCTCGCAGTAGATTATTTTACAAAATGGGCCGAGGCGATGCCTACATATTCAGCTGACGGCAAGACTGCTGCAACATTCGTATTCAATCATATAATTGCTAGGTTTGGTGTTCCTCAGGCTATTATTACAGATCATGGAAGTCATTTTTGGAACATCATGATGACTGAACTAACAGAACAACTTGGCCTACGCCACGATAGTTCCACTCCGTACTATCCACAAGCAAATGGTCTCGTTGAAGCCATTAATAAAGTTTTAGTCACCATGATTAAACGAATCATTGGTATTCATAAGACGAATTGGCATTCCATGTTATTTTCAGCGCTTTGGGCATATCGAACCTCAGTCAAAACATCAACAGGTTTCACTCCTTTTCAACTGGTCTACGGTTTAGAAGCTGTGCTGCCGATTGAATGTGAAATACCGTCACTAAAATTAGCCGTAGAATTACTTCCAGCTACGTCTGAAGAGGAGAAACGTTTCTTGTACTTGGCCCAATTAGATGAGAATCGACGAAGTGCTGCAATAGCAAACGAGACTCATGTCAAAAGGATAAAAGCTCAACATGATAGAAATGTGACCCCTCGAAATTTTTCAGAAGGAGACCTAGTTTTACTTTATGATCAAGCTAATGATAAGCTAGGAGCTGGAAAATTCGTGCCTATGTGGCATGGTCCTTACATTGTAAAACGAAAGTTAGAAAAAGGGGCCTATGAGTTAGTAGATTTTGACGGTGTCCCTTTGGATAAACCCAGAAATGGGCTTTATCTAAAGAGATATTATGCTTAAACGAGGAGTGGAGATTTTTGTTAGTTTAGATTTTCTTTACTGCTGGTGTGTTTTAGATTAGAAAAGTGTGCCTAGTTTAGAAGTGTGTTTTTGTCACTATGACTGCTTATCTGAGTTTTACTTTTGATATTGCAGATGTCGACGTCTCTTCAAACCTACATTGGTTTTGCTGATGGTGCTTGTCGTAGTACACGGAACATTTCTTCTGCAGCTTGGGTTATCTATTCACCCTCTGACGAGTTAGTATCCATGCATGGGGTAAGCCTTGGTCAAACAAAAAATAACATTGCCGAGTATAGTGCAGTGATTGAGTTATTATTTGAGTCCATATCATTTGGAATTCGGAGTTTGATTGTAAGGTTGGATTCTGAACTTGTTGTATTATAGCTTAACAGGGTTTATACCATTAGAAATCCGGTGTTATTACGGTTATTTTTGAGAGTTCGTCTCTTGGAACGTGAGTTTGATTATATTGAATATCAGCATATTCCAAGACATTTAAATACTTTAGCAGATTCAATTGCTTCTAGTATGATTAATAGACATTTGCAATAATTAAAAGCAGTAAAACAAACAACATTCATTTATGTACGCAGATAGCCGTCAAAATAGTGATATATATATCATAGGAGTGTGTCAAAAAATATACATCGTCTTCGATCATAGGTTGGAAACACCTTATGATCGGCAAAAATGGTAATACAAAAGTACAAAAATGAGTCTACACAATCATCTCATCACTGATGATGATCTCGATAGGAAACAACTGCTCGAGCCACCCTGCATAGGAACCTCCTGAAAGGTCCTGGGACTCCAATCACATATCTTTGTAGCCTGAGAGGGATGTCATCTATGCTCGTCTCTGGTATGTCTAGAGTCAAGCGCTCTAGATGATGCTCCAAATCAGTCAAAATCTCTACTGATTGGCCTGCTGGGGCTGGTGCGGGCGCAACTGGTTGTCTCCTCTCGAAAGGTTGGAGATGAGCTGGTCGTTGTGGACCCACATCTATATTCAAAAAACTTTTGATTATTAGTTTTCTAAGACGATAAAAAATTAAAAAAAAATTAGAACTTAGCAAACGTTGAAAAATGTTTTACCTGAATCATCCCATTGTTCCCCTGCAGGGAGAGACATCTCTCTGTCGCCACGGAAATCCATCCTGGCATACGGAAAATCTTCTATCATGAAAACTTGGCGATCCAGCCAACGAAAATATGAAACATGGAATCGTACAATCTCAGTGCCCTCAATAGCATGACGGGCCATCAGAGCGGACCAGCGAACCATTCTCGGTTCTCGAGGTCGACCGACATCAACTGCAATACACTGTGGAGCTAATTGAGGAATTCTCTCCAAAGCAAAAGAAACGACGATGGATCCGTATCCAAAGTTATTTAGTTTCTCAGTTTTTTCTCTGGTAAGTTGGCCTTTTATATTAGCCAACACAGCTTCGCACCAGTTGAAGATGGTGCCGTGAAAACAGTCCACAGCAATGCGCATTTGGGAACCTGTAGCTACGTGAAGCGCATCACTCCCACATAGTTTGGTAACAGTGAATGCTATAACCTTCAGTTCAGGACAGATGATATGTTTTATGTAATCCGTTTGTCTCGAGGATTTGCCTGATCATTTCAAAATTCGAGTTGAAGACTAGCGACAGTCTGGCCACCTGGCCTAGTCCCAAACAAAGATACATGTTCGCCCCTCTTGGACAAACTAGTCAAAAAATATATATCCTCCAGCTCAATTTCGAGCCGGTGGCCACCAATGAAGAAACACTGGTCCTCCACATGCCATCTGTCTACCAACCATGTTAAGAGTTCCACTTGTGCCCTCATGCCAGCAATGGCCCAGAATTTGTATAAGCAACATGCTTTTAATGCCCTTTGTGTGGGCAAATGGAGTAATGCAGCTTCATCCACTTCCTCATGCTCCCTTTCTCGCCAAATAAGCATCTTGTTAATCCTGCAACACAAAATAAGGCAAGTTAGAATGATTCCATTTGAAAAATTTTGGCAGAAATTTGAGAAAACTGTGCTTTAAATTTAACCGCGCGGGTACCGCACCTGCTCTTTGTAAACAGAGCGTAGCTCCGCACGCGAGATGTGTGCCGGGTGCGGTACCCTCGATTTTTTCCCGTTCAGAAAAAATCAGGGTCCGCAGGTAACCTGTGTCCCGCCTGCGGACCCCGCGGGCGCATTTTTTAACCAATTTTTGCCCTAAAAAATCAAAATAAAGCCTAAAAATGAATTTCAAACGGATGAAAAACAAGATAAGGAGGTCGTGGAATACCTGGGGCTGACGATTTTCGATTCCAACGGTTGAATTTTCCAGAATCTTCACGGGAAATTTTTAACCAAAAGCTTTTTACTTTTCACTCTGCAACTGAACGGTAAAAATGAAATAGAAAAAGTCCTTTTTATAAGTTTTTTCGAATGAATGAATTTTTAATTTGTTTATTTTTCATTTTAAAAGGGATATTTTTGAAAGCATTCTTACTTATTTTAAACAGGTATGTGTAATGTTTTGAGTTTTTGTGCAGAAACAGGATTTTTCAGGTGAAATGATCGTTTTTCAACAAAAGAGCATACTTTTATCACTTTTTCGGACTCTTCCAAAAAATTTACGAAAAAGCGAAACCTTGGAGTCCTCTTTTAAGCCCTTTTCAGACTCTCTAAATATGAAAAGATTGCCGAGTACTTGACTATTCGAACTCGTTAAAGTAAATGAACAGTCGTCCTTTCGGTATAAGTTTACCCCTTTTACGGACTGAAATGGACTATTTACGAAAAAGGTATACGTTGACTAAATACGGTCAATAGAGTTCTCTCCCGCATTATTTTATCCTTTTTCGGGCTCGAGAGACTAAATTTACGAAAAAGAACACCCATGGAGTTTTCTTAAGTTTTTCTTATGACTCCCTAAAACTGAAAAACACCGAGTTTCTCCTATACTGGACTCGTTAAAACTTAATAGTAAAGGACCTGTTTAATTTTCAACAGGAATGAACCACTCCTTCTTAGGGTTTGAATTTTAAACTAAGTTGGACTCATCCGAAGGATGAGCTTATAACCAAGCAAATGTTATCCTCCTCAAGCTTGTAAAAAATAAAGAGGTACTTGCCAGAAATGGTGGGGGAAAAGAGAGAAAAATGGGTGTGTTTGTTATATTTTAAAATTGTCCGAAAACTCAGTCGACCACTCTTGGACACGACACTTATATTCACCTGGGTTGGGAAATCCTTTGCCTAACAGTTAATCAAACCACATTGAAAGTCTTGATGGTTTAAATTTATTGGCTTTGAAGGTGGCATTATGTCTGCCATCTGAGTGCTAGTTGTAAGTCACTTGGTTCATCAAAACCATTCCCATGCAGAAAAAATGCACATCAGTATCTTTGACATCCCAGTGGGTCCTTTTTGATACTATTTTAAAACTTACAATCTATGATTTTATTTGGGCTTGCCTGTGACAGGTCACTTTATACACTTTATGACATGGCATATCAGGAAGTTGATCAATAGTTAGTACCTTGAAATATGCATGCCTCAATGGCAGGTTTCTCGCCTTCGACGACAGGTTGCATCATTGACCTTCGATCGAATGATTCCGTGACATGTTCGACTTCGGCTCATTCATTCACATTTCATGGATTGTACTGAGTACTTTGAGAGCCATTGACATTACTGGTGGTTTCTCTCACACTTGTTAACAGTTCACATCATTGACTGGTAATCAAGTGGTTTCTACCATGTTCGACTTCAATACATTCATTCACATGGATAGAATCGTACTGGTTCGAAATGCGGAAATCAAGACCCTGGATCTAGTTTCCACCATCCAGGCTGCGAGGAATTTTGTTGTCATCTATACAGTAGACTATTGATAAACAGATGGCTACGTCCATACTGTGTCTACATATATCTGTACTATGATGTATTCAAAATCATTCCTATATCAGAACGATTTCAGTTAGTTCATAGTTAGTTTTTATCTGAGTATGGGAATGCCTACCTCAGTGATGACATATACATGTATATATTTTGCATTGAATGTTTTTACAGGTACCGACTGGGGTGTCCACGGGATGATCTTTGAAATGATAAAGTACTGCACTCTTCATATATGACAGACTACAGCTTCATCTATTACAGACTTTGCACTTTAGGGGGCAATTTGTTACACTGAAAACTGTCACCTTGACATTCTGCTGACTGTATGAGCTCATCATTACTCATACTTCCTCCTTTTGCAAGTCCAATATACCAGCTCCTCATATCAAGCTTCAAAATCAAAGAAAAATCCCTAAAATCCCCTAAGAATTGGTATCGCACTTTCTCTATGCATTCCTTGCGGTCCCGCACCTAAATCCCAGCCTGCCTGCGGAACCATACCGCACGTTCTTTGTGTAATGGGTGCGGACCTCTGTAAAACATAAAAAGGCGAGAAAATGAAGATAAAAAGTGAATTCCAGGTGAATTCTAGAAGATTCTAGACGGGAATTTTCGGGAATGGATACGCTTTGAAGCTGGTTCATGTATCCCTCACTTGATGGAGCTAACCCCTTGATGTAAGGAGCTTATCCCTTTGAAGGAGGATTCTATCCCTTCATATTTGGAACTAGAAACCTCCTCTCTTTCACTATAAAAAGAGGCCTTAGGTAGCCTCAAAGGGAGTTGAAGCTTATGAGATTAGAAGTTAAATGCTGTTGAAATTCGGACTTAGTTGATTAAGACCTTCTGTGAGGTTAAATCACTTATCTCCATTTGTCTTAGTTCAAAGAGTGCAATGCTTGTCAGAGTAGAGGATATTCCTGCTTCGGACCCCGGGAGGACCTGCACAACATCAAGGCACAGGTTGTAAAGGTTTTCTATCTTTAAAGTTAATACAAATATACTCATTTCTCTCATTAAACTGTCAATTTGTGGTTTATTTCATAAAGTCCTTGATCATTATGATAAGTATGATTTATGATAATGTCTATACAGGTGCTGCTTAATCTTTTTACTTGTTTGTGATTGCAGATATACGAGGAACGTTATTTCAGTGCACGGGAAGGACTTCAACAAAATCAAGTAAGCAAGCAAGCGTTGGACAGAAGGTAGGCTTTTACACCCGTATAGTGTTAACAGAGCCTCGACATACTGAAGGAGAAGATGGTGATTGCACCTATTCTAGTTTTCTAAGATTGGAATAAGCATTTTCATGTACATGTCAATGCATCTTGCATAGCATTGGGTACAATACTAGCACAACCATGAGAAGGAGAAATTGATCACCCCATAAATTTTTCAAGTAGAAAACTGTCCAAGACAGAGAATAACTATTCCACAATAGAAAGAGAAGGGTTGGCTATGTTCTATGAATTACAGAAGTTCAAGCATTATTTGTTGGGAGCACACTTAAATATCTGCACTGATCACTCCACACTAATGTATTTGGTGAATATGCATGTTTTAGGAGGAAAAATATTTCGATGGTTGATTTTGTTCCAGGAGTATGACTTTGAAGTTATAGGCAAGCTAGGAAGATTGAATGCTTGGCATGATCATCTGTCAAGGATAGAAATAGGTGAAGAACCCACCAGTATTGAGGATAACCTGCTAGATACATAGTTATTCACAATAAGGGCCGTGTTGATCAATGGTTGTCATCGATGTCAACCCAAGCAGGACCAGGGGCTACCCCAATCTTGCATGGAAGTTTTGAGTTGAAAAATTAATCTATTCTAAGTCAAGCATATTTGTGATGGTTTATACTTGTTGAGATGTTTTCGTTGATATATGACACACCACGTAATTCTTCATGGTTTGAGAGATATTCATGTTTGAAGTTACTAACCCCAGTTAGTGGGCTAAAACCCCATGGGGTTTTGGTATGACACTAATCATTGGTTGTGGTCATTGAATAGTCAATAATTAATAATTTTTTAAGCTCCTGAAATCCCTCCAATATTCTCTATAGAAATCCCTCTCAACACTATAAAAATAAATTTCATATATCCTCCACAAGTAGCGATAGTGTAATTTTTGTTATAACCTTATTTATGTGAAGTCTTAGATGTTGAAATTAAAAACCCACTTGGGAGAAATCCTGATGAAGCTCGTGCCAAATTTTGGATCTTGGTTCGCTATTTTTATGTGGAATTGTGATCTACTGATAAATTAAATTCCCTAAGTGTGGTGCTAGGCACTTAGAAAAACCAAGAAAATACTTTGCTAACACTTTATCTAAAATAAGCAGATACACAGAATGATAGAAGAACCTACTTTTAATCGAAGCGATTCTCCTTCTCCTTCTGTTAATTTTTTTGTCGCTTTAAATCCAAATCAGATCGCCAGATTTATTCCTACAAACATAAACAGAGAACAACAAACATATTGCAATATACATATATCTACTTATCTTAATCACTCAAATTGATTACATGTGAAACATATATATCATTCAAGAATCCATTGCATGAGAAATAGAAACATAAAGAGATACATATATGGGAAAATGAACAACAATATTTATTAAAGAGTAGAAGGGGAAGGTTACAACCAATGATCGATTTGATGCCACCAGCTCCAGCTTCATCCCAACCTCATCACATCCAGCATCACACCAGTAGCATATCAGTACTTTCACTCTCTCAAATGAGAATCCAATAGCATTTCTTTACCAAAATTCTTCCTTTTCTTAGCACTAGGATTTATGCTCAATTTATAGGGAAACTGATGGTATTTTCTCAATGAATGACATTCTAAGAATAGGAAATACATGTTCCCATGTTTAGGGGTGTTAGATGGACACTTGGATTCAAATTTTGACACATATGGACTCTTCTAGAAGGAAAGGCCATGTGGAGATTCCTGGAACAATGAGAATTTTTCTCCCAGGTGAACAACACACTCTTGAATGTCAGGAAGTGCATTGTAGTGCACCCTTGAATGGAGGATGATGCATATGCAACATAGTTAGTCCCTTTAGAGACAGGGTTGGTGAGTCTATAAGTGATATCACATATACTTCAAACCTTGGAAATATCACAATAGAAGCCATGAATGAATTTTTCTTCTCTTAGGGCATATAGCAACTGAAATATAAGGGGATGATAGATCCTATTTCATTGATCCTAGGGATGATGTATAGTTTGACCAGGTCATGGGGGATGATTCCCAAATTGACTTATAACAACTACCCCTTAAAGCAAGAAGTCAAAATAATAATAATATATTTGAATGAGATGCTTTACGATGTGATGATCCGGAACTGAAGTGGAGTGGTGAACTATATCAATCATACAATACATTACATCATGATATTTTCATCTTGATCACGAATTACTGAGGGAGGCATTCCCATGCTCAGCATATAAACTATCTAATAACATGTACATAGTTCAGAAAGTCATCTACATTGGAATGTTTCCCAATAAATACATGCCCACAGATATAGGCCCATGTTCGGATGACGATCTGTATGTAAGGTCACCATACAGATAATGTGTAAAATGATCCTAAAATCGCAGCCCGGATGGCTGAAACTAGATCCGGGGTCTTCTTATCTTGTTCACTCGATTGTTCGGGTACAAGTATAGCCATGCGAATATATGATTTGTAGTCGAACATGGTAAGACATCGTTTAATTACCAGCCATCCGGGCTGTGTTTTCAGGATTGTTGTACACATCATCTGTACGGTGACCTTACATACAGATCGTCATCCGAGCATGGGCCTATTTCTGTAGGCATGTCTGTATTGGGTGGCATTCCAATGTACATTAATTTCTTAACTATGTACATGTTATTAGATAGTTAATGTGTTGAGCATGGGAATTCATGCCTCAACAATTCATGATCAAGATGAAAATATCATGATGTAATGTATTGTAAGATTAATGCAGGTCACCATTCCACTTCAGTTCTGGCTTATCACATCGTAAATCATCTCATTCAAATATATTATTATTATTTTGACTTCATGATTTAGGGGGAAGTTGTTATAGGTCAATTTGGGAATCATCCCCCGTGGCCTAGTCAAACTGGACATCATCCCCAGGACCAATAAAATAGGGTCTATCATCCCCTTATATTTTAGTTTCTATATTCCATAAGAGAAGAAAAATTCATTCATGGCTTCTCATTAGGGGAATTTTGAGGTCTAAAATGGGCCTCCTAAGAAAAATGTACAACAAAAATAAACTTTATAAGAACCAATAAAATAAAAGATGATGATGTCAACCATGGGGGATGATTCACCATTTTTGGAGTAAAAAAGTAAAAAGATTAAAAAATAATAAAATAATAAAACTACTTTTTCAACTTATCTCCCTAAGTTTTTACTCAAATTTTGAGCGGGAGTACTCATTGGATGCAACATTTAATTCCCCATCCAATGAGTACCCATGTTGCATACTTTCGATGGCCCCTACTACATGAAAAATGAGAAATACATGAAAAAAATGTGATTGCAATCACGTTTTTCATGTATTTCTCATTTTTCATGTAGGAGGGTCCATCAAAAGTATGCAACATGGGTACTCCTTGGATGAGGAATCAAATTGTGCATCCAACGAGTGTTTCCTCTTAAAATTTGAGTAAATCCATAGGGAGATAAGTTGGAAATATGAGTTGAAAAAATAGTTTTTCTATTTTCCCTCTAAAATTTGATGATGTAATCTAATCTTACTTTATTACTTCCACTATTATTTTATAATTTCCTTAGGAGGCCCATTTTAGACCTCAAAATTCCTCTAATGATTGCGATATTTCCAAGGTTTGAAGTATATGTTATATCACTTATAGACTCACCAATGCTACTTATAAAGGGACTAACTACGTTGCATATGCAACATCCTCTATTCAAGGGTGCACTGCAATGCACTTCCTGACATTGAAGAGTGTGTTGGTCACCTGGGAGCGGAATTCTCATTGTTCCAGGAATATCCACATAGCAAGTGCCTTCTAGAAGAGTCCATATGTGTCAAACTTAAAATCCAAGTGTCCATCTAACACCTTCGAACTTGGGTATATGTCTTTCCTATTCTTATAAATTCATTCATTAAGAAACTACCATCAGTTTACCTATAAATTGAGCACAGATCCTAGTGCTAAGAAAAGGAAGGATTTTGGTAAAGAAATGTTGTTGGATTCTTATTTGAGAGAGTGAAAGTACTGATATGCTGCTGGTGTGATGTTGGATGTGATGAGGCTAGGATGAAGCTAGAGCTGGTGGAATCAAATCGATCATTGTTTGTAACCTCCCCCTTCTACTCTTTAATAAATATTGTTGTTCATTTTTCCAAATTTTCCCCTGTCATTTATCAACCAGTATTTCTTTATTTTTTAACAAGCTTGAGGAGGATAACATATGCTTGATCTATAATTCAACCCTTCGGGCGAATATGCATCACTATTTAATAATTTAATGTGTCTAGCGATAAATGAAACTTGATTCTTGCCATGATCGATAAGCCCCTCACTATTTTATGTTTTAACGAGCCTAACGACAGTGAAAAATCAGTCCTTTTTCATATTTATAGAGTTTAAAAAAGAGGACAAAAGAAAACTCCATGAGTCCTTTTTCATAAATTTTTCGCTCAAATCCAAAAAAGTGGAAAATGATATCTGAGAGAACTTCCTAGCCATGTTCGACTATGGTTTTCCTTTTTTGTAAATAATCTATCTCATTCTGGAAAAGGGTTAAACTTATACTCAGTAGATGTCTTTTCATTTACTTTTACGAGCTTGAAAAGACAAGTGCTCGACAATATTTTCACATTATCGAAGTCTAAAAAGAGCTAAAACAAGATTCTATGGGTTCCTTTTTTTCCGTTATCGAAGCTCGAAAAAGAGATGAAAGTGTGCTTCAAGTCCTTTTTCATTTTTATAAAAGCTTGAAAAATAAGGATAAAAGTATTCTGTGTGGTCAAATCATTCTTGGATAAGTGTGCACGACTAATCTTCTATGTCAGTTGTAAACGTGTTCAAAGCAACATTAAATGGATTGAAAATTCCTGTTTCATGATAAAAAATAAATAAAAACCATAGTCATAGCAATAAATATGATTTGAAAATAATCAAATGACTAATTAAAGTGTTTTAATGTTCATTTTTACCATTTGAAAGTTACCGTTTGCATTTTGGAGCTCAGAACCTGTTTTTGCCCCCAAACTTTAGTTTTTGATTGCGATCGATTTCGTGGATGGTTTTCCTTATGTTTATTATGCAATCCTATTCAATTATGTGTTTTGAATTGAAAATATGTCTTTATATGTGTCAAAAATGTTTGTTTATAACACAATCGCTAAGGAACTAGTTAATGTGTTCAAGTTTCTGGAAATGTGTTGATATTGAATGAAATCGAAATGTCTTTCCAAAAGTCAAACTCTTAGGAAAATATGATGCAATGTTGGATTTCTGACAGTATAAACACAAGTAAGTTGCAATACCAAATGAAATGGCATCGAAGAGAAGTGTGATCAACGCGTTATACTTAGCGATATTGCTTGTAGATCGATTGATACAAATCCTTTGAAAACTCACTAACTTGTCGTTTGGAGCAAAAATGGCCCACGTTGGAGAGGATAGATTCTGCGTACTACGACTAACACCATCAACATACCCAATGAATGGTTCCAAAGATTTAGACATCTGCGATGAAATGTAAAGCAGATTACTGACTTCAAGAAAACTCTAGAAAAAAAACTAAGACAGTAAATGCAAATCAACAACATATATACAATATAATACAACAGTTTACTATGCTCATGTTTAAGAATAGTAACGTTTTAGATACAACCCATTTCAGGGCTACGCCAATGGAATTCCATCGTAATCTACCAACTCGTAGGCACCCTTAGCAAGAAATATTTTGACAATATAGGGGCCATTCCATAACGGCTTAAATTTCCCTGTACCTATTACATCAACTTCTTGATCATAAAGAAGGACCAGGTCACCCTCTAAGAACATGTGAGGCTGGACATGCTTTTCATATGCGCCTTTATACATCCCTTATACACTTTGTTGGTCGATGTGGCTTCACGACGCGTTTCATCAAGATTTATGAGGTTAAAAAGACACGCTTCTTCAGCAGAGATGGAAGGTAACAAGTCGATTACAAGTTTTAATGATGGTAATTCGCATTGGAGTAGCTTCTAGACCATACACCAATTTAAAGGGGGTGATTCCAGTTGCGTTTCTCACCGAGGTTCGGTATGCCCACAAAGCCGAGTACAGGATCCAATGCCAATTTCGTTTATGAAATCCTATCATTTGTTGAAGCATTCATTTAATAATATTGTTAATAGCCTCAACTTGTCCATTTTATTGTGGATAATAAGGAGTAGAACTATCATGGGACAATCCTAATTTGGTAGTCAACTCATTCATCATGTGATTGTGAAAATGTGAACCATGATCTGTGACTATAGCCTGTGGAACACCAAACCATGAAATGACATGATTAAAGAAAAAACATGCAACTATTTGTCTCATGTTATTAAATGCAGGCAGTGCTTCAGCCCACTTTGTAAAGTAGTCAACTGTGACAATAATATAACCATGCCCCCTGGATGAATGAGGGTTACAAGTCATAAAGTCAATGCCCCATTTTGCAAATGGTACCACAGAGATAACATGATGCATTGGCACTGGCAGTTTGCAGATTTTACAATCAAATATCTGGCATGCATGACAACTTCTGACCACGAGGATTAGTCGCAAAATATGGTAGGGAAAAAGTAACTAGCGCGAATTATCTTCTGCACGGTAGCCTATCCAGACAAGTTTCCACCACAAGCCCCAACATGAAAATCATTTAAAACCTTTTCGACCTCCTCATGAGTGTAACAAATTCTTAAAATTGTATCGACACCACGATGATAAAGTGTATCGTCGACGACCAAATAATCTTTGGCTTGGTATCGAATACGTCGCTTGTCAGAGTGACAGGTATTAGGCTGAAAAGTCTGGGTCTGGCGATAAATGATAAAATCCCCATACCAAGGATCAGATGATCCGATCAGAAATAGAGACTCATCATGAATATATGGTTTCGATGTAGTAGCAGTACTATCAGAGGGAAGGTCGCAGAGAAGCTCAACCAAAACTAAAGACTTCTTTGACTTGGATTTGATGAATTCCAAATCAAACTCCTGAAAAATTAAAATCCATTTTGAATACTTTCCCCCCAGCAATTGACGTGATAAGATATAAGTCATGGTGTTCCAATCTAAAATGACAATGGTCTTCCAGAACAGGATATAGTGGAGAAATATTTGGAAAACTTAAACGACCGCCAAGGCAAGATTTTCTACATATGAATACTTCACTTCTATATCATTGATATTATGAATCAAATAATAGATCATATTTTCTATCCCATTTTCTACTTAGGCCAATACCATAGCAATGGTCGTATCAACCGGGATGATATATAATAAATAATCACTCTGATAATTGGGGGGATACATTAATGACGCCCAGACAAGTGTATCCTTGACAAAATCAAAAGAAGCTTGTGCAACCTTATCCCAATGGAATGGAATCCCCTTTTCAAGATTCGAGTAAATCCTTTAGCCATTTCAGTGTAGTTGGGTATGAAACTCATTATGAAGTTATCCTTTCCCTGAAGTTTCTGTAACTGAATAGAATTTGATGGGGAAGGCAAGTCAATAATGGCCTGGACCTTCAGTGGGTCAATTTGAATTCCTTATTTTGAGACAATGAATCCTAGAAATCGAACATAACCAACAAAAAACACACATTTATGTGGATTGAGGCATATTTTGTAGTGTCGGCAAGGTAGAAAAATAACTCTCAAATTCATCAGGTGATCAATCTGGTTTTGTGAATGCGCAGGTAAATAGTCTAGATAGGGTTGAACAATGTGCTTGATGTCATTGAAAGAATAATCCATTTCTCTCTGAAAATTTTCCCCAACGTTCTTTAAACCAAAATGGAGTTTACAATAAGGGAATGTGCCCCAGGGATAGATGAATGATGTCTTTTATTGGTCCTCTAGGCAGATATTGATTTGATTGTAGCCGGAAAATCCATCTATGAACAAAATTATTTCGCATCCAACACAATCGTCAATAATATGGTCGATAAAGGGTGTAGGATAGTTGTCTTTTGGACAAGCAAGATTGACATCCCTATAATCGATACACACTCTGATGGTCCCTTCTTTCTTCATAACAAGAACAATGTTGGAAACCCACTCAATTAGCAGAGCAGGGTAAACGAAACGAACACGCAAAATTTTTTCAGCTTATGCTCTAATGGCAACGACCTTCTTCAGATGAACAAGATGAAGGTGTTGACGTACCAGTTTGACATCAGGGTACATGTTAACGGTGTGTTCAACGATACTAGTATCTATGTCTGGAATTTCCTCGTAAGACCAAGAAAATACATCATGAAATTCACAAAAGAGAGAGCGATATGTTTCGAGTTATGATGGAGAACAAAACACGCCGACATGAATGTTTTCTACAACACTGGGTTTGGTCAAAATATCGTTAGAAATGGTTTCTTCAATATTTGAAAATTTTCACTCAGATTCAATTGCATTAATGGGAAAAGAATTCGAAAAAAAATATTTTGATTGATGGGTGATATAGTTCAATAAGATTATCTTCTTCGCAATCCTGAATATGGGAGTGATGATGATGATCTTCCCATGGTTCTCCTTCTGGAATCATGGATTCCACAATATTCTCATATGTCAAGAATGTGGATGAAAAAGGATCAGATGGAGTACCAAAATATAGTGAACGATCAACCTAAACGACTGGCGACGGTGATTTTAGATTCACTGCCCAAGCCATGTAGATTGATTATTATGCTAGCTCAATTGGGCTGGGCAGCATAAATTCATCCAAAGTAACAACTTCAGAATCACTCGTAATCTTCCTTAAGCCAGATTGAGTGGAAGATATCATGTAGCAGGTCTCTATGCTTGCAATTTTTGTCGATGTCGCAGGCGGTGGTAATGCAAAGGTTCCCTTAAGAGTGGAATCCTTTAAGAGTCCTGCACCAATGTTATGAAGTGCGATTTGGGGTGCGTGAACTAATGGAATGCTTCCATTTACCTGGGAACTGGAGGCAAAGAAGGATATTTGATTGATGATTTTGATAACACCTTTATGTGGAAAGGCGATCATTCTAAAATATGTAGAGATGATCGCAGTCATAGCATATACCCAAGGCCTTCTGAGTAAAATATTATGTTCAAGGGGTCCGTCAACGACCTCAACTTCAACATTCACTATTTCCCCCCTAGTTCAAAATGCAGGTTATTAATGATACCGCAAGGCTTATATATACGTCCGTCGAAAGCTTTCAATGTCATAGGTGATTTATATAGGCACGGAAATCCAAGTGAATTCCAATAGTTTAGAGACATAATGCATGTAGATGCTCACTCATCAATAATAATACGATGAATGAGGTGATTGAGAATATTTACTTGGATGGAAAATGCCAATTTTGTTGGTAATTGCGGCACATAGCCCGTATGATTAAAGACTACGAGACTGGAATATGTCGAATCAATTCCACCAATTGCCGACAATAAATTTTGCTTCTGGGAGGGAAAATTTTGAAGCACCTCAAGTGCTGACATAGCTAAATGGGATTGAGCCAAATCTTCAACTATGTTATAATTTTGAGCAGCTCTGGCTCAAGGATTAAATGTCGATTTATGAACAACTCCCTTTGGTGGCTTTATTTTTAATTCAGGAATAGCAGTTGGTGGTATCGATTTTGTAGACGAATTCATGGTCAAGGTAGTAGGTTGATCAGTAGCCTGAATACCATAATATTTATTACGTGTTGACACCAAAACATTAGTTGATGGCTTCATGACAAACAACATAAGCACTTGGGAGCTAGAATCTGGATCCGTAGCAACCAAATTTGTGTCCGGATTCAAAAATGGATCTGTCAACATTGTGGATACATGCAAGGTCTTAACCAATTTTTGGACTTCGACGTGGTGAGGACACTCTAGAAAAAAGTGCTCCTCATTAAAAATTATACAAGGATAACAAGGTTTCTAATTTCCAGACGATTGATCAGATGATCATTCCTGCGGGTTAGAAGTTCTCTTTTTCTTTGATTTCCTCTTTTTATTACTTCCGAGTTTCTTGTCACTTTTTCCTTTTTCAAATGACACATAATGGATTTCAGAAGAAGGCATAGGATCAGATTTATTAGAGTGATGTGTGCTTGCAGTACCGATCATACCGTATCTAGCATGAGAGTCCTTAGATGGAGGAGGAAGAGTAAAATTAGATCGCGACACGTTGGGAATTTTCTCGTAGAGTGTGCCAAATTGAGTATAAATCAAGTCTAAATATTGGGCACGATAAATGACATGCTATTTAGTGACGATGCTACCCTTAGCCATATCCTCAGTTATATATGGTAACAGGAACTTAATGAACCACTCAGCAAGGAGCTAGTCAGGAATAAATGTCTTAACCATTCTACGACGATGATGCCACTCATGAATATGATCAGAAATGTGAGTAGCATTAGTCTATTTAAAATTATTCAAGGGTTCTGTTCCAATTTCATATCGTATGGTAACTGGAAGTGGGTCAAAAATATAGTAGCTAGGGTAGTGAAATTATCAAATGAAGCTCTTGGTAACTCAATGTACCATTTCGTGGCCGGACCAGTGAGCGTACATTGGAAAATATGTAGTCGAACAGAGTCATCATTTAGGGAGTTAGATGAATACATAATGATAAGTCATAACATGCGTTTACGGGTCTTCCCCAGGGTTTCCGTTGAACTTAGGAATATCTGAGGGTAATTTATCAGGTATCACCGGCCACCAAGGAACATAGTTGATTGGATCATTGGTGAGCCAGTTTAAATCAGGTAAATCTAAATTTTCAACAAAGGGAAATTGTTGATTTAAGTCAGGTTGATCATAGCCAGGGTATGATGGAATTTCTTGGGAAATAGGCCTTTGTTGTTGGTAACCCATATAGGGGTTGTATTGAAAAGCAAACGCTTGAGGATTCTGTTGACCAAAACCTGGGTACACTACTTGTTGAAATATAGGTTGTGGCATTTGCACTTGTGGCTACTAAGGGGTATGTCCACCTATATTATAACCCAAACTAGGATAGCTTGGATTTTTTTGTGGATAGGTATAACCTAGTTGTGGTTGAGACATCCAATAATATGGTAATCCAACTTGTGAATGAATAATTTTGGATATAGGTGGTTGTTGTAAACCAGCCAAAGGAGTTCGAGTATGAGGTACTACAATTTGAGTCTGTAACAGGGGTAAGGATGTATTAACAAGTGGGGTTGATGTGGGTGCAACAGGTTGAACCGGTTGATATGAGTGTACAACCATTTGTGGTTGGATGGGTAGAGTGGGCTCCCACTGACAAACATTCATTCTAACATTAGGATGACCAAATAACAACGGATTACTATCAAAATGGGTGACCACAGGTTGCCTCCCAACATGAGGAGTATAATAAGATGGAAAATATTGTTCTACAAATGCAGGGAGTCCAATTGAAATTGTACTGGATGGAATATACCTAGATGGACTAGCTTGATATTTCCCTGATGATGTATATAAAGGATCAAGCCATTCAGTAGTCACTATAGATTTACCAGTTAGAATACCAGACGATGACATTGGTGAAGTCCATGGGTTTGAGGATGCACCAGAGAAGGTTCCAGATAAAGATTGGTAACCAGGTGGGATGAAAGGGCCACCATATAGATGTGACTCTAGTGATGTTGTGAACATCGATGGGGTAGCAAGAGCAGGTGTTGTTGCCACTGGAATAGATGGTCCAGCCGAAGATGTTGTCTTAGGCATGGTTATTCGACCAAATGTATACCCTAATGGATGTACAGGAACTCGAATAGACACGAGATCAAAAAAATTAGAGGAAGGTGATTGAGGAAAAGACTCATGCAGGTAAAGCTATGCTCCAAAATGAGTTGGAGTTAAAGGTGTTTCATCTTGTGGTATTTATTCAATCGAAATTAAACCAGGTGGAAGGATTTCACCGTCAGGCCCAAAGTATATTTCAGGAGGTTGACTGCACGATATGGGAGACTCAATGGCTACAATAGATTGTGGGGTGACCGATACATGAACAACTTCCAGTCATTCGACTTTGGGATTCAGATGTTCTGGAAAAAAAGTGAGAGGATCAAAATCAACTTCCATTTGAACAACATCAGGTTCAATAGGTATGGTCTCACTGATTGGATGGATCGTGACCACATGTAGTTGTGAGGACTCCATCTCTACAATAGTATATGAACCAGGATTTGTAGAAACAACTTGAGCCGACTCTGGTATGTGTGAGGATGATGTCACACCAGAGGTACTAATAGTACTAGTTTTGGTAGAGTGATGTCACCTTCATCGACCACAAATGGATTTTTGTGGTAAGGGTGGTTTCATTGATATTCTAAGCAAACGAAGAGGAAAGGGATGTTTTTCTTCCATGATGACTGATTTATTTTATGACCAAAAACAAATAAACAAAATAAAATGGTAATTCTAGGAAAAAGGTTTACCAAGTAATTGTGAACTACATAATGCCTCCGGGTGAACCAAGAAGTACTGGAAGATAATCTCCCCGAATGCTGTGTTCATTGTATCACAAGTTACAAGGTGGCTGAATCAGTTCACTATGGATGGATATCAACCTAAATTTTTCCTACCAAATATACCCAAAATTACGTGGAGGCCCAAATCCATATTAGCATTGCCTAATGCAAAACCGCACAGTGAGAGAACCCCCTTATACTTTTCGTACTAGAACACCAGCCTATAATATATCTAAAGGTTTGTGGACAAGGTCTGATATAATTATATATGTGGAGTGAGGTATTACACTCAGAATGTATCGCAGACAAGTTAGCAATAACTGCTATGTTTAATGACACTGGAACACGTCTCTAGCCTAGACGTTCTAAATGTTATCGTTATGGTTCCAATGATTTCTTAGTAAATTGATGTAAATTTTAAGTTGATATTGTTTATAAATTTTTACTTTGAGGTTCACCACGTGATGTGATGGAAATTCCTAAAAATGCAAACTAAAATGATAAGAAAACCTTTCAATTTTAGCTTTTTCAATGAAAATCCTAGCTACTAAGGGAAAGAGAAATTAGTTTTAGAGCAAACAATAAAGAGCACAAACTAAAATGCAGCTTTCCTAAATTGTGCCTATGCAACACACACAATTCACTATATGCACATGCATTTTTTTCTTTTCAGCTCCCTTTATGTGAATGCAAGAAAGGAAACTATATGCATCAAATCAACAAAAACAAGTGTTTTCTTCTTTGAGAAACGAGGAATTTAACAACAATTTCTCTTTTAGGAAAAATGAAGAATGGAACTGCAATTTTTCCTACAGGAAATGAAGAATGAAAAGAAAATTTCCTTTACAAAAAAAAATGGATCTAATGCAGAAATAAAATACTTGGAATTTGATTTTCCAATGATAAAGAAAAACATGAAATAGACATTGAAAAAATTTAATTTTCAAAAGGGGAAGAATCTGGTAAGTTCACTGGTCTCTAAGAGGTATCATACAATTGATAATACAACAAACAAATGGTTGAGAATGATAGCAATGAAAAATTAGAATGGAATTTGGTTGGCTAAGGGGGAAACATAGTCTCTAAGGGGAGACAGTGTGTTGGGTGCAACAGTGATTGAAAATTCAAGCTACATAACACACTTCTAATGCAATTATTTCATTCAAATGTCTAATAACTGAAAGTAGATGCTAATGATGAGGATAATCAGAGGAAAAATACCAGTAATGAGAGGATACTCCTCTGTGTAGTCGCCAATTTGTTATGCGGAATTGTGATCTACGGTTAAATCAAATTCCCTAAGTGTGGTGCTAGGCACTTAGAACAACAGAGGAAATACTTTTCTAAAAAATTCTCTAAAATAAGCAGATACACAAAATGATAGAAGAACCTACTTGTAATCCAAGCGCTTCAACTTCTCCTTCTGTTGCTTTTGTTGTTGCCTTCAACCCAACTCAGATCGTTAGATTGATTCCTGCAAACATAAACAATGAAAAACAAACAGATTGCAATATATGGATATCTATTTATATTAATCACTAAAATATATTAAATGTGAAACATATATATCATTCAAGAATCCATTGCATGAGAAATAGAAACATAATGAGATACATATATGGGAAAATGAACAACAAACTTTATTAAAGAGTAGAAGGGGGAGGTTACAACCAATGATCGATTTGATGCCACCAGCTCCAGCTTCATCCCATCCTCATCACATCCAACATCGCACCAGCATCATATCAGTACTTTAACTCTCTTAAATGAGAATCCAACACCATTCTTTACTAAAATTATTCCTTTTCGTAGCACTAGGATCTGTGCTCAATTTATAGAGAAACTGATGGTAGTTTCTCAATGAATGAATTTCTAAGAATAGGAAAGACATATTCCCAAGTTCAGAGGTGTTAGATGGACACTTGGATTTGAATTTTGACACATATGGACTCTTCTAGAAGGAAATGGCCATGTGGAGATTCTCGGAACAATGATAATTCCACTCCTAGGTGACCAATGCACTCTTGAATGTCGGGAAGTTCATTGCAGTGCACCCTTGAATGGAGGATGCTTCATATTCAACATATTTAGTCCCTTTAGAGGCAGAATTTTTGAGTCTATAAGTGATATAACATATACTTCAAACCTTGGAAATCTCACAAGAATCCATGAACGAATTTTTCTTCTCTTAGGGCATAGATCAACTAAAATATAAGGGGATGATAAACCCTATTTCATTGGTCCTGGGGATGATGTCCAGTTTGACCAGGTCATGGGGGATGATACCCAAATTGACTTATAAAATCTATATTTTTGGAGATATGTTCTGTGCAAGTTAAGGTTTTTGCAGGCTTCCAAATTTCATCTCAAAGAGGTGACCTTGGGAAAATCGTCATAACTTTCTCTCTAAGAAGAGGATTGGAATTCTATAATAGGTGGTAGATAGTGCATAGACTGTAGTTTTCTTTGTATCAATTTCATAGCTGAAGGAGGAAACAATGACATGTGGAAGACCATATAATTTCTCTCTACCCAACTAGTCCATAATTAGGTCATTGTGAGAGATTGGGCATAGATTTTCCTTGAAGAATCCAAATTGGGTCAGACCTGTGGCATTCGAAATAAGACTCAAAGGGATACTACAGGACCAAATATCACATATTTGGGATATGAAATCACAAAGATACATTAGATTCAATATCAAGCTCCTAGAAGGAAAGAAAAAGCTAGATCATGTGCTATCAAGGGTTGCAAAGGACAAGACTTTCTAGTGAAGCAAAGCAAAGAAAGGTGCAAAAAAATGATGCAAAAGAGGTAAGCTCCAGGTAAGTATCTTATGTATATGCATGTTCGTATCTTAATTGCATTAGGTTCTTTGTATTCTAATTCGTTGTTTTTGTTTAGCACTGACATATGCTCTGCAGGACGAGGTAAGTTTTGTTATTATCATGTCATGGGTATTTCCTTGAAGACTTCTTGCAGGTATTATATATTCATTAAGATAAGACTCAATGCATGATATAATGTTCTAAAGAGTGAGAAAGGGTAGCATGACAAGAGAAACAATAGGTGCAGAACAACAACAAGAAGTTTACTACATGAAGTCTTCAAGTGGGCATCATTGCATATAGTCATTGTAAAGGTATCATTGTAATGAGTCATTGTAAAATAATCATTGTAAAATTTGTACAAGTGTCTATCTGCAAAGAATTGAAGAGGTAGTTTCGGGAGGTCTAGTATGATCATTAGGAGGTTGTGTCATAGTTGGGGTTATGGTCTAGTGTATCTTGTTCTTCTACATCATTCTATATCATTGTAAAGTGGACCATTTTCCCTGGTAAATGAGTCCATTATTATTTTCTTCTTCTATAGGGTGGTAGGGTGGTGCTAGGCTGGTGCATGAAGTCACCAATATGTTCAAGCCTGTGAAAAATTCAGGGTGGTAGTATGGTGCTAGGGTGAGTTGTAGCTCATTGGGTGTTGGGGCATCTGTTCAATTGACTACTGAAGAATCTCGGGCATTGAAGCATCCATCCAATAGGAGCTGGAGAAGAATTATTTTATATATTCTAGGAATTTGGAGCTTTCCTTTCACTTGGATTTGAAGATTAAATAATTATTAGAAAATAATTTAGGTGGTTTTTGTCCCAAAGGGGGTTTCCACCTTAAAAACTGTGTTCATTTGTGTTCCCTTTGTTTACTGCTAACATTGTATAAACACTGATAATAATTGACGATTAACTAATGCTATGAAATATTAATAATAATACTAATTGAAAGGAATACTGATTCACCCCCTATCTCAGTATTTCCAACAATTGGTATCAGAGCTTGGTTCCTTCAATAGCAATTTAACAATTTGAAGGAGGTCATGGAGCATACCAATAATGGTGTACCTCTGTTCAATGAAAATAATTATGCACTCTAGAAAGGAAGAATGGAGGTCTATCTCTTGGCGCAAGGTTACAAATTATAGGACATTTTTCAAAATGGCTTTACACCAACCGCAGATGAACAAGGTAAGAAGAATTTGGTAAATGATGCAAAAGAAAAGAATATTATTATCAGTGGACTTATTGAATCTTCTTATCATAAGGTGTTGGATTGTCAAAATGCCAAAAATGTATGGGAAAATCTTGAGAATATATATGCAGGTGACTCAAATGTCAAAGAAGAAAATCTTCAAATCTATAGAGAAAAATTTGAGCAACTTAGAATGAAAGAAGATGAAGACATTGTTTCATACTTCCAACACGTTGACGAAATAACCAAAACTCTGGAAGGATTGGGAGAGCTTGTTGACATGAAGAATATTATACGAAATATTCTTAGAAAGTTACCAGTAAGATTCAACCCAAAGGTATCGGTCTTAGAATACAGTGAAAATATGGAAAAACTCAGCAAAGAGGAATTACATGGATTTCTCATGGCATATGAAATGAGAATTTATGAAGAAGAGGGTAATTTGCATCTAGAAACTACATTCAATACATCTAAGAAAACCAATAAGGACAAACAACCTTCAAAGACAAAGACCTGCACCTGCAAGTGTGAAGAAAAGGAACATGATGAAGAAGGTCTTTCAGATGGATGACATGCTTAACTTACGAGAAAAATAAAAATTGGTAAGGGGAAATTCAAAGGTAAACTTCCATTGACATGTTTCGACTGTGGTGAGGTTGAAAATTTCACAGAAAAATGTCCAAACAGAAGTGATGGCAACTCAAAAGGAAAGAAAGGCTTTAAGAAATTCAACAAGCAAGGAAAGAATAAAGGATTCAAAAGGAACTTTCTCTCTAAAGAAGATAGCTCATCATCTGATGAAGAAAGTGATAGCGAAGAAGAAGCTAATGACAGAGCATTTTTTATGGCCAATCACAATAAAAAATAGGTATCAAACAATCAATAAGAATGGTTAACCATAGAATAATTTTATAAGGAGGCAATCGGGATTATAAAATAGCTCAAGCCTGAGAAGATCCATTCCAATACTCTTGAAGAACAAGTTCAAGGTCTCAAAATTGAACTTGAAGAACAAAAATGTATTGAAGAGTCACTTCAAAAGAAGTTGGAAGAAATAAACCAAGAAAGGGAAGCATTAGAAGCCGAAGTAATCGCACTATGTAAGGAAGTGAAGAAGGGAAATATTGTCCAAAACTGTGCCAACAGCTCAAGGGAATTGGAAGAACTCATCAACAATCAATGATATTACAATGACAGAACTAACCTCGATTACAAATAAGAAGAAGCAGGACCTTCTACAATAAAATACAATGAACCTATGAGATCTGATAGACATGTAGACTTCATTGCACAAGATTCGCAAGAACAACCTTGGAAGACAATTCCCTAACGAATATTTCCATCCAGGTACCAACATATTTTTTATGGCTATTGTTCTTCATGTGGAAAATTTGGTCTTAAAGATGTAGAATGTCGCATGTACCCTAGGAACCAATACAATTCCAGGAGATCTGTCAAATATGAACCTCATAGGGCTCAAAAAAAAATCAATAGATTTGAAAATTTAAGAAATAATATTGAATTTTACAAATGTCGAAACTTTGGACGCATAGCTAGAGACTGCATACTTGAAAATCCTCCAGAAGGTTCTTCGAAGCCACAAAATAGATGAACATGAAAGAAGAAGAAGACTGATAATTGTTCTCTCGCTCTCAAGGCTCAAAACAACAAAGGTGTGTGGTATGTTGATAGTGGTTTCTCAACGCATATGACTGGAGATAGAAATAAATTTTTATCTCTGAAAGAGAAGAAGGATGGAACCGTGTCCTTTGGAAAATGTTGGATCTTCAAATGTTATAGGATCAGGTACCATCACTCTCGGAAGAAAATATGCTCTAGAAAAGAATGTTTTATTGGTTGAAAACATGAATCACAATCTGCTCAATGTTGGAAAAATGTGTGATCATGGACACACAATCATTATTCAACTCCAAAAAATGTGAAATCAGGAAAGGCAGGTATGGTAAAATTGTGGCTACAGCAAGTCGAGCTCCAAACGTCATATATGTTATGGATAGAGTAACTAAAGAATGTCTACTATATAAATAAGATGAAATTTGGTTATGGCACAAAAAAATGGGTCACATAAACTTTGAAAATCTTGTCAGGATAGGAAAAAATGAAGAAGTACGAGAAATGTAGAAAATATCAAAACGCTACAACACACTATGTGAGGCCTGTTAGCATGACAAGTAGAAAAAAGTAAAATTTAAAACAAAAGAAAAATTTTCATCACATCAATTGGAATTGATACATACTGATCTATGTGGTCCTGTGAGAACAAAAATGCTTAGATGGAGAATTATATTTTATGTTAATGATAGATGACTATACTAGGATGACATCTGTCAGTTTCCATAAGAAAAAATCTGAAGCATTTGAGTTCTTTAAGATCTACAAGGAGTTAGTAGAAAATGAATCTAATTTGAAAATAATTTGTCTAAGAATAGATAATGGTGGAGAATTCACTTCCAAATTATTTTAGCAACACTGTGACGAAAATGGAATAAAAAGACAATTTTCAACAGCACGAACACCTTAGAAAAATGGAGTCGCTAAAAGAAAGAACAAAACCGTAGAGGAAATGGGTATAACAATGCTAAAGGACTCAAAATTGGATGAAAAATTCTGGGTTCAAGCAATTGATACAACAATCTTCATTATCAACCGAAGTATTCTTATAAATTATTGCAACAATACCCCGTATGAATTATGGAAAGGAAAACCGACTAATGTAAAATATTTTAGAATCTTCGGAAGCAAATGTTATATCAAAATAGAAGATCAAAAGTTGCATAAGTTTGAATCATGTGTTGACGAAGGTAATTTTTTTGGTTACTCACGCAAAAGAAAGGCCTATAATTGTTATAATCTAAGATGAAAACAGACATTGGAGAGCATAAATGTTACATTTGATGAAGATGGTGTTCTAATGAATAATTATGAGGACCTATAATCTTTGAAACTTGAGACAAAGCTTGAAAAAGACACGGAGAAAATTCTAGAACAAGAAGCAACTGTCAACCAGGAAGAATTAAATAATGATAATCAAAATATACAGGAACAACAACAAGAATATCCTCCAAAGAGAACAAAATAATGGATTCAAAAGAACCATCCATCAAATAAAATCATTGGTGACATAAATGAAGGTCGACAACTTCGTTCATCACAACAAGCTCACATTGCTTTTCTAGCAACCTTTGAGCCTAGTAGTTTGGAGGAAGCCAACCAGAATGAACATTGGGTAGAAACTATGAATGAAGAATTGGATCAAATTGAGAAGAATAACACCTGGAAATTAGTTCCACGACCAAAAGATAAAATAGTCATTGGGACTAAATGGGTGTTCAAGAACAAATTGAATGAAGATGGATAGGTTACCAGAAACAAATCAAGATTGGTTTGCAAAGGCTATGCACAGGTGGAAGGAATTGATTTCAACGAAACATTTTCACCAGTTGCTAGAATGGAATCCATCGGGATGTTTCTCACCTATGCGTGTTTGAGAAAAATAAAATCCTACCAAATGGATGTCAAGTCAACATTTATGAATGGAGAATTAGAAGAATAAGTTTGCATCGAACAACCTGAAGGTTTTCTACTATATGAAAAAGAAGACTATGTTTGCAGGTTAAATAAGGCTCTATATGGTCTCAAGTAGGCTCCCAGAGCATGGTATGCTCGTCTTGATGGATATCTAGATCAACAAGGGTTCAAGAAAGGTACTGCTAATAGAAATATTTATGTACAAATAGATAAAGATAATTTAACAATTGTTGAGGTATATGTGGATGATATAATATTTGGTAGAAATGATGATCGACTAAGTAAGAACTTTGCTACAAAGATGCAAAGTGAGTTCGATATGTCTTTACTTGGTGAGTTGACATACTTCTTAGGGCTTCAAATATCTCAGCAAGAGAAAGGAATATTTATATATCAAGCCAAGTACATCAAGGAAATGCTCAAGAAATTCAAAATGGAAGATTGCAAACCCGTCCTTACTCCAATGGTAACGTGTTGCAAATTGATCATAGACGCCTCATCTAAGGATGTGGATCAGAGGTTGTACATATTTATAATTATACTCTTCTATTTGTAACAACCTCCCAGCCAAATGTTATGCAAGCAGTTGGACAAGTAGCAATATTCCAAGAAGCACCAAATGAATCACATATTATTGCCATCAAAATAATTATTCGATATCTAAAGGGAACATCAGAATATGGCTTGTGGTATCCCAAGGGTAACAATCTCATTATACAAGTCTTTATAGATGTAGATTGGGTAGGAAGCATTGATGATCATAAGAGTACTAGTGGAGCAACATTCTATCTAGGTGGTTGTCTCATATCATGGTTGAGAAAAAAGAAAACCTCAATCTCGTTATCTACAGTGGAATTAGAATACATTGCAGTGACAACTTGTTGTACTCAAGTCCTTTGGATGGAACAAACTTTGCAAGATATTCAAGTACAATTTAGTGAGCATATTCCCATATTTTGTGATAACATTAGTGTCATCAGCATCTCCAAGAATCCTGTCATGCATTCAAAATCAAAACACATTCCTATCAAATATCATTTTGTTAGAGAACAAGTTGTTGAAAATAATATCAAAACTGAATATGTTGGTACAAAAGAAAATATCGATGATATCTTCACTAAATATTTACCTCGTGAAGCATTTGAATATCTTTGCCAGAAGCTTGGGATTCTCCCAAGTTCTCACTAGATTTTCCTTGTTCAAAAATAAATGGGGAGTGGAAGTGTGTACAGGTCTGCAGGATAGTTGTGTGTCAGGGGGGTTAACCTTTTCCATCGATGTCAAGAGGGGAGAGAATGTTGTAGGAAGAGGTGTCATGATCACAGGGGGAGTACTTGTTTTGCCATCAATGCAAAAAGGGGAGATTGTTGATCAGTGGTTGTCATTGATTTCAACCCAAGCAGCATCAGGGCTACCCCGATATTGCATGGGAATTTTAATTGAAAACTTACTCTATTCTGATTCAAGGATATTTGGGATGGTTTCTACTTTTCGAGATGTTTCCGTTGATGTATGGCACGCCACATAATTCTTTGCGGTTTGATAGATATTCATGTTTGAAGTTAGTAACCCAAGTTAGTGAGCTAAAACCCCATGGGGTTGTGGCATGAAACTAATAATTGGTTGTGTTCATTGAATAGTCAATAATTAATAATTTTTTAAGCTCCTAAAATCCCTCCAACATTCTCTATAAAAGCCCCTCTCAACTCTATAAAAATAAATTTCGTATATCCTCCAAAAGTAGAGATTATGGAATTTTCACTATAACTTTAACTTTTTGAAGTCTTAGCTTATAAAATTAAAAACCCACTTGGAAGAAATCCTAATGAATATCGTATCTAAATTTCAGATCTTGGTTCACTATATTTTCAGAGATATGATCTGTGGAAGGTAGGGTTTTTGCAAGTTTCTGAATTTCATCTCAAAGAGGTGACCTTGGGAAAATCATCATAAATCTCTCTCTCAGAAGCGGATTGGAATTTTGTAAAAAGTGGAAGATAGAGCACAGACTGTAGTTTTTTTTCTATCAACTTTAGATCCTAAGGATGAAAAAATGACACATGGCATGCCATGCAAGTTCGCTCTACTGAATTGGTCCATAATTAGGCCATTATGAGAGATTGGTCATAAATCTTCCTTGAAGAATCCAAATCGGGTCAGAAATATGGCATTGGAAATAAGACTCAGAGGGATACTATAGGACCGAAGATCACATATTGGGGATCTGAAATCACAGAGATACATCAGATTCAATATCGAGCTTATAAGGAAAGAAAATGCTAGATCATGTGATGTTAAGGGCTGCAAAGGACCAGAATTTATAGGGCAGTAAAGCAAAGAAAAGTGCAACAAAATGATGCAACAGAGGTAAGCTCTAGGTAATTATATTTGGTATATGCATGTTCATCTCTTAATTGCATTAAGTCCTTTGTATTCTAATTTGTTTTTTTTTTTAGCACTGACATATGCTCTACAGGATGAGGTAAGTTTTTCTATTATCATGTCATGGGTATTTCCTTGAATATTTTTTGCAGGTAGTATATATTCATAAATATAAGACTCAATGCATGATATAATGTTCTAAATAGTGAGAAAGGGTAGCATGATAAGATAAACAATCAAGGTGTAGAACAACAACAAGAATTTCACCACATGAAGTCTTCAAGTGGGTAGTACTACATACAGTCATTGTAAAGGTATCATTGTATTGAGTCATTGTAAAAGTTGTACAAGTGTCTATCTTCCAAGAGTTGAAGAGGTAGTGTCGTGAGGTCTAGGATCATCATTAGGTGGTTTTTCATAGTTGGGGTTATGGTCTATGTTGGCGATTGTTGGCAATATGTTGCAATATGTTGTCCTTGATGGCAACCTACTTGATGAAGTTGTTATTGATGGAAACCTACTTGATGATTTCTCTTTTGATAAGCAACCTATGTGTTAAAGATGTAAGAATGATGTATCTACAGATAAGTGTTGAGATTGCAACAAGATGATGAGCTTAGTGAAAAAATTCACCTTCACTAAGTGGGCCTGCAGGCTATTTTTGGCACAAGTCTATTTTTAGACATGTCGATCATATTCTATGAGTTGCAGGATGCTATTTGTGGATGGTTGGTCAAGTTGGAAAAATATATGGACTTATATTTTTAGACATATTGGGCGGAATCTATTTTTATATTTCTAGTCTAAAAATAGATATGTCGAATATTATTAGCTCTTAATAATATTTGGACTCTAAACATTATCTTATTCTCTTGGAGCACTTCAGTTAAGTGCACAGATGTGGCACAGGAGCTGACAGAAGGAATTACACTATTCCTGAGGGTTAAGAGGAGCTATTGCATGGAGACTTCAGTTAGAACTCATGTGACAGAGTTTGGTGGAGTTATTGAGGTAGTTGGTGGAGTTGTGTTCAGTTTAACTTAGTTAAACATAGTTGAGCTAGTTGTATCTTGTCTAACTGATTGATACACTAGTGAGAGTGGTGTGAATTAATTATTAATTAACTCACTAATTATTAACTCATTAATCAACTGAAGAATACATCAGTTAACTACAGTGCATGGACAGTTTCAGTGGAGACCAGTGGAGAGGTAGGTGAAAGAGCAGGTTGACTATCAGTTGTGACTATAGTGTTGCATGATTTGCAACACACAGTGATTGGAGATGCCAATGAGGATTACGTGAGCAAGGCTGGACCAATTCGAGTTCATTTAGAGCCATTCTTCAGCAGTGATTGCGCAGTAGAGGTAGGCTAGCAGGTGGCAGAGATCGGTGCATGGGATTTGCTAGATCGGACCTGATTAGTGTGTAGCAATTGGAGATTGTACTGAGAGCTTGTGAGGAGATTTGTATGATGATTGTTACATGATCTCTATGACATATAATATAAAAATATTTTTTGGGTTTTCAGTTTTAATCTTTCCCATAAATTACTGTGTTCATATGTGTGAATTTTTATGGTTTTAATGTGTGCATGCAATTGATTTTATTTCTGCAAGTAATGATCAATAGTAGAAGAGATTATGTATTGTGCCTGAAGTCAAATAGTGTGTGATCAGGAGAATATAGGATGTATAACATATCAGTTATATAATTTCTACATGGTATCAGAGCGATATTGATCATTGGAGTAATTGCAAAACATTGAAGCGATTGAGTTTTGTGCTGGTGGAATTCGAATTTGTAGTAGTGTTTTCTTGGTGTCAAAATTGAGATGTCTTTCAACGGATTGTGATTGGAGTATGCCCTTGAGGGCAGCTCAAATTATATTGCATGGAAGGACAGGATAGATGCGGTGCTAGAGGACAACGGGTTGAAGGAGTTCATAGATGCGGAAATTCCAAAACCTGCTTCTAGCGATGCTGCCACACTTGACGCATGGCAAAAGAAGACAACAAAATGTCGAAGGATTCTGTTGGAAGGTGTGAAGGATCACATAGTGTCCAGCCTTCATGGTAAAGCTTCTCCATTCTTTATGTGGAAAGCTTTGACAGACTTGTTCCAAAGCAAAAGCAACCAGAGGAAGTTGGCGCTCAAGGATAAGCTCGAGAATATAAAAATGGAGAAAGGAGACAGTATACCCAAGTACCTCACAAATTTTTTCCAGTGCAGGGATGAGATAGGAAGTGTGGGGGTTATTGTAGATGATGAGGACTTGGTGAGCTTAGCTCTCCTTGGGCTTCCGAAGAGTTGGCATTCCTATCAGGACTCTGTCAATGGTCGGGAGAAACTGCCAGGATGGGAGCGACTTTGGTCGGATCTTGTGCAGGAGGAGATAAGGCGAAGTACCAGGGATGGATCTTCATCGAAGAATTTAGATGAATAAAATTTCACTTTGGCTTCCTAAGAAAGTAAGGGGAAGATCAAGAAAAATTCTTCTCAATCCGGTGCGAAAGGAAAGAAGCAGGACATGTCCAAGGTGAAGTGCTTTCACTGTCACCAACACGGAAATTACGCCACTAATTGTCCACAGAAGAAGAAAAATAAGCAGGCTACTAGATCTGCAGCTGGAGAGGCCTTAGCCTCGCAGTTTGAGCTAGATTTTTCACTGATCACATGCTTGGTCTCAAGTATGATGGGTTCAGTGTGGTTTCTTGACAGTGGTGCGTCTTTTCACATGACCGGAGATAAATATTTTTTTACTGATCTAGATGAGAAAGATCTTGAAGTGCACATCAAGATGGGCAATGATGGTAGATACAATGAAACTAGTATCAGTACCATTTCCTTTGAGAGGGAGTCCGGTAAACCATTATTATTGAAGGAAGTCATGCATGTTCCAGGATTGAAGAAGAATCTTATCTCTGTGGCGATGTTGGAAGACAAGGGATATGATGTTGTCTTTAGCGAGGGAAAGGCTTTCCTGCGCAATAAGGAAACTGGTGAAACTTAGAGGATAGGGGTTCAAGTTAAGAACCTTTATCAATTGCAGGTAGATGGTTGCGCAACAATGGCAGGCAAGGCAAAAGGAGTGGTGAGACAGGATGAGGGCAAGCTATGGCACAGGAGATTGGGCCGTCTTCACCATGGTGCTTTGAAAATTTTGCAGCAGATTTCTACCGGGCTTCCCAAAGGTACACTTGTGCAGTCAGATCAGTGCAAGGGATGTACTTTGGGAAAATTTGTGAAAGCCACCTTTCACGAGAAGGATAGTCACGCCATGATGATCCTTGAGAGAATTCACATAGACGTGTGTGGGAATTTCTCAGTAGCTTCGACAGGAAAGCACAGGTATTATGTGATCTTTGTTGATGACTTTTCTCAGAAGTGTTGGATCTTCTTCATGCAGAAGAAGAGCGAGACATTCTCAAAGTTCTGTGAGTTCAAGGCACTGGTGGATAAAGAGTCGGGAAAGAAGGTGAAGGCTCTTAGGAGTGACAATGGTGGTGAATTCATCTCTGGCAAATTCAAGGACTTTTGCAATGTAGAAGGAATTCGAAGAGAGCTCATAGCACCTCATAACCCACAGTATAATGGGGTCGTGGAGCGAAAGAACAGAATGATCGTGGGTGCTACACGAGAAATGTTGCATGATCAGGGCCTTCCCATACACTTGTGGGCTGAAGCATGCAATACTGCGGTTTATGTGCAAAACCATTTTCCTCACAGAGTACTTGGCATGAGTACACTCGAGGAGGCGTTTTATGGTAAGAAGCCTGATATTTCTCATTTGAATATTTTTGGCTCACTTGTTTACATTCATGTGACGAAGGATGCCAGGAAGAAGATGGAGTTGACCGCAGAGGTTGGGATATTTGTGGGGTACACTGATACACCCCACAACTATCGTGTGTATTTTCCAGACAGTTGTAACACTGTTGTGCGATGGGATATCAAATTTCATGAGGATAAAGCCATGAAGTGTTTTCTTGAGAGGGAGCCACACTTGCATGCAGATGAGGAGCTATTAGTTCCTAAGGATGAGCCTTAGGATGTGAATCAGCCACAAGAGGAGGTTCATGGAGTGGAAGAAACCACTCATGCAGCGCCAACCATCAGAGGGCGGAAGCGCACTATAGAAGTTGAGCGACTATATCTTGAGGGAGAAAAGATTGTAGGAGCACCTACATCATAGCGTAGACAGAGATAGTCACTTGACCGATATACTGGATACATGGCTCTGATGAGAAAATGTATCGTGACATAACCATCCTCTTTCAAGGAAGCTGTGGAGGACCCTGCATGGGTAGATGCCATGGTGGAAGAGTATGATTCGATTGTGAAAGCAAATTATGGAGGTGCTGTCCACGAGCCGGAGAGGGAAATCGTTGGTAGTTGAGATGGATCTACAAAGTGAAGCAAGCGGTGACAGGCATTGAGAAAGCTACAATGAAATATTTGTTTGTGAGCTTCTCCTGAATAAGGGATCGACTATGAAACCTTTGGCCCAGCCATGAGTATTCTTCCATACGGACGATTCTTGCTCTCTCAGTGCAGATGGGGTGGCACATTCATCAGATGGATGTGAAGACTGCGTTCCTCAACGGAGTCATTGAGGAGAAGGTGTACATAGAGCAGCCCGAAGGTTTCGAGATCTTCAGCAGCGAGTCGCATGTGTGCAGGCTCAAGAGAGCGTTGTATGGGTTGAAACAAGCACCTCGTGCTTGGTACACACGGATAGGCAGTTATTTCACCGGACTTGGATTCTCCAAGAGTGAGGCGGATCCTAACCTATACCAGATTGTGGTGGAGGGTAAGTTGCTGATCATTGTACTTTATATAGATGATTTGATTTTGACAGGTGATGAGCTGTTGATACACTCATGCAAGGCTGATCTTGCAAAGGAGTTTGAGATGAAGGACTTGGGCCTCCTTCATTATTTCCTGGGATTGGAAATTTGGCAGCGCAGTGATGGATTATTTGTGTCTCAAGGCAAGTATGCCCGGGAGATACTAGAGAAGTTCAACATGCATGGCTGCAAGCCTATCGACACTCCTCTTCCTGGTGGTTGGAGGAAAGAGGATGCTACATCGGCAGAGGTAGTGGATGCCACTGTTTACCGACAGTTGGTGGGGTCGCTTATGTATCTAGTCAATACATGACCTGACATATGCTACGCTGTTAACTAGCTTTCACAAGCTATGGTTAAGCCTACCAAGCTCTTTTGGAAGGCAGGAAAGCATGTATTGAGATATCTCAGAGGCACATCGGGATATGGATCATGGTACAGACAGGAGGATGAGTTGAGGCGGCATGGCTTCACGGACCAGTATCATCATATCAAATATTAGTAATATGACCAGGAAGACATCTTTTTCTTTGACTCCTATGAGAGGATGGGATCTTGATATCTCTTGTGAAGAAATATGGAGAACAATTAAGATACCAAAGGGGAGGATTGAGGTGGAAAATAATCCCTGTCGCTTATTGGGGAGGGAGATCATGAGATTGCAACAAGATGATGAGCTTAGTGAAAGAAGTGCCTTCACTGGTGAGCGACCAGGCTATTTTGCTTTCATCTATTTGGGCTATGTCAATTTTTAGACATGTCGATCATATTCTATGGTTGCAGGATGCTATTTGTGGATGGTTGGTCAAGTTGGAAAAATAGATGGACTTCTATTTTTAGACATATTGGGTGGAATCTATTTTTAGATTGCCAGTCTAAAAATAGATATGTCGAATATTATTAGCTCTTAATAATATTTGGACTATAAACATTATCTTATTCTCTTGGAGCACTTCAGTTAAGTGAACAGATGTGGCACGGGAGCTGACAGAAGGAATTACGCTATTCCTGAGGGTTAAGTGGAGCTATTTCATGGAGACTTTAGTTAGAACTCATGTGACAGAGTTTGGTGGAGTTATTGAAGTAGTTGGTGGAGTTGTGTTCAGTTTAACTCAGTTAGACACAGTTGAGCTAGTTGTATCTAGTCTAGCTGATTGATACACTAGTGAGAGTTGTGTGAATCAATTATTAATTAATTCATTAAATATTAACTCATTAATCAACTAAAGAATACATCAGTTAACTACAGTGCATGGACAGTTTCAATGGAGACCAGTGGAGAGGTAGGTGAAAGAGCAATGTGACTATCAGTTGTGACTATAGTGTTGCATGAATTGCAATACACAGTGATTGGAGATGCCAATGAGGATTGCGTGATCAAGGCTGGACCAATTCGAGTTGATTTAGAGCCATTATTCAATAGTTATTGCACAGTAGAGACAGGCTAGTAGGTGGCGGTGATCGGTGCATGGGATTTGCTAGATCGGACCTGATTAGTGTGTAGCAATTGGAGATTGTACTGAGAGCTTGTGAGGAGCTTTGTATGATGATTGTTACATGATCTATATGACATATAATATACATATAGTTGGGGGTTTTTAGTTTTAAGCTTTCCCGTAAATTACTGTGTTCATATGTGTGAATTTTTATGGTTTTAATGTGTGCATGCAATTGATTTTATTTCTGCAAGTAATGATCAATAGTAGAAGAGATTCTGTATTGTGCATGAAGTCAAATAGTGTGTGATCAGGAGAATCTCAGATGTATAACATATCAGTTATATAATTTCTACAATCAGTTCAGATGTGTCAGAGAAAAGAATTCCAGTAAGTGCCAGAGAAATGATAAATATAATATGTCACAATGAATACGCTACTTTTGTGAAGGCAACCCATGTATGGATTCAATGTATACACTAATTTTGTGAAGGAAACCCGTGTATACATTTAGGGTTAGCATATACACAGTTTTTATGAAGAGAAGATACGTATACACACAGAAACGAACACTCCAAGTCATGCATGCCTTTTGCGCTCTAAAATTATGATACCAAGGGGCATTACCATGGTATTAGCCCATAGTATTGAGTGTTGCATTGTCTATTTGATTCCGTCCAAGAATACCATCGAAATTTGTGTGGTATTGGCTCATGGTATGAAACGTGGTCTGCAGTGGTTTTGAGGGTTGAAGCCTTTAGTATTGAAGTAGAAGCTTCCTGCAAGTAGAAGCTGGTGTTTTGTTCAGGGGGTTGAAGATCCCTTCTAGGATTGGCTGGTCGACGAGATCAGGGGGTTGGAGCTCCCTTCCAGTAGTAGCTGGATAACGAGAGAAGTTTGTAGCCTTTTTCAGTTAGAGGCCTACATACTGATATGAGTCTGCATTAGTACAATCTTGTAGACATTTTTCCATATAATAAATATTGAAGAAAAAGACGACAACAACGGTAGTTTTCTCTTGAATTGGGTTTCCACCTTAAATATTGGTGTTCATGTGTGTTGCACTTATGTGATGATTTATACTGCTGTTACTGCACATATTTACTGATTATCTAAAAAATTCATGACTGGTAAACTGATTTAAAGATTGTTCCTAAAAAGTTTTATAATATGTAAAATTATATCAGTATACGCTAGTTTCTTTCAGCATATGCACGTGTATACGTGAGTTGGGTTCATCAAAGCCGTGTATGGAGTGCAGCAATGTTTAAATATTTTCGTGGATTCCTAAATATTGATTCACCCCCCCCCCCCCCCCTCTCAGTATTTTTCCAACAATTGGTATCAGAGCAGGTCCTTTTGAAGAAACTTAGCCGCTAGAAGGAAGATTAGAAAAAATGAGCAATCAAGATGGGACAACATCTATCAAGCCTCCTCTCTTTAATGTAAACAATTTAATCTTCTGGAAGACAAGGAAAAGATCATATCTGCAGTCTCTTGGAGTAGATGTATGGGCTATAGTTGAAGGAGGTTATCAATATCCAGCCTCGGTTCCAACAGATGCTACGGAAAGAAATAACTATGAAATGAATGCAAAGGTGGTCATTGCATTGTTGGGGATTCTGACTGAATCTGAATTTGTCAAATTCATGCAGTTGAATACAACAAAGGAGATATGGGACAAAATCATTCTAAGCTATGAAGGGAATACAAAGGTAAAACTTTCTAAACTCCAAACTCTCATAATTCAATATGAAAATCTAAGGATGCATAATGAGGAGAGCATTGCCAGTTTCTTTTTACGTCTGGATGGTATTGTAAATCGTATGAGAAATTTGGGAGAAACCATAACTAATACTACTTTGGTAGAAAAAGTATTAAGATCTCTAACTTCAAAATTTGAGTCAAAAGTATCTACTATTGAAGAGAAGCAGGATCTACAAACTCTTACTATTGTTCAACTTCATGGTATTCTAACTGCTTGTGAAATGAGAAAAGGAGGTTCATCTAAAGTCAAATATGTTGCCTTTAGAGCTGCTACAAAAGGAAAATAATTACAAGAAACAGAAGGATCAGGTTATGTTTCAGATGAAGATGAGGTAAATTTTTTAAAGAAGCTAAAACTTGGCACTGGAAGGTTTAGAGGTAAGCTTCGTTTTAAATTTTTTCCTTGTGGAAGAGTTGGTCATTATGCAGCAAAGTGTCCTCATAAGGAAATTCATGAAAAAGGAAAGGAAATAGCAAGGGGAAATAAGAATCGGTTTAGCAATAGAAAATGTTATTATACTCATGAAGATAGTGATGGGTTATCAAATAGTGAAGAAGAATCTGATCAAGATGTTAGACTTCTCATGGCATTTGAAAAGGATTCTAGTGAGGCTAAGGATACCTTTATGGATGCTCTAGAAGATCATGATTTTCTTGAAGAAATCAATCAGCCCAAAATATGTTTGGAAGAAAAAAAAAATCCATAGAAACTCTAAAGAATCAGCTTGTAGAGAAAGGAGAAACACAATGAGAAATTAGAATTTGAAATAGTAAGTCTAAGAAAATAAATTGAGAAAGTGAAAACTTTGAATCTTAGATTTTCTAAAGGATCTGAAACCTTAGATGAAATTATCAAGGTACAACATTCTCCTCTTTTAAGGAAAGGTCTTGGATATGTCGGAGAATCCTCTCATTCTTCAACACCAAACTATCTAAAAGCAGCTACAGCTAGCCTACAACATTCTGTCACTTAGCAAGGGAACAAAGAAACTTTACAGGTAAAGCATGACCACCTCAATTCAAAGAAAAATAACAGAAATATATTTCAGATAAATACCAATCAACAGGTAAACACAAATAGAAGGTTCCATGATCGCAAAAATTTCTTCTTTAATGGACAATGTTTCTCATGTCATAATTTTGGTCGTAAAGTTTTTCAATGTGTTGCATACAAAACCATCATGACTAGAGAAGCAAGAAAGAAAATAAATGAGTCTGGAATAAAGAAGAATACGTATAACAACTTTTCTCCTCTTCAAAATGAAATTGAATGTTCTTATTGCAATAACTTTGGTCATGAAGAATCTAAATGCAGGAGAAAACTTCAGCCACAAGAGCATATACCTTCAAGTTCCAAGGTATGGAGAAAGAAGGAATTACAGGTTGAGAACTGTGGCATAGTTTTATTTGCAGAAGGAGAAGAAAATCAATGGTACATTGATAGCAGATTCTCAAAACACATGATAGGTGACAGAAATAAAATTCTTGCATACAATGCTCTAGAAAGAGAAAAGAATGTCACTTTTGGAAATGATACTCCTGTTGTTATTAAGGGAAAAGGTTCTGTTTTTCTAAGAGAAAAGGTGAAAGCTAAAAATGTTGTATATGTGGATGGATTAAAACATAACTTGTTAAGTGTAAGTCAAATGTGTGATCAAGGAACTGAAGTTGTCTTTAGCTCAAAAGAATGTGTGGTACATGATCTTGACACAGGAAAAAAAATAATAAAAGGAAATAGAACACCAAGAAATTTGTATGTATTGAAAAGTTGTAAGGAAAAATGTTACTTGGGTAAATATTCAAAAAATTGGTTATGGCACAGAAAATTGGGTCATTTGAGCTTCTCCCAAATCAACAAATCTAGTAGACTCAAAGCTGTTCGTGATCTTCCCAACATTACTCTTCCTGAAAGTTCCAGATGCAAATCTTGCCAATTTGGTAAGCAAACCAAAGTGCAATTCAATGCCAAAGAAGGATCAACAAGTAAGCCTCTTGAACTCATTCATACCGACCTATGTGTTCCTATGAGGAAAAAGTCACCCTGTGGAGAACAATACTATATTATGTTTATTGATGATTTCTCTAGAATGTGTTGGATTAGGTTGCTAAAACACAAAGATGAAGCATTTGAAAAATTTCAGATCTTCAAAGCCCTGGTTGAGAATGAATTAGATCTAAAAATAAAATGTCTTAGATCTGACCAAGGAGGTGAATATATATCAGATGAATTCTTTGACTTCTGTGAAGAACATGGCATAAAAAGACAGTTTTATGTAGCTGGTACCCCACAACAAAGTGGCATAGTAGAAAGAATGAATAGAACAGTTCAACAAATGGCTCAAGCTATGCTTGATGATTCTGGAACATTGGACACATTTTGGGGAGAAGCAACACATACTGCAGTAAATATTCCTAACAAGGCTCATGTTCGAGTAAACAGTGATAAAACTCCTTATGAGCTTTGGTATGGTAATCTTCCAACTGTAAAGCATTTTAGAGTTTTTGGAAGAAAATGTTTTATCAAGAACAATGATGAAAAACTTGGTAAGTTTGAACCTAGAGCAGATGAAGGAATATTTCTTGGTTACTCTTCTATAAGTAAAGCATATAAATGTTACAATAAAATACTTCAAAATATTGTTGAATGCATTGATGTTGTAATTGATGAGTCTCTCTCAGCTCAAATGTTAGGTCCCTATATTACTAGTATATTCCCTTATTGTTGTTAGTGTAACCCCCTTATTGTTATTATTATACCCTTGTAACCCCCATATTGTTATTATTGTGCCCTTAAATTATTATTGTTAGGTCGGCTAGGATTACATTGTGGCCCAACTAGGATTACATTATGGCCCCATGGACTCCTATATATAGAAAGGAGGTTTTGTAATTTGAATCATCCAAGAATTTTTCATTCATGTAATATATTGGAGGTTTCCCCCTCAAAGTGGCTTATTTCTAAGGCATTGATGTCTCTTTTCTTCTCTTTTTGGAGCTGGTTTCACAACATTTGGTATCAGAGCTTTGAGATTCTAGGGTTTCGCTGCTCCAAACAGGTTAGCGTGGCATTTTCGCTATAAATTTTTTTATACGAAGGTATAGAATCTAAAATGTTTAGAGTGTGAAACCAAAATCCTTAGGAACATCGACAAAAAGTTTCAGAGCTTGGTTCACAATATTTTCGGAGATATGATCTGTGCAAGTTAGGTCATTTTGCAGGCTCCTGAATTTAACCTAAACAGGTCATCGTGGTATTTTCGTAATAAATTTTTTTCTACAAAGGTTCAGAAGCTGAAATTTTAAGAGTGCTAAGCCACAATCCTAAGAAACATCGTCAAAATATTTCAAATATTGCTTCGCAATATTTTCGGAGATATGATATGTGGAAGTTAGGGCTTTTTGAGGCTTCTGAATTTCATCTCAAAGAGGTGATCGTGGGAAAATATTCATAGCTCTCTCTCCGAGCATCAGATTGGAATGATGTAAAAATTGGTTGTAAGTGCACGGATTGTATTTTTGGGTCTATCAATTTCAGAGCCAAAGGAGGAAATAGTGACACGTGGCAAGTTGTACAAGTTCGCTCTACTGAACTAGTCCAAAATTGGGTCATTGTGGGAGATTGGACATAACTTTTCCTTGAAGAATCAAAATCAGATCAGGCCTGTTGCATTGGAAAGAAGCTTCATAGGGCTATTACAGGGCTAAATTTTAGATATTTATAATCTGCAATTATAGAGATAATTTAATTTCAATATCGAGCTCCTCAAAAACAAGTAACATGTGTGTATTTTTTATTTTTTTTTCCGAATTGCATAAGTCTTGTTTGAAGAATCAAGTTGAATTGATTACAAGGGAATATTGTAGAATAAATATTAGTATTGGATTCTAAAATGGCCCCTAAAACTAATTCAACACCCATTAAGCCTTTAGAAAGCTCTACTATGACTCATGAAGATGAAGAATGGCAACATGACATATCAAAATTACAAGAGAAAGTGCAACAAATTTCTCTCTCGCAAAGAGAAACAAAAAATGACATGGAAGTTTTGAAGAAAGGTGGGGAAACTAAGATGGATGGTTTGAAGAAAGGCGTGGAATTTAAGATGGATGGTTTTCAGAATGGCATGGAAACTAAGATAGAGATGCATGGATGCTTCGGCATGAATCTAAAATGGAAAAAACATGAAGAATGATCTAAAAGCAGACATAGAAGGTTTGAAAAAGTTGATACAAGAAATGTTTCATAATGGTGAAAAGATAGTAGAAGAAACCCATGATGAGAACAAAATAAACATTAATCGTGATTTGATAAACTCTAATGTTGGCGGGAGGAACCACCATATTCCAAAATTGGAGATGAGGAAATTTGATGGAAAGGATCCTGTAACATGGATACTACAGATGGAGCAATATTTTGATCTCCATAACGTGCAAAACACACAAAAGGTATGCATTGCAACTTTACATTTAGAACAAAATACATTTGTATGGTATCGATGGCTTTGCTCCCGTAAAAAAATTGTCACTTGGTCAATTTTTACGGAGGAAATGATAGCACATTATGAGGATACAAAGAGCAACACCTTCTTTAGCCAATTGATAAATCTCAAACAAAAGGTTTTAATGGGGGAGCACATTAAGGACTTCCAAAAATTGAATATAAGGGTAACTGATATTCCAGAGGAACACAAGATTTATCTCTTCATACGTACTTTAAAGGATAACATCCAACATGAAGTTCACGTTTTGGAACCTGATTCATTAGAGAAGGCATTCAGGTTGGAAAGAAAAATTGAATGTAAAATTATGGCGACAAGGAAGCCTAACACTCACTTCTGTAAAGAGGGAAGTGTTGCTACTCCTATATTTCCACAAACTACAAGGTTGACACCACAACAATTGGAAGAGAAAAGAGAAAAATTTCTTTGCTATAGTTGTGATAGCAAATACACTAAAGGTCATAAGTGTGCTGAGAAGAAATTATTTTACATAGATTGTGAAGAGGAAGAAGAAAATGAACAAGAAGAGGATATACACCAGGAACCAGCCCCAAAAGAGGAAGAAATGAATCCGACCATATCGTGTAATGCACTGGCAGGAATTACCACTCCTCAAACTCTCAAGATAAAAGGACAAATCAAGAAGAAAAAGGTAATAGTGTTGATTGATTCAGGTAGCACCCATAATTTTATTCATTGTAAGGTAGCCAAGGAATTAAATTGTTTCCTATACTCAACACCAGAATGTCAAGTGATGGTTGCAAATGGAGGAACTATAAATTGCTCTGGAAAATGCCATAATATCAAGCTAACCATGGGGGAATATGTATTGAATAGTCCAATGCTTTTGATTCCTATGGGAGGTGCTGATGTGGTACTAGGAGTACAATGGTTACAATCTTTGGGGACGGTAGCTTTTAATTTTCAAGAACTTTTCTTGAAATTTTTTCGAAGGAAAGGAAGTCAAATTAAAAAATTATTGCGGGAAGTCGGCACAGAAGAAACTGACAAATGTCATGAAAAAGCTACAAGAAAAGAACAACGAGGCATAATTGCACAATTATGCTCACTAGAAGTTCCAACATCAAAATCATCTATTTATGCAGATCTCCAACAAGTCTTGGACAATCATTCCAAGGTGTTTGAAACTCCCAAAGGACTCCCACCTATTCGTGATCATGATCATGCTTTTCATTTGATTCGAGGAAGTGTTCCTCCAAACATCGGGCCTTATAGATATCCTTATGTCCAAAAGGGCGGAATTGAACGTATGATTGCAGAAATGTTAGAGGCAGGTATAATTCAACCTAGCCAAATTTCTTTCTCTGCTCTTGTAGTATTGTTACATAAGAAGGATGGATCATGGCGTATGTGTATGTATTATAGGGAGCTCAATAAGCTCACCATTAAGATAAATTTCCCATTCTGTGATTGATGAATTATTGGATGAATTACATGGAGAAATTTATTTTACCAAATTGGATCTTCGTTCGGGGTATAATCAAATTAGAATGAAAGTGAAGATATTCTGAAAACAACATTTTGAACTCATGAGGGTCATTATGAATTTTTGGTCATGCCTTTTGGCCTTACCAATTCACCTTCTACATTTCAAGGGTTCATGAATTCCATTTTCAAATCCTTCCTTAGAAAATTTGTGTTAGTATTTTTTGATGATATACTAATCTACAACAGGTCTTGCAAGGATCATGTTCAACATGTTGACAATGTGCAAAAAGCTATTTGAGGAGAAACAATTATATGCAAATACCTCCAAATGTTTCTTTGGAGTACAAGAGGTGGAATATCTGGGTCATATTGTATCTCACGAAGGTGTTAAGGTAGACCCTAACAAAATTGAAGCCATTAAGGAATGGAAAGTCCTCACAACCATAAAGCAGTTACGAGGATTTATCGGGTTAACAGGGTGTTATCGCAAGTTTGTTAAGAATTATGGGAGAATAGCAGCACCTATAACAACATTATTGAACAAAGATGCATTTTCATGGACTCATGAAGCAACTAAGGCCTTTGAACATCTTAAAGAGGCAATGTGCCTAGCACCGGTCTTAGCTCGCCCGGACTTCACAGCCTATAATGTGGAATGTGATGCCTGAAATGGAATTGGTGCTATTTTAATGCAAGAAGGAAGACCCATTTCTTTTGAAAGTAGTCATCAAGTATTCTGAGAAACTTATTTATGAGAAGGAAATGTTAGCAATCTGCATCTGCACTAAAGAAATGGAGAACTTACCTAATGGGAAGACACTTCAAGGTAAAAACTGATCATGATAGTCTTAAACACTTTTTTGGAAAAAATACTATCTTCGGAAAACATGACAAATGGTCACAAAAGATGTGGGTTATGACTTTGAAATAATAACAAAAAGGGAAGCTAAATGTTGTTGCAGATTCACTCTCAAGAAAGAATGAAGAGGTGGAATCATTACTTTGTGCCATTTCTATTATCCAACCAGATTGGATAACCAAAGCAAGAGATGAATGGAAGAAGGACGAAGAAGTGTGGACACTCATTCAAATGTTGCAGCAAGATCCTAGTACATCTGATACATTTAGTTGGAAAAATGATTCCTTATGGTACAAATATTTCTTATATCTTTTTAATAATTCCCAACTAAAATAAAAGATTCTTTTGGAATTGCACACTTCTCCTTTAGGAGGACACTCAGGATTTTTAAAAACTTATCACAGGGCGAAGAAAGAATTTTTTTGGGATGGCCTTAAATTTGATATTTAAAGGTTTGTGGCGGAATGTTTGGTTTTCCAGTAGAATAAAGTTGAGACAATTAAGACCCCGGGTATTCTACAACCTTTATCCATTCCAAGTCAATGTTGGGAGGAGATTTCAATGGATTTTATCACTGGTTTACCTAAGTACGAAGGAAAGAGTTTCATCATGGTGGTAGTTGATAGACTTACCAAGTATGCACACTTTTGTGCATTATCTCATCCATTTAAAGAAAGTACAGTTGCTACTACATTTATGGACACAATTCAAAATCTATATGGAAACCCAAGGGTTATTGTGAGCGACAGAGATCCCATTTTTACTGGAAATTTTTGGACGGAGTTATTTTCTTGTTTGGGTACTCAATTAGCTCATAGCTCATATTATCATTCTCAATCCGATGTTCAAACTTAAATATTAAAGAAATGTTTGGAAGGATATCTTCGTTGTTTTGTATATGATAAACAAACACAATGGTCAAGTGGTTACCTCTAGCTAAATGGTGGTATAACACTTCCTTCCATACTGCAGCAAAAATAACCCCGTTGATGGCACTTTATGGATATCATCCACCATCCATCACATCATATTTAAGAGAAAATTAGAAGGTTCAATCAGTGGAAGATCACATTGCGCATCAACAAGAAGTTCTCCAACTCTTAAAGGGAAACCTGAATTTGGCACAAAATCGAATGAAACAATAGGCAGATCAACATCGCAGCGAGAGAAGTTTTGATGTAGGATACTGGGTATTTTTATGGCTACAACCATACAAATAAATGTCCCTCAAGCAAGCTAAGAAGGATAATAAATTATCGCCAAAGTACTATGGTCCTTACAAGGTGTTGCAAAATATTAGTACTATGGCATACAAATTGGAGCTTCCTGCTTCTTCACGAGTGCATCCAATTTTCCATGTTTCATGCTTAAAGAAGGTTATAGGTGAAAATCTTCCAGTTCAAACAATATTGCCCGAACTTGATGAGGAAGGAAAAATCATATTGGAACCTGAAGCGGTCATGGAAACAAGAACTCGACAGCTACGGAATCGATCAATTTCAGAGTATCTCATCAAGTGGAAGAACTTGCCCACTGAAGATTCTACATGGGAGGATGAGAATTTTATACAGAAGCACCCAGAGCTACTCAAGCGTTGAGGACAACACTTTTTTGAAGGAGAGGGGCATGTTAGGTCCCTATATTACTAGTATAGTCCCTTATTGTTGTTAGTGTAACCCCTTATTGTTATTATTGTACCCTTGTAACCCCCATATTGTTATTATTGTGCCCTTAAATTATTATTGTTAGGTCGGCTAGGATTACATTGTGGCCCCATGGACTCCTATATATAGAAAGGAGGTTTTGTAATTTGAATCATCCAAGAATTTTTCATTCATGTAATGTATTTGAGGTTGCCCCCTCGAAGTGGATTATTTCTAAGGCGTTCATATCTCTTTTCTTCTCTTTTTGGAGCTGTTTTCACAACATCAAAAAGGGGAAATACCAACAACAAATTAAGATGATGGTGATGTATATCTTCCTGCATCAAATAACAAAAATATAGAAGGTGAACCCAATGAAGCAACAAAAGAATATCTATCTGAAAAGGCTCCATCCAGGTATGTTCAAAATAATCATCCAGAATCTCAAATTTTGGGAGAAAAGGGATCAAGTGTCCAAACAAGAAGAACTATTGTAGGATCTCCCATCTATCTGGCATTTCTATCCACTATTGAACCACAGAATGTCAATCAAGCTAGAAAATATGAATGTTGGATTCAAGCCATGAATGAAGAACTTGATCAGATTGAAAAGAATCATACTTTGGAATTGGGTCCAAGACCTCATGATAAAAATGTTATTGGAACAAAATGGATATTCAAAAACAAGTTAAATGAAAATGGAGATTTTATTAGAAACAAATCTAGACTTGTTTGTAAAGGGTATGCTCAACAATAAGGTATATACTTTGAAGAAACATTTTCTCCTATAGCTAGACTTGAAGCCATAAGAATGTTTCTTGCCTTTTCAAGCTTTCAACAAATCAAATTTTATCAAATGGATGTGAAATCTGCTTTCCTCAATGGTGATCTAGAAGAAGAATTTTATATAGAACAACCAGAAGGATTCATTTTTGGAAATGATGAAAAACTTGTTTGTAAACTTAAAAAGGCTTTATATGGTCTCAAACAAGCTCCAAGGGCATGGTACTATCGTCTTGACAAATATCTTCATCAACAAGGTTTTTTAAAGGGATATGTTGATAGCAAATTATACACAAAAACTGAAAAATATAAACTATTGATTGTTGTTGTATATGTTGATGACATCATTTTTGGGAGTAATGAAGAGTCCATGAGTTAGAAATTTTCTTTTGTTATGCAGCAAGAATTTGAAAATTCCTTTACATGGGGAACTAACATTTTTTCTTGGCTTACAAGTACAACAAGCAACTGATGGCATGTTTTTATCTCAAGAAAAATATCTCAAGAAAATTTTGAAGAAGTATGGGATGGAAGACTACAAACCTGTAAGTACACCAATGGTAATTGGGTGTAACCTCAGTTCTCATAATGATTCTCCCACGGTGAATCAACCAGAATACAGATCCATGATTGGAAGTCTACTTTATCTAACAGGGACAAGACCTGACATCATGCATGCAGTTAGGATTGTTGGACGATTCCAAGCTAATCCAAAAGAGTCACATCTTCAGGTTGTAAAAATAATATTCAAATATCGACAAGGGACTCAAGACTTTGTTCTATGGTATCCAAAGAATGATGATCTCACTCTTCATGCTTACACAGATGCAGATTGGGCTGGAAATGTTGATGATCGAAAAAGCACTAGTGGTGGTGCATTCTATATGGGGCTCAGATTAGTATCTTGGTTCAGCAAGAAACAAATTTCTATTGCCTTATCTATAGCAGAAGAAAAATATATGGCTGCCACATCATGTTACACACAACTATTTTGGATGATGCAGACTTTACAAGACATTCAAATCAAATGTTCTCCTCCCATCTCCATTTTGTGTGATAATACAAGTGCCATTAGTATCTCAAAGAATCCTGTTATGCATTCCAAGACCAATCACATTCCTATCAAGTATCAATTCTTACGTGAACAAGTGCTTGAACAAAAGGTTAAATTGGAGTATGTTCCCTCTAAAGAATAAGTTGCTAATATATTTACTAAACCTCTTCCCAGTGAGGCATTCGAATATCTCAGACAAAAGTTAGGAGTTGTCTCTACCTCTCTGATCAAATCTGCCTAATTTCAGAAGATTAAATTCGGTACGCAGGATTAATAAAGGCAAATTGTGTATATACGCAAGTTTCTGTGCATAAAACCGTGTATGGGTTTTTCTAACAAAAATTATTTGGGTCAACGTTTCAGAATAGTGTGGTGTTATTGGGTAATTTCTGTTGTTGTTGTATCATTCTCTGATATTTTTCTCCTTGATGAAGATGCTTTGATAATTTGCTTGTTGAAGATGTCCAGGATGCAAAATCTAAGGGGGAGCACTTGTCTTGTGGAAAAGGATGCATTGTTGGCATTTTGATTGGTTCTTGTGTTATGATCTCATGGTTGAGATTCTTGGGTCTTGGTTATAAAAAGTCATATCTGTAATTTGATGAAAAGTTCATGTTGAAGACCTATGATGTATAATTGTTATATTCAGTCATGTAAGGACTTGTTCAAATTTTTAAACCCACTTGGTTGGGTATTTGAGTCAAATATGTAATTCCACCTGGTTGGATCATTGATGTAAGTATGAGTCCTTGGTGATAAGAAAGGTCATACTCGGTTGAGTCATGTACTTCATTGAAAAACTAGTTCAAAAATCCAGCATGAACTCAGGGGGAGCAAGGTAAAATGAGCACACAATAGATCTTTAGAGCTCATCTTTCTACAAGGGAATAGAAACCTTTTTTTGGTTTTGATCTGCCGTTTTCCCTTGATGTCAAAGGGGGAGAGTATTCTGGTGTTTGAATAATGGTTATGACTAATGTACTTATCTATTGTGATGATCAAACACTATCATGGTTGCCATCAAGTCCAAAGGGGGATATTGTTGGCGATTTTTGGCAATATGTTGCAATATGTGTTGATCAGCAGTTGTCATTGATGTCAACCCAAGCAGCACCAGGCGATACCCCAATATTGCATGTGAATTTTTACCTACCAAATTAATATATTCTGGTTTAATAATTATTTTTATGATTTCTACTTGTCGAGATGTTTCCATTGATATATGGCACGTCACGTCATTCTTCACGGTTTGAGAGATATTCATGTTTGAAGTTTGTACCCCCAATTAGTGGGCTAAAACCCCATGGGGTTGTGGCATGGTTCATTGAAAAGTAATAATTAATATTTTTTAAGCTCCTAAAATCCCTCCCACATTCACTTTTTGAAGCCCCTCTCAACCTAAGAACTTATATAAATTGTGATCCTCATATCCTCCTCATGCAAGGGATTTCGCCATCTGAAACAGGTCATCATGGAATTTTCGCTCTAACGTTTTTTCTACGAAGGTTCAGAAGCTGAATTTTTTATGAGGCGAAGCTAAAATCCTAAGGAAGCTATTGTGAAAATTTCAGATCAAGGTGCGCAATATTTTCGGAGATATGATCTGTGGAAATCAGTGTTTTTGCAGGATCCTGGAATTCATCTCAAAGAAGTGACCTTGGTAAAATCATCGTAAGTCTCTCTCTGAGTATCGGATTGGAATTTCGTAAAAATTGATAGATATTTCACAGAATTTAGTTTTCTCTCTATCCATTTTAGATCCAAATAAAGTAACAATGACACGTGGCACGCTGTACAAGTTCGCTCTACTGAAACAGTCCATAATTAGGGCATTGTGAGATATTGGGTATAATTCTCCCTTGAAGAATGAAAATTGAGTCAAACCTGTGGCATTGGAAAGAGGACTCAGAGGACTACTATAGGACTAAAAATAAGATATTGGGGATATGAAATAAGAGAGATACACTAGATTCAATATCGAGCTCCTAGAAGGCAAAGAAAAAGCTAGATCATGTGTTGTCAAGCACTGCAAAGGACCAGACTTTCTAGGGAAGCAAAGCAAATCAAGGTGAAAAAGAGGGTAGCATGACAAGAGTAGAAACCAAGGTGCATAACAGCAACAAGAATTTCATAACATGAAGTATTCAAGTGGGCAACACTGCATACAATCATTGTAAATACATTATTGTAAAAATTGTACTAGTGTCTATTTGCCAAGAGTTTAAGAGGCAGTGTTGGGAGCTCTAGGATCATTATTAGGTGGTTGTGTCAAATTTGGGGTTATGGTCTAGTCTATCTTCTTCTTATACATCATTCTATATCATTGTAAAGTGGACCATTTTCCCTTGTATTGGAGTCCATTCTTCTTTTATTCTTCTATAGGGTGGTAGGGTGGTGCTAGGGTGAGTTGTAGCTCATTGGGTGTTGGGGCATCCGTTCAGTTGACTACTGAATAATCTCTGGCGTTGGAGTGTCCATCCAGTGGGAGCTGGAGAAGAATGATTTTCTAGATTCTAGGAAGTTGGAGCTTTATTTTCAATTGGAGTTGAATATTGAAGAATTATTAGAAAAGCATTAGGTGGTTTTTGTCCCGGAGTGGGTTTCCACCTTAAAAACTGTGTGTGTTTGTGTTCCTTTTGTTTGCTGCTATCATTTTACAAACACTGATAATAATTGAATATTAACTAATGCTCTAATTGAAAGGAATACTGATTCACCCCCCCCTCTCAGTATTTCCAACAATTGGTATCAAAGCTTGGTTCCTTCAATAGTAGTTTAACAGCTGAAAGGAGGTCATGGAGCATACCAAGAATGGCATACCTTTGTTCAATGAAAATAATTATGCACTCTAGAAAGGAAGAATGGAGGTCTATCTCTTGGCGCAAGGCTACGAAGTATGGGACACTGTTAAAAATGGATTTACATCAACCATGGATGAACAAGGTAAGAAGAATTTGGTAAATGATGCAAAAGCAAAGAATATTATTATCAGTGGACTTATTGAATATGCTTATCATAAGGTGTTGGGTTATAAAAATGCGAAAAATGTAGGGGACAAGCTTGAGAATATATATGCAGGTGAGTCAAATGTCAAAGAAGCAAAGCTTCAAATATATAGAGCAAAATTTGAGCAACTCAGAATGAAAGAAAATTGCAACATTGCTGCATACTTCCAATACATTGATGAAATAACCAATACTCTGGAAGAATTGGGAGATCCAGTTGATCAGAAGAATATTATATGAAATATTCTTAGAACCCTACCAGGGAGATTCAACCCAAAGGTATCGGTCTTAGAATACAGTGCAAATATGGACAAACTCAGCAAAGAGGAATTACATGGAGTTCTCATAGCATATGAAATGATACTTGATGAAGAAGAGGGTACTTCGCATCTAGAAACTACGTTCACTGCATCTAAGAAAACCAATAAGGATAAATAACCTTCATTTTAAAAGGCATGCACCTGCAAGTGTGAAGAAAAGGGAGATGATGGAGAAGGTATTTCAGATGAAGAATATGCTTACTTCACGTGAAAACTAAAAATTGGTAAGGGAAAATTCAAAGGTAAACTTCCATTGATATGTTTCGGTTGTGATGAGGTTGGGCATTTCACAGCAAAATGTCCAAACAAAAGTGATGGAAACTCAAAAGGAAAGAAAGGCTGTAAGAAATTTAAAAAGCAAGAATCCAAAAGGAACTTTATCTCTAAAGAAGATAGCTCATTATCTGATGAAGACAATGATAGCAAAGAAGAAGCCAATGAGAGAGTATTATTTATGGCCAAGAAAAATAAACCCAAGAGCAATAAACAAGAGGTATCAAACAACAAAGAAGAAGGATTGACCATAGAATAATTTTATAAGGAAGCAATCAAGCTTATAAAAGATCTCAAGGCAGAGAATATTCGTTCCAATACTCTTGAAGAACAAGTTCAAGGTCTCAAAATTGAAGTTGAAGAACACAAATGCATTGAAGAGTCACTTCAAAAGGAGTTAGAAGAAAGCAACCAAGAAAGGGAAGAATTAGAAGCCAAAGTAGTCTCGCTGCGTGAGGAAGTGAAGAAAGGAAAAACTATCCAAAACTATGCCAACATCTCAAGGGAATTGGAAGAACTCATCAACAATCAATGATCTTACAACGATAGAACTGGTATCGGTTACAAAGAAGAAGAAGTAGGACCTTCTACAACAAAATACAATGAACCTATGAGAACTGACATGCAGGTAGACTTCATTGGACAAGATTCACAAGAAAAGCCTTGGAAGACAATTCCTCGAAGAAAATTTCCATCCAGGTACCAACATATTTTTTATGGCTACTGTTATTCATGTGGAAAATTTGGTTATAAAACTGTAGAATGTCGCACGTACCCTAGGAATGAATACAATTCCAGGAGATCTGTCAAATATGAACCTCCCAGGGCTCAGCGAAACATCAATAGATTTGAACATTTAAGAAATAATATTGAATGTTATAAATGTCGAAACTTTGGACACATAGCCAAAGACTGCAGACTTGAAAATCCTCCAGAAGAATCTCCGAAGCCACAGAATGAGCGAACATGGAAGAAGAAGAAGACTAATAATTTTTCTCTCCCTTTCAAGGCTCAAAATAACAAATATTTCTGCTATGTTGATAGCGGTTGCTCAACGCATATGACTGGAGATAGAAATAAATTTGTATCTCTAAAAGAGAATAAGGATGGAACCGTGTCCTTTAGAAATGATGGATCTTCAAATGTTATAGGATTAGGTACTGTCACTCTCGGAAGAAAATATGCTCTAGCCAAGAATGTTCTATTGGTTGAAAACATGAATCACAATCTGCTCAGTGTTGGACAAATGTGTGATCAAGGACACACAATACTATTCAACTCCAAAAAATGTGAAATTAGGAAAGGCATGTATGGTTAAATTGTGGCTACAGAAAGTCGAGCTCCAAACGACACATATGTTCTGGATGAAGCAACTAAAGCATGTCTAATAGCTAAAGAGGATGATATAATATTTGGTAGCAATGATGATCGAGTAAGTAAGAAGTTTTCTACAAAGGTGCAAAGTGATTTCGATATGTCTTTACTTGGTGAGCTGACATACTTCTTAGGGCTTCAAATATCTCAGCAAGAGAAAGGAATATTTATATGTCAAGCCAAGTACATCAAGGAAATTCTCAAGAAATTTAAAATGGAAGATTGCAAACCCATCCTTACTCCAATGGTAACATGTTGCAAATTGAGCATAGATGACTCATCTAAGGATGTGGATCAAAGGTTGTATATATCTATGATTGGTAGTATTCTATATGTAACAGCCTCCCAGCCAGATGTTATGCAAGCAGTTGGACAAGTAGAAAGATTCCAAGCAGCACCAAAAGAATCACATATTATTGCCATCAAATGAATTCTTCGATGTCTAAAGGGAACAACAGAATATGGCTTGTGGTATCCCAAGGGTAACAATCTCATTATTCATTCTTTTACAGAAACATATTGGGCAGGAAGTGTTGATGATCGTGAGAGTACTCGTGAAGCATTGGAATATATTTTCCAGAAGCTTGGGATTCTCCCAAGTTCTCATTAGATTTTCCTTATTCAGAATATAAATGGGGATTGGAAGTGTGTATAGGTCCACAGGATGGTTGTGTGTCAGGGGGAGTTACTCTTTGCCATTGATGTCAAAGGGGGAGAGTATGTTGTAGGAAGAGGTGTCATGATCGTACGGGGAGTACTTGTGTTTCCATCAATGCCAAAGGGGGAGATTGTTGATCAGCGGTTGTCATTGATGTCAAACCAAGCAGCACGAGGGGCTACCCCAATATTTCATGGGAATTTTGACCTACCAAATTAATATATTCTGGGTCAATACTTCTTTTTATGGTTTCTACTTATCGAGATGCTTCCGTTGATATATGGCACGCCACGTAATTCTTCACGGTTTGAGAGATATTCATGTTTGAAGTTTGTACCCCCAGTTAGTGGGCTAAAACCCCATGGGGTTGTGGAATAGGTCATTGAAAATTCATAATTAATATTTTTTTAAGCTCCTAAAATCCCTCCCATGTTCACTTGTTGAAGCCCCTCTCAACCTAAGCAGTTATATAAATTTTTATTCTCATATCCTCCTCATGCAAGGGATTTCGCCATCTGAAATAGGTCATAGTGGAATTTTCGCTCTAATTTCTTTTCTACGAAGGTTCAGAAGCTGAAATTGTTATGAGGCGAAGCAAAAATCTTGAGGAAGCTACTGTGAAAATTTTAGATCAAGGTGTGAAACAGTTTCAGAGATATGATCTGTGGAAGTTAGTGTTTTTGCAGGCTTCTGAAATTCATCTCAAAGAAGTGACCTTGGTAAAATCGTCATAACTCTCTCTCTGAGTATTGGATTGGAATTATGTAAAAAGTGGCAGATAGTGCACAGGCTATAGCTTTTTCTCCATCAATTTTAGAGCCAAATGAATAAAAATTAAGACGTGGCATGTTGTACAAGTTCACTCTACCGAAACAGTCCATAATTAGGGCATTGTGAGATATTGGGTATAACTCTCTCTTTAAGAATCCAAATTGGGTCAGACCTATGGCATTGGAAAAATAACTCAGAGGAATAATACATGACCAAAAATTAGATATTGGGGTTCTGAAATAAGATTGATACACCAGATTCAATATCGAGCTCCTAGAAGGAAAATAAAAAGCTAGATCATGTGTTGTTAAGGGCTGCAAAGGACAAGACTTTCTAGGGAAGCAAAGCAAAGCAAGGTGCAATAGAGGGTAGCATGATAAGAGAAGCAACCAAGGTGCATAACAGCAGCAAGAAGTTCATCACATGAAGTCTTCAAGTGGGCAGCACTGCATACAATCTTTGTAAAGGTATCATTGTACTAATTCATTGTAAATACATTATTGTAAAAATTGTACTAGTGTATATCTGCCAAGAGTTGAAGAGGCAGTGTTGGGAGGTCTAAGGTCATCATTAGGTGGTTGTGTCAAATTTGAGGTTATGGTCTAGTGTATCTTCTTCTTCTACATCATTCTATATCATTGTAAAGTGGACCATTTTCCCTGGTACAGGAGTCCATTCTTCTTTTATTCTTCTATAGGGTGGTAGGGTGGTGCTAGGGTGAGTTGTAGCTCATTGGGTGTTAGGGCATCCGTTCAGTTGACTATTTAAGAATCTCGGGAATTGGAGCTCCATCCAGTGGGAGCTGGAGAAGAATGATTTTCTATATTCTACGAAGTTGGAGCTTTATTTTCAATTGGAGTTGAATATTAAAGAATTATTAGAAAAGCATTAGGTGGTTTTTGTCTCGGAGTGGGTTTCCACCTTAAAAACTGTGTGTATTTGTGTTCCTTTTGTTTCTTGTTATCATTGTACAAACAATGATAATAATTGAAGATTAACTAATGCCCTAATTGAAAGGAATACTGATTCACCCCCCCTCTCTGTGTTTCCAAAAATATGTTGTCCTTGATGGCAACCTACTTGATGAAGTTGTTCTTAATGGAAACCTACTTGATGAGTTCCATTTTGATAAGCAACCTATGTGTTAAACATGTAAGAATGATGTATCTACAGATCAGTTCAGATGTGATAGAGAAAATAATTCCAGTAAGTGCCAGATAAATGATAAATATAACATGTCATAATGTATACGCTACTTTTGTGAAGGCAACCCGCGTATGGATGCAATGTATACGCTACTTTTGTGAAGGCAACCCATGTATACATTCAGGGTTAGCATATACATCGTTTTTATGAAGATAAGTTGCGTATAAATGCAGAAACAAATGATCCAAGTCGCGTATGCCTTTTGCACTCTAAAATTATGATACCAAGGGGCATTACCATGGTATTAGCCCACAGTATTGAGTGTTGCATTGTCTATTTGATTTCATCCAAGAATACCATCGAAAGTTGTGTGGTTTGGCTCATGGTATTGATAAATGCTAAAACTATATAAGGAGAAGAAGATCATAGTGAAAGGTTGTGCAAGTGTCTGGGTATTGAATGAATACTTCACTCTGAAGTATATCTGCATGGAATGGGTTGTAGTTTATTGATAGATTTGAATTAATAATACACCTATGAATAAAATGATGGATCGGGATCTCTAGACCTGAAATGACTATGTATCTTCTAGATTTTTTTATGGTGTTTAGATCTGTGATCTGGTGAATGTTTTCCGAAGTGAAAGGTAAGATATGAATTGTTTATCTGTTATGAATATTTGTGCAACCTTGCAATGTTTGTATATCTATACACAGGTTTGTCTCAGCAAAAGTGCGTATATACGCAGGTTCGTTTCATAAAAAATTGTGTATGGAATCTAAGGTCAGTCTTGAAAGAGTTGTAGATATATATGCAGGTTTGTCTCCGTGAAAGCGTGTATATACGTGGGTTCAGTGAAGTAAAAGCGCGTATGGAATCTAGGGTTTTGCTGAAATGTGTGGAAAGAAATGTCTGATTTGTTTTGCTGAATTACTGTTGTCTGTCAAAGATGTCTTCATACAGATATGGGTTGTTTGAATACTGATTATGTTGTTGGTTGATTATGATTAAAGATCAGTTGTTGGTTAATTGGTTGATGATTCAATGAATGAATTGATGGGGTTATAAGTTTCAGTTTGATGAATGTTCTTTGATATTAAATGTGTGGAGTGGGTTCAGTCTAAAAATCTGATGAAAAGAGGCCTACAAGGTGTGTTGTGTGGAAGCTGTTGGATCCAGTGTGAAAATTTATGAAACGTGGTCTGCAGTGGTTCTGAGGGTTGAAGCCTTCAGTATGGAAGTAGAAGCTTCCTGCCAGTAGAAGCTGGTGTTCTGTTCAGGGGGTTGAAGCTCCCTTCCAAGAGTGGCTGGTAAACAAGATCAGGGGGTTGGAGCTCCCTTCCAGTAGTAGCTAGAGAATGAGAGAAGGTTGTAGCCTTCTGCAGGTAGAGGTATGCATACTGATATGAGTCTGCATCAATACAATGTTGTAAACAATTTTCCATATAATAAATATTGAAGACAAAGACGACAATAGCGGTGGTTTTCTCCCGAATTGGGTTTCCACCTTAAATATTGGTGTTCATGTGTTTTTCACTTGTGTGATGATTCATACTTCTGTTACTACACATATTTACTGATTATCTAACAGATGCATGACTGGTAAAATTATATCAGTATATGCTAGTTTCTTTCAGCATATGTACATGTATACGCGAATTGGGTTCATCAAAATCGCGTATGGAATTCTGTAACAGAAAAAGTTAAAATATTTTTAGTAAGCTCTAAATACTAATTCACCCCCCCTCCCCCCCCCCCAGTATTTTTCCAACAGTCTAGTGTGTCTTCTTCTTCTACATCATTATATATCATTGTAAAGTGGACCATTTTCCTTGGTATGAGAGTCCATTCTTCTTTTATTATTCTATAGGATGGTAGTGTGGTGCTAGGCTGGTGCATGAAGTCACCAATAGGTTCAAGCTTGTGAAAACTTCGGGGTGGTAGGGTGGTGCTAGGGTGTGTTATAGCTCATTGGGTGTTGGGGCATTCATTCAGTGGACAACTGAAGAATCTCGAGCGTTGGAGCTGCCATCCAATGGGACCTAGAGAAGAATTATTTTCTAGATTCTACGAAGTTGAAGATTTCTTTTCAATTGGAGTTGAAAATTAAAGAATTATTAGAAAAACATTTAGGTTTTTTTTGTCTCGAAGGGGGTTTCCACCTTAAAAACTATGTGCATATGTGTTCCCTTTGTTTATTGTTATCATTGTACAAACACTGATAATAATTGAAGATTAACTAATGCTTTGAAAGATTAATAATAATACTAATTGAAAGGAATACGGATTCACCCTCCCCCTCTCAGTATTTCAAACAAGTCGCAAATGATCGTTTCGTGGATATTATTTAGTTTTTGGCTACAGGAATGGCACCCGCGGAGTACATTACGCAACAGAAGAAGGAGATGGTAGTCAAAGTAGCTGATTTATCGTTGATTTCCAGACATTTGTACAAAATGGGACCAGATTAAATACTGCATAGATATGTCTCTGAGCATGAATGACAAAATATTTTGGCGGACGCCCATGGAGGAGTTGCAGGAGAACATTTTGAGGAAAGGCCACTGTGTAGAAGATTTTGAGAGCTGGGTTATGATGGCCCACAATGCATAAGGATGCATAGAAATTTTTTTGAGCTTATGATGAATGCCAAAGAACATGAAAGCCATCTAGAAGAGATGAAATTCCATTGAATCTGCATGTAACGTTGCAGGAATTTTATAAGTGGGCTATTGAATTTTTCTGACCTATTAATCCACCACGAAAGAAGACCAACACAAGATACATAATCATTGCAACTAATTCATTTTCGATATGGGACGAAGAAAAGCCACCGAAGGATTAAAATGCAGATACCATCGTGAAGTTCATATTTGAGTATATTCTATCCATATTTGGGTGTCCAAGGATATTGATGAGTGATAGGGGTCCACATTTCTTGCATTAGACTATTAAGGCAGTGACTGGAGAATTTAAATTATATCATCAGAAAATTATGCCATATCATCCTCAGACGAATGGGATAAAATCTTTCAATTAGATTATGGAGAATACGTTGAAAAAAGTGCGCAATGTCAACAAAAATGACTGGGATCCAAGAATTCCAGTGATGTTATGGGAATACATGACAACATGCAAGAAACTGACATGACAAACACCTTTTAGGTTGGTCTACGGACGAGAAGCAATCATGGACTTGGAGTACATTGTTCCAAGTTTAAGAATTGCAACATTCACAGACATGGAAGATCATGATACAATGGAAGAATGGATAGAGATATTTATTTCTTTGGAAGAAGACAGGTTTAATGTAGGCTTTCATCAACAAGTATAAAAATCAAGGGAGAAAGATTGGCATGATAGGAACATTAAGAAGAATACATTCAAGGAAGGAGATCTTGTCCTATTGTATGATATCAAATTCACGAAGTTCCTCGGAAAGTTAAAAACACATTTTTTGGACCATATATCATTAGGCATGTCTCTGATGGAGTCAAAACTCATCTTGAAAATTTATATGGTCAGTTGATGCCAAGATGAGTGAATGGTAGTAGATTGAAGATATACATGGACGACTCTATCCCTAGAACTTCACATTGAAAAATAAAAGGAGAAAGTATTAGTGCCACATGGAGTTGAAAGTGGGCACTGGAATATAAAATAATTTGTCGAATGGGGCTTCGCCAAAGGGAGATTAATACACGATAGTAAGGAGTATGGCGAAGTAAAAAAGAACCGCGCCGAAGGAAGCTCATTGCGTGATATTCGGGAGTATGTTGAAATCCGAAGAAACTGCGAAAAATGATGAATTTCTGCGACACAAGGGAAGGATCATCAAATTTAGCCATAAATATGACTATTGGAAGGAAAATGTTGATGTGAAAGGAAATTTTTCATTTAAAGGAACGAGGTAAACACATTTATTAGGCACAACTGGTCGAATATAGCACCATATCTGCATTAAATGAGCCAAATTTGAGATGATCATGAGGTTCAAAATTCAAATTATTTATAAAAGCAAGGTCTCGCTCCACATTTTGACACTTTTCTTCCTGATAATTCAAATTGATAATTGGCACCTTAGTGAGAACAGAGAAAATTTTTGTATGTATGATAAGAGCTTTAAATAGATTGCCATGGAATTTATCAAGAAAGGACTAGCAGGAACCATGGAGGCCAAAACACCAAGCGTAACAGGCTTGAGGCCACCACGTAAGAAACCAACCCCAAAATAAGCACAACCAAATAAAAAACATGTAAAGAGGCCAGCTATGACAATTATAGTTAGACAATCTCCAAGAAAGAAAATAGACAAGGAGTAGTGCACAAACCAATGATAGGACAAGAAGCGGCAGAAAACAAAGAGGATTCAGGATAGTGAGGAAGAAACTGAAATCCCATAAGAGGAGATACTAGAAATTGAGGTAGAAGGTGTAGAGGGACTCTCTATACTGCCACCATATTTACTGCCAAGAAATTTGGGTGCTAATCCAGTCAAGGACCCTGATAATGCGAATTTTGGTGTCTTCACACCACTGCTACCCGAGCAAGTACCATTTGAAGGAGAACCATCGAGAAAAGTTCCACTACTGAAGATGGAGGATTGGGACTTCAATGATTAGAGAAAGTATCCCAAATTTGAACCAAGTAGGTAACTAAACCAAGTGAATTACCCCAAAGCTAAAGTCACTAGGTTGGAGCTAGATCAATGAGAAAAATGATTTTAGCGAGAAGGGTTGTTAAATATGATGAATATGCCACACTTTTATTGAAGTTCCATCAACAAAATATGTGTTTGACAAATTTTTTCTTTAGTGCATGACAAATACCTTTTTCTGGGAGAAAGAATCCAAATAGACAAAATGCTAATAAGAAGAATCGTTGTGTTGCCATACCAAGGAAAGAACCCCACTGAGGAGTTCATGGAAAAAATTCAGGATAAGGTAGTCGTTGATGAAATGAAGAAGAAGTATGAGTTGGTAAAGAAGTCAAGGGGTCGTTGATCAGCGGTTGTCATTGATGTCAACCCAAGTAGCACTAGGGGCTACCCCAATATTGCATGGGAATTTTGACCTATAAAATTACTATATTCTGGGTCAAGAATTATTTTTATGGTTTCTTTTTGTTGATATGTTTCCGTTTATATATGGCATGCCACATAATTCTTCACGGTTTGAGAGATATTCATGTTTGAAGTTTGTAACCCCAATTAGTGGGATAAAACCCCATGGGGTTGTGGCATGGGTCATTGAAAAGTCATAATTAATATTTTTTGAGCTCCTAAAATCCATCCCACGTTCACTTGTTGAAGCCCCTCTCAACCTAAGCATTCATATAAATTGTGATCCTCATATCCTCCTTATGCAAGGGATTTCGCTATCTGAAACAGGTCATCGTGGAATTTTCGCTCTAACTTTTTTCTACGAAGGTTCAGAAGCTGAAATTTTAATGAGGCAAAGACAAAATCCTAAGGAAGCTCCTATGAAAATTTTAGATCAAGGTGCGCAACAGTTTCAGAGATATGATCTGTGGATGACAATGTTTTTGCAGGCTCCTAAAATTCATCTCAAAGAAGTGACCTTGGGAAAATCATCATAACTCTCTCTCTGAGTATCAGATTGGAATTTTGTAAACATTGGCAGATATTGCATGGACTACAGTTTGCGCTCTATCAATTTCAGAGCTGAATGAAGAAAAAGTGATACGTGGCATGCCATACAAGTTAGATCTACTGAAACAATCCATAATTAGGGCATTGCGAGAGATTGGGAATAACTCTCTCTTGAAGAATCCAAATTAGGTCAAACCTATGGCATTGGAAAGATGACTCAAAAGAATACTAAAGGACCAAAAATCACATATTGGGGATCTGAAATAATAGATATACACCAGATTCAATATCGAGCTCCTAGAAGGAAAGAAAAAGCTAGATCATGTGTTGTCAAGGGCTGCAAAGGACCAGACTTTCTAGGGAAACAAAGCAAAGAAAGGTGCAGCAGAGGGTAGCATGACAAGAGAAGAAACCAAGGTGTAGAATTGCAGCAAGAAGTTCATCACATAAATTCTTCAAGTGGGCAGAACTGCATACAGTCACTGTAAAGGTATCATTGTACTAAGTCATTGTAAATACATTATTGTAAAAATTGTACTAGTGTCTATCTGCCAAGAGTTGAAGAGGCAGTGTCAGGAGGTCTAGGATCATAATTAGGTGGTTGTGTCATAGTTGGGGTTATGGTCTAGTGTATATTATTCTTCTACATCATTCTATATCATTGTAAAGTGGAACATTTTCCCTAGTACGAGAGTCCATTCTGTTATCACTCAGATTTTCCTTGAAGTTGTTGGGAAGAGGAAAGGGGTTCGAGGTAACCAAAAACCAATCTTTTAGGTACAAAATCTAGCCAATCTGTACCCAGAGAGAGCTCTCTCTATAGAATTTAGCTTTGTTTTAGAATATATTAGGCTAGTCATAAAGTTCAGGGTTTTTTTTTGAATTTGGGTGGTGGAATTTAGTAGTTGAGGGCAAGATTGAGTAGTTTAGTCCTTTGGGCTAATGGATTCAAAAAGGATAACTTAACTGGATTAAGTCTCTTAGCAAAAGATGGTTTCACAGGGCAAGATAATCAAACAGAGAACAATTATAAATATTAAAGTGAATGGTACGGAATCTAAATGGATGAAAGGGAATTAAGGATCTTTCAACACATTTATAAGAGGGAAAATTGATTGATTATTAACAAAGAGCAATTAAGTATTCTTTATTAAATAATCAAATTCTTAAACCAGACAAATAGGAGCAATTAAGAATTCACTGTTTAAACCAATTTAGAAGAAAACATTTAGAACAATAATGATTAAAATCAGATTACACTTAAGCACTTTCTAATTTATTCCTTTTCATTAATCATTTAGAAATGAAACACAGTGATATAATAAACAGATATAAAGACTTTAAAACACAAGAGAAAGATGACTTATTGATCCGTAGTTTGACACATGAATCCTGTAAAAAGTCTTTTGCATCAATTCCTCATCCGGCTAGCTTCACAAAATTTCTCCAACAGCACTTTATTCCAAATAATCAATGTTACATCAAATTCTAAAAAAAATCCACCCCCAAAATACTTCCAAGAGTGAAGTATTTATACAAATTCTAAACTAAAATATCTTCAAAAAATATCAAGATTAGTTCACAAATCTCTCCAACTATTTTACATAAATAGAACTTAAGTAAAGGAAACTCAAACTAATGCATCTATTTGGAACTATTTTTTATGGATAGGTGATTACAAAGAGGATAATTCGAATTTGATCCAACTCTTAGTTGATGATGAGGCATTCAAGTCACTAACTGCTTCCTTTCTTTGTGCATTCTGCTCCAACAATTCTGCAAACTTGGGGTCCAATGAGATCTTTGTATTTCTCAATCTGTAATATATATGTAAAACATGAAAGAGGTTATTGTGGGTTAACAGGTTTTTGAGATAAACCTCTTTCATTTTCCTACAATTCCTCTCCAGTTGTGCACAATGGGCTCTGTAACAATATGTGTAAAACAGAGTTTTACAGAGTCTGAAAAATAGCCTGTAAAGATGTGCATGTATCATTGATTCTGAAATCACTGTGAAAAAATTGAGATAGGTTTTTGTAGATGGGTTTCTTAGGAACAAAAAACTCCTTCATTTTTGTATTATGTATTTTTTATTGGCCACAATATTCTCTGAAAAATGATGACTTAACAGGAATTTTCTGCAAAAAGTGTTTTCCAACATTGTTTAATATTTCCAAAACCATAATAGCTATTAGAAAAGTGAGATAGGTTTGTATATATGGTCCTCGTAAGAACATAAAAATCTTTCATTTTTTCAAAATTCATCTTGGATTGATCACAATAGTTTCTGCAAAACAATGACTAAAACATGAAATATTTGCAAAAATGTTCCTTCTTGTTGTGTTTTTCATCTTTTCACCTTTTTGTTCTTTTAACTGTTTTACTTTCACTTTAGATAAATTTCAATGTTGGTGAAAATATTTTCATATCTTTTTACCATTTTACTGCCTCTGTAATTACTTTTACTATTTACCTTTGACTACTCTGTAACTTCATTTTAACTTTTCACTCTGACTTTTACCTGATACATTTTAACCACTGATACTCTTTAACTGTTATGCTCTCTAACCTCATTTTATCCTTTTATCCTCCTTCATCATGACTTACTATAGTACATAATAAAAAATTCATGTAAGGATAATTTTACAAAAGTTCAAGCATTTCCTTCCACCATTTAGCTTCCGGTATTCTGGTTCTTTGCAACGGCAAAAAGATCGAAGAGGATTTTCACTGAGAACAAGGTTTTTAATTTGGAAATCCATATCTACTAAGGCATATAGTCTAAATATCTATGAGGGGCATTCAGGGGTGCGACATTCAAAGCCACGGGAATTTCCATTTCTGTTTCTTGTGGATTCATAAATGAATTGCGGGTTTTGACGAAAAACGAGCACAGTCACAGGTTGGGGAAGGCAATTGCAATTGAGGAATGAACTAAAGACCAGTCTTAAACTCTGCTTCAGTTTTTCGTGTATAATTTAAAACAAAAGCCAAATTTTTACAGAGTTTAACGGGAATTTGGGTAAATACTTGTTTTCCGGGAAATAAACAGTGATGAAACAGGTGCTGGTAATGGCGGACGAATTCTGAATGCTTAAATGCAAATTTCTTCAGCACGGGAGAAGTTGGCACATTTCGACAATTGATTTCAAAAATTGTTGCATGGGACAGTGAAAATGACACGGGTATGTTTGTTTTATTCACAAAGTCAAAGGTTGGTGGATTTTTTATTATTTTAATGGATGACGTCAGCAAGTACGGAGGTTTCGTCAGGGGAGGCAGGCGGTAAGCGGTTTCCATTGCACCACTTTTCAAGAAGGGCGGTTTTCAGTGAAGGGCGAGCGATTCCATACAATGGACGACACGTGGCATGGCACTGTTTAGAAAAATTATTGGCTATCGCACGTTATCGTTCGGACGAGGATGGGCATCGATATTGATAATAACCGTAGATCTGAGATGAGTCGATCAGACGGTCCTCGGGAAAGGAAAATGGCGGAAAGATAACAGGGCGTGCCTAATGTGGTTTATTAAAAATAATCGCATCGGGGATGATTTGATTAGCGGATACAGGTTATTAATTAATCATGAGGATTAATTAACCCTTATTGATATGGCGGGAATGTCAGGTTTTTAATTGATCGGAATTTCAACCAATTAATTACAATTAATGCAATTATATGGTTATTTTTCAACCAAAGGGGCGAGATATTAATTATTGGGGATTTTATTAAAATAATACGGGAAAAAGGAGAATTTTATATGGGGATTTAAATAATAAAATTAGAAATTAATATGAAAAAATGAACTAAAATGCTAAGTGTAAAACATTAAAGTAATGTATTTAACTTATGCTTGCATGAATAGAGTTTTTGTGAAATATTGCATGATTTTCCTAAGTAAAATGGGATTTTACTTAGGAAAATATTTCTTAGAGGTGAATAAATGTCATGATGAATGATTTTAAGTACTTAGGTTTTTCCAATTATTGGGCCGAGGGTCCGGTCCCTCCAAAAGTCAAGGAAATGCCTTGAGCCCCTCTAATCTTTAAATACCTTAGTACTTAAGGGAAATTAGTGAAATTTTTAGGGAAAAATGAAAGGGGAAGTTAATAATCTGACTTTTCTTTGCTTGAAGTTCTTCCAGTGTATTATCTTCCTTTGCACTTGTGATGAAAGTAAAAGATTTAACACATCTAAAGCCATTATTCATCACATGTAATTCTGCAACAACATCTACCTACCCTATCTACTTTACCCTACCATTTTTTCTTCTTTATTAGGGTGCACTTAGACTCGAAAACCCTCATCACACTTTTTCTTTTACATTTGGAAATCTATCTAATTCTATCCTTATTACATCCAAGGGCTCAGATTAAACTGTTGAGATCTTTTTATTTACTCTACCTATCTACTTATCTGCCAAGATTAAACAGTTTGGTCAGATTTTATTCTCTATCTCTAAAACATAAAATTGAAAGATGAACTAGCCAATCTTAAACTGTTTGACTATTCATCAATTGTGGCACAAAATACAAGTTGCACACAATTTTGTTTATTACATAAGAGCAAAAAGTAGTGACATTTAGACTTGCACACTTTCCTTGGCCTTTTTTTTAGTGGGGTTCATTTTCCTTCACTTTTTTGGCCATTTTATTCTTTTTACCCTTTGATTTTTCCTTTAGGGTATACCCTCTTTACATTTTTTTAATTTTTTTATTTTTTGAAAATATGAAAAACCTTTGCAACAAGAAAAGGTATGAACATATTACATAGCTCATCAAGTCAATCATGAAATATGACACCTATTGGTATAGGAGTCTAACACTAGCTCCACTTGGGGATGGCTTTTCCTGGTGAAAAGTCAAGAACAACAGGTCAGTTGGCCTCAAAATGATTATGACTGAATCATGGAATATTTTTCTCCTTGTTGCTTTATTGTATGTATGACAGTAATAATTCTGAAGCTTAGGGCCTTCTCCTCGGGCTTCAACTCCAGTAAGTTACTATCCACTTAAAACTTTGTTTCCCAGTTGGAAATATTTTTCCTTGGTCCAATCCCAAACATGCATTTGCTGTGGCTGAAAATGTTGAATTGAATATAGTCATTTTTCTGCAACCTGAAATCTGATCTGAAACTAAAACAACGCACAAGAATTTTCAAACCAACTTAATGAAAAACTAGCTGAAAATTGAAAAGTAAAAAAAGAAAAATGCTCAAAATCTTGAGCTTATTAGCACTCATCTACCTACTCAATCTACTAAAAATATTATTGAATCAGGTAATACAAAAATGCCAATGAAGCCAATCAAGTAGCTGTAAAAATAAATGGATAACTTGATTGCTTGTGATCAAAATTGGGAGTATATTATGATCATGTGCCTTTATAATCAATGATAAGATGTGAAATGGAAATTGTTGATATATTTGATCCTCATAGATAAAACATGTTTGCAGATTTGAGCTAAAAATATTCTCCATATAATTTGCTATAGGATCATTAAAAGCATAATGTATGATTTGTGTTTCTAGGCCTTCAATGACTAGTTTCTCAGTTGTATTCTGAATATTAATCCTTGAAACTATTTCCTCAGTCTTGTGTTTGAAAGAATAATCATCCTCAATATGCAGGTCAAAAGATAATACAATTTCCTCTTGCTTTGGAGAAGGAAGATTTTCAAAGAATTCTTTAGGATTTCGGAAATTGTATGAATGAATTTGAGAATGCAAAAGTTTGATTTCATTTTCATAATTTTCAGAAATTATCTTGAGAACACATATTTTCAGTTTAGGAGAATATTTTCTTGATTTCAAAAGAAGAAAGAAAGCTCTTAGAAAATCCTCATCAAGCTGAAGTTCTAATATCTCATCCCTCAAAATAGCTAGTGATTGTTCTGAGAAATTATCTTGAATTGGGAGAACATAATTATCATCATACTGATCATATTTACGCAAATTTTCAGAAGAAGGAATGTCATCAATTATAAACAATGGATCAGCAGATTTTTCTTCCAACAATACTAATATATCTTGATTAGATTGGTTGCATTCTGTTTGAAAATCATTGTTTTGTTCAATAGGCATGATATCAAGCAATGCGCCTTTTTGGGAAGGTAGAATAACATGAGCATCAACTTGTTCTTCTGTCCCTTCATGGATAAAAACTTTTGTACATTCATCAACATTAGAAGAAGTAGAAACAATTTCTTCATTATGTAAATATTTTGAGGATGGTTGCATGTTTAGAAGCAAATTGATTTCTTCTTCGGTGAGGGGGGTGGGAATCTCTGAATTCTTAGATTTGAATAAAAATTGTTTTTTCTATTATCTAAAATGATCATGAGGTTGATTATTTTATTTAACTCCATTCAAAACATTAAATGAAACATCATTTGTTAATACAGAGGGGTTTTGTGGATCTTGATTTATCTCCTGATTTATTTCATCTTTGTTTAACTCCTCTTGATTATTATGACATTTAAATTGAGAATGAAAGTTTTGGACTTCTTCTAATAAATCTTCAGGAAACCAATTTCCAAAATATTCATCAATATTTTTAAGGTAATGTATAAGATCTTCAGCTTGATCACAACAATTTTTAGCTAATGATAAAGATGGAAAATATTCTTTGTAATGCTCATAAAATACCTTATGAAAATATTTTAGAGAAAACAAACTTGCAGGTTTGAGAGCTTCATATCATTCTCTTGCTTTTCCTTCTAAGGTTACCATGAATATTTTCATGAGGCAATCCTCATGCTAATCACCCTTCAATCTTGATGAGTGTATATGAAATTTAATGAGATGTAGTAAAGGATCATCAATGTTCTCATCTTGAAACATAGGCAAATTTTCACTCCAATTTACCTTTGGTAGTTTGTGTGGAAATCTAGGTATGTGATCTCTGCTCATGGGAGCATATCTTCGTTTTATTCTTAGATCATCTTGAAAATCAGCCATAATGAAAGGCCACGGTATCTGTACAACCAAGTTAGATCCTTATATAAAATACATACATATTGAAAAACGTTCTTAATGAGAAAGAACATAATGTCTCGGATTAATATCCAAGTTGAAAGCCTGATCTTTCCATATTGTTCTTCCAGGTTCATTCCTCCAGTGGAGTCTTGATTGTGAAATGGATTTGGAGTCACCAGGTGGATGATTTTAACCTTTGTGTGTGTGATCACTGTCCACCATCATAGATTAGATCTAAACCTGTAAAATATTTCTGAAGAAAAAGGTTAGTCTTCCCAGTGGAGTCGCCACTATGTTATCACTCAGATTTTCCTTGAAGTTGTTGGGAAGAGGAAAGGGGTTCGAGGTAACCACAAACCAATCTTTTAGGTACAGAATCTAACCAATCTGTACCCAGGGAGGGCTCTGTGTAGAATTTAGCTTTGTTTTAGAAGATATTAGGCTAGTTATAAAGTTCAGGTGTTTTGTTTGAATTTGGGTGGTGGAATTCAATAGCTAAGGGCAAGATTGAGTAGTTTAGTCCTTTGGGCTAATGGAGTCAAAAAAGATAACTTAACTGGATTAAGTCTCTTAGCAAAAGATGTTTTCACAGGGCAAGATAATCAAACAGAGAACAATTATAAATATTAAAGTGAATGGTACGGAATCTAAATGGATGAAAGGAAATTAAGAATATTTCAACACATTTATAAGAGGGAAAATTGATTGATTATTAACAAATATCAATTAAGTATTCTTTATTAAATAATCAAATGCTTAAACCAGACAAACAGGAGCAATTAAGAATTCACTGTTTAAACCAATTTAGAAGAAAACATTTAGAACAATAATGATTAAAATCAGATTACACTTAAGCACTTTCTGATTTATTCCTTTTCATTAATCATTCAGAAATGAAACACAGTGATATAATAAATAGATATAAAGACTTTAAAACACAAGAGAAAGATGACTTATTCATCCGTAGTCTGACACATGAATCCTGTAAAAAGTCTTTCGCATCAATTCCTCATCCAGCTAGCTTCACAAAATTTCTCCAACAACACTTTATTCCAAATAATCAATGTTACAGCAAAGTCTAAAAAAAATCCACCTCCAAAATACTTCCAAGAGTGAAGTATTTATACAAATTCTAAACTAAAATATCTTGAAAAAATATCAAGATTAGTTCACAAATCTCTCCAACTATTTTACATAAATAGAACTTAAGTAAAGGAAACTCAAAATAATACATCTATTTGGAACTATTTTTTATGGGTAGGTGATTAAAAATAGGATAATTCGAATTTTATCCAACTCTTAGTTGATGATGAGGCATTCAAGTCACTAACTGCTTCCTTTCTTTGTGCATTCTGCTCCAACAATTCTGCAAACTTGGGGTCCAATGATATCTTGTTATTTCTCAATCCGTAATAGATATGTAAAAATTGAAAGAGGTTATTGTGGATTAACATGTTAGTGAGATAAACCTCTTTCCATTTCCTAAAATTCCTCTCTAGTTGTGCACAATGGGTTCTGTAACAATATGTGTAAAACAGAGTTTTACAGAGTTTGAAAAATAGCCTGTAAAGATGTGCATGTATCTCCGATTATGAAATCACTGTGAAAAAAGTGAGATAGGTGTTTGTATATGGGTTTCTTAGGAACAAAAAATCCTTCAGTTTTGTATTATGTATTTCGTATTGGCCACAATCTTCTATGCAAAATGATGACTTAACAGGAATTTTCTACAAAAAGTGTTTTCCAACATTGTTTAATATTTCAAAAACCATAATAGTTGTTAGAAAAGTGAGAGAGGTTTTTGTAGATGGTCCTTGTAAGAACATAAAACCCCTTCAGTTTTGAAAAATTCATCTTGGATTGATCACAATAGTTTCTGCAAAACAATGACTAAAACATGAAATTTTTGCAAAAATGTTCCTTCTTGTTGTGTTTTTCATCTTTTCATCTTTTTGTTATTTTAACTGTTTTACTTTCACTTTAGATAAATTTCAATGTTGGTGAAAGTATTTTCATCTCTTTTTACCATTTTACTGCCTCTGTAATTATTTTTACTGTTTACCTTTGACTGCTCTGTAACTTCATTTTAACTTTTCACTCTGACTTTTACCTGATACACTTTAACCACTGATACTCTTTAACCGTTATGCTCTCTAACCTCTGTTTATCCTTTTATCCTCCTTTATCATGAATTACTATAGTACATAATAAAAAATTCATGTAAGGATAATTTTACAAAAGTTCAAACATTTCTTTCCACCATTTAGCTTCTGGTATTATGGTTCTTTGCAATCGCAAAAAGTTCGAAGAGGATTTTCACTGAGAACAAGGATTTTAATTTGGAAATTCATATCTACTAGAGGCAGATAGTCTAAATATCTATGAGGGGCATTCAGGGGTGTGACATTCAAAGCCAGGGGAATTTCCATTTCTGGTTCTTGTGGATTCATAAATGAATTGCGGGTTTTGACGAAAAACGAGCACAATCATAGGTTGGGGAAGGCAATTGCAATTGAGGAATGAACTAAAGACCAGTCTTAAACTCTGCTTCAGTTTTTCGTGTAGAACTTAAAACAAAAGCCAAATTTTTACAGATTTTAACGGGAATTTGGGTAAATACCTGTTTTCCGGGAAATAAACAATGATGAAACAAGTGCTGGTAATGGCGGACGAATTTTGAATGCTTGAATGCAAATTTCTTCAGCACGGGAGCAGTTGGCACATTTCGACAGTTGATTTCGAAAATCGTTGCATGGGAAAGTAAAAATGACGCGGGTATGTTTGTTTTATTCACAAAGTCAAAGGTTGGCAGATTTTTTATTATTTTAATGGATGACGTCAACAAGTACGAAGGTTTCGTCAGGGGAGGCAAGCGGTAAGCGGTTTCCATCGCATCGCTTTTGAGGAAGGGTGGTTTTCAGCAGAGGGCGAGTGATTCCATACGATGGACGATGCGTGGCACGACACTGTTTAGAAAACTTCTTGGCCATCGCGCATTATCTTTCGGACGAGGATGGGCAGCGATATTGATAATAATCGTAGATCTGAGATGAGTCGATCGGACGGTCCTCGGGAAAGGAAAATGGCGGAAAGATAACAGGGTGGGCCTAATGTGGTTTATTAAAAATAATCGCATCGAGGATGATTTTATTGGCGGATATAGGTTATTAATTAATCATGAGGATTAATTAACCCTTATTGATATGGCGGGAATGTCGGGTTTTTAATTGATCGGAATTTCAACCAATTAATTACAATTAACGCAATTATATGGTTATTTTTCAACCAAAGGGGCGGGATATTAATTATTGAGGATTTTATTAAAATAATACGGGAAAAAGGTGAATTTTATATGGGGATTTAAATAATAAAATTAGAAATTAATATGAAAAAATGAACTAAAACGCTAAGTGTAAAACATTAAAGTAAGGTATTTAACTTATGCTTGCATGAATAGGGTTTTTGTGAAATATTGCATGATTTTCCTAAGTAAAATGGGATTTTACTTAGGAAAATATTTCTTAGAGGTGAATAAATGTCATGATGAATGATTTTAAGTACTTAGGTTTTTCCAATTATTGGGCCGAGGTTTCCGGTCCCTCCAAAAGTCAAGGAAATGCCTTGAGCCCCTCTAATATTTAAATACCTTAGTACTTAGGGGGCATTAGTGAAATTTTTAGGGAAAAATGAAAGGGGAAGTTAATAATCTGACTTTTCTTTGCTTGAAGTTCTTCCAGTGTATTATATGCCTTTGCACTTGAGATGAAAGTACAATATTTAACACATCTAAAGCCATTATTCATCACATGTAATTCTGCAACAACATCTACCTACCCTATCTACTTTACCCTACCATTTTTTCTTCTTTATTAGGGTGCACTTAGACTGGCAAACCCTCATCACACTTTTTCTTTTACATTTGGAAATCTATCTAATTCTATCCTTATTACATCCAAGGGCTTAGATTAAACTGTTGAGCTCTTTTTATTTACTCTACCTATCTACTTATCTGCCAAGATTAAACAGTTTGGTCAGAATTTATTCTCTATCTCTAAAACATAAAATTGAAAGATGAACTAGCCAAGCTTAAACTGTTTGACTATTCATCAATTGTGGCATAAAATACAAGTTGCACACAATTTTGTTTATTACATAAGAGCAAAAAGTAGTTGCATTTAGACTTGCACACTTTCCTTGGCCTTTCTTTTAGTGGGGTTCGTTTTCCTTCACCTTTTTTGGCCATTTTATTCTTTTTACCCTTTGATTTTTCCTTTAGGGTATACCCTCTTTACATTTTTTAAATTTTTTTATTTTTTGAAAATATGGAAAACCTTTGCAACAAGAAAAGGTATGATCATATTACATAGCTCATCAAGTCAATCATGAAATATGACACCTATTGGTATAGGAGTCTAACACATTCTTCTTTTATTCTTCTATACGGTGCTAGGGTGGTGCTAGGGTGAGTTGAAGCTCATTGGGTGTTGGGGCATCCGTTTAGTTGACTACTGAAGAATCTCAGGTGTTGGAGCGTCCATCCATTGGGAGCTGGAGAAGAATGCTTTTATATATTCTAGGAAGTTGGAGCTTTATTTTCAATTGGAGTTGAATATTAAAGAATTATTAGAAAAGCATTAGGTGGTTTTTATCCCGTAGTGGGTTTCCACCTTAAAAACTGTGTGCATTTGTGTTCCTTTTGTTTGCTACTATCATTGTACAAACGCTGATAATAATTGAAGATTAACTAATTCTCTAATTGAAAGGAATACTAATTCACCCCCCCTCTCAGTATTTCCAACAATTGGTATCAGAGCTTGGTTTCTTCAATGGCAGTTTAATAGCTGGAAGGAGGTCATGGAGCATACCAACAATGGTGTACCTTTTTTCAATGAAAATAATTATGCACTCTGGAAAGGAATAATGGAGGTCTATCTCTTGGCACAAGGTTATGAAGTATGGGACACTGTTCAAAATGGATTTACATCAACCGCGGATGAACAAGGTAAGAAGAATTTGGTAAATGATGCAAAAGCAAAGAATATTATTATCAGTGGACTTATTTAATCTGCTTATCATAAGGGGTTGGGTTGTAAAACCACCAAAAATGTATGGGACAAGCTTGAGAATATATATGCAGGTGACTCAAATGTCAAATAAGCAAAAATTCAAATCTACAAAGCAAAATTTGAGTCACTCAGAATGAAAGAAAATTGCAACATTGCTGCATACTTCCAATATGTTGATGAAATAACCAATACTCTGGAAGGATTGGGAGAGACAGTTGAAGAGAAGACTATTATATGAAATATTCTTAGAACGTTACCAGGGAGATTCAACCCAAAGGTATCATTCTTAGAATACAGTGCAAATCTAGACAAACTCAGCAAAGAGGAATTACATGGAGTTCTCATAGCATATGAAATGGGACTTGATGAAGAAGAGGGTACTTCACATCTAGAAACTGCATTCGTTTCATCTAAGAAAACCAATAAGGAAAAACAACCTTCAATTGAAAAGACATGCGCCTACAAGTGTGAAGAAAAGGAAGATGATGGAGAAGGTCTTTTAGATGAAGAATATGCTTACTTTACGAGAAAACTAAAAATTGGTAAGGGAAAATTCAAAGGTAAAATTCCATTGATATGTTTCGGCTATGGTGAGGTTGGGCATTTCGTAGCAAAATGTCTAAACAGAAGTGATGGAAACTCAAAAGGAAAGAAAGGCTTTAAGAAATTCAACAAGAAAGGATCCAAAAGGAACTTTCTCTCTAAAGAAGATAGCTCATCATCCGATGAAGACAATGACAATGAAGAAGAAGCCAATGAGAGAGTATTGTTTATGGCCAAGCACAATAAACAAGAGGTATCAAACAATGAAGAAGAAGGATTGACCATAGTAGAATTTTTTAAGGAAGCAATCAATCTTATAAAAGAGCTCAAGGAAGAAAATATCCATTCCAATACTCTTGAAGAACAAGTTCAAGGTCTCAAAATTGAAGTTGAAGAACACAAATGCATTGAAGTGTCACTTCAAAAGAAGTTGGAAGAAAGAAACCAATAAAGGGAAGAATTAGAAGCCGAAGTAGTCTCGCTACGTAAGGAAGTGAAGAAAGGAAAAACTATCCAAAACTATGCCAACAACTCAAGGGCATTGGGAGAACTCATCAACAATCAATGATCTTACAATGACAGAAATGGCATCGGTTACAAAGAAGAAGAAGCAGGACCTTCTACAACAAAATAAAATGAACCTATGAGATCAGACATGCATGTAGACTTCATTGGACAAGATTCGCAAGAACAACCTTGGAAGACAATTCCTCGACGAAGATTTCCATCCAGGTACCAACACAATTTTTATGGCTACTGTTATTCATGTGGAAAATTTGGTCATAAAGCTGTAGAATGTCACACGTACCCCAGGAATGAATACAATTCCAGGAGATCTGTCAAATATGAACCTCCATGAGCTCAGCGAAACATCAATAGATTTGAACATTTAAGAAATAATATTGAATGTTACAAATGTCAAAACTTTGGAAACATAGCCAAAGACTACGGACTTGAAAACCCTCCAGAAGAATATTCGAAGCCACAGAATGAAAAAACATGGAAGAAGAAGAATACTGATAATTGCACTCTCACTCTCAAGGCTCAAAAAAATAAAGATGTGTGGTATGCTAACAGCTGTTACTCAACGCATATAACTGGAGATAGAAGGAAATTTGTATCTCTGGAAGAGAATAAGGATGGAACCATATCCTTTGGAAATGATGGATCTTCAAATGTTATAGGATCAAGTACCATCACTCTCGGAAGCAAAGATGTTATAGCCAACAATGTTCTATTGGTTGAAAACATGAATCACAATCTGCTCAGTGTTGGACAAATGTGTGATCAAGGACACACAATACTATTCAACTCCAAAAAATGTGAAATCAGGAAAGGGAGGTATGGTTAAATTGTGGCTACAACAATTCGAGCTCCAAATGACACATATATGTTTTGGATGAAGCAACTAAAGGATTTCTAATAGCTAAAGAGGATGATATAATATTTGGTAGCAATGATGATCGAGTAAGTAAGAAGTTTGCTACAAAGATGCAAATTGATTTGGAGATGTCTTTACTTGGTGAGCTAACATGCTTCTTAGGGCTTCAAATATCTCAGCAAGAGAAAGGAATATTTACATGTCAAGACAAGTACATCAAGGAAATTCTCAAGAAATTCAAAATGGAATATTTCAACCCCATCCTTACTCTGATGGTAACAGGTTGCAAATTGAGCATAGACGGCTCATCTAAGGATGTGGATCAAAGGTTGTACATATATATGATTGGTATTCTTCTTTATGTAATAGCGTCTCGGCTAGATGTTATGAAAGCAGTTGGACAAGTAGAAATATTCCAAACAACACCAAAAGAATCACATATTATTGCCATCAAAATAATTCTTCGATATCTAAAGGGAACAATAGAATATGGCTTGTGGTATCCCAAGGGTAGCAATCTCATTATTCATGCCTTTACAGATGCAGATTGGGCAGGAAGCATTGATGATTGTGAGAGTTCTCGTGAAGCATTGGAATATCTTTGCCAGAAGCTTGGGATTCTCCCAAGTTCTCATTAGATTTTCCTTATTCAGAATATAAATGGGGAGTGGAAGTGTGTACAAGTTTGCAGGATGGTTGTGTGTTAGGGTGAGTGGAAGTGTGTACAGGTCCACAAGATGGTTGTGTGCCAGGGGGAGTAACCCTTTTCCATTGATGTCAAAGGGGGAGAGAATGTTGTAGGAAGAAATGTCATGATCGCAGGGGGAGTACTTGTGTTTCCATCAATTCCAAAGGGGCAGATTTTTTATCAGTAGTTGTCATTGATGTCAACCCAAGCAGCACCATGGGCTACCCCAATATTGCATGGGAATTTTGACCTACCAAATTAATATATTCTGGGTCAAGAATTCATTTGATGGTTTCTTCTTATTGAGATGTTTCCATTGATATATGGCACGCCACGTAATTCTTCACGGTTTGAGAGATATTCATGTTTGAAGTTTGTAACCCCAGTTAGTGGGCTAAAAACCCATGGAGTTGTGGCATGGGTCATTGAAAATTCATAATTAATATTTTTTAAGCTCCTAAAATCCCTCCCACATTCAGTTTTTGAATCCCCTTTTAACCTAAGCATTTATATAAATTGTGATCCTCATATCCTCCTTATGCTAGGGATTTCACTATCTAAAACAGGTCATCATGGAATTTTCGCTCTAACTTTTTTTGTACGAAGGTTCAGAAGTGAAAATTTTTATGAGGTGAAGCCGAAATCCTGAGGAAGCTCCTGTGAAAATTTCAGATCAAGGTACACAATATTTATAGAGATATGATCTATGGAAGTCAGTGTTAGTGCAGGCTCCAGAAATTCATCTCAAAGAAGTGACCTTGGGAAAATCGTCATAACTCTCTCTCTGAGTATCAGATTGGAATTTCGTAAAATGTGGCAGATATTGCATGGAATTTAGTTTTCTCTCTATCAATTTTAGAGCCTAATGAAGAAAAAGTGACACGTGGAACAACGTACAATTTCGCTCTACTGAAATAGTACATAATTAGGGCATTGTGAGAGGTTGGGCATAACTCTCTCTTGAAGTATCCAAATTGGGTCAGACCTGTGGCATTGGAAATATGACTCAGAGGACTCCTACGGGATTGAAAATCACATATTAGGGATCTGAAATAACAGAGATACACCAAATTCAATATCGAACTCATAGAAGGAAAGAAAAATCTAGATCATGTGTTGTCAAGGGCTTCAAAGGACCAGAATTTCTAGGGCAGCAAAGCAAAGCAAGGTGCAACAGAGGGTAGCATGACAAGAGTAGAAACAAAGGTGAAGAACAACAACAAGAAGTTCATCACATAAAGTCTTTAAGTGGGAAGCACTGCATACAGTCACTGTAAAGGTATCATTGTTCTAAGTCATTGTAAATACATTATTGTAAAAATTGTACCAGTGTCTATCTACCAAGAGTTGAAGAGGCTGTGTGGGAGGTCTAGGATCATCATTAGGTGGTTGTGTCATAGTTTGGGTTATGTTCTAGTGTATCTTCTTCTTCTACAACATTCTATATCATTGTAAAGTGGACCATTTTCCCTGGTACGAGAGTCCATTCTTCTTTTATTCTTCTATAGGGCGGTAGGGTGGTGTTACGGTGAGTTGTAGTTCATTGGGTGTTGGGGAATATGTTCAGTGGACTACTGAAGAATATCGGGTGTTGGAGCATCCATCTAGTGGGAGCTGAAGAAGAATTATTTTCTAGATTCTAGGAATTTGGAGCTTTATTTTCAATTGGAGTTGAATATTAAAGAATTAATAGAAAAGCATTAGGTGGTTTTTGTCTTGGAGTGGGTTTCCACCTTAAAAACTATGTGCATTTGTGTTCCTTTTTTTTTCTGCTATCATTGTACAAACACTGATAATAATTGAATATTAACTAATGCTCTAATTGAAAGGAATATTGATTCACCCCCCCCCCCTCAATATTTCCAAGAGGGGCTATGAAATCACTTCTATCAATGAAAAAATCACTGCGCTTCACCACACACATTCTTACAGGGAAAATTATGCGCAAGTGGAGAGAGAACGAATTTGCAACAACCATGGTTTCTTTAGCTACATAGTGCAGTAAAGGGGTCCAATTTAACTAGGCTGATTATTTATGCAAGGAGTTCTTGGAGGATTTACATGAAGCACAGAAGGAGGGGAAAAATTTTCACTACGTGTGGTTATTGTTATTTATCATTTTTTTGGTGTGGAAGGAACTAATAGAGTCACAATTTTCCATAGTTGACCTGAAAGTGTGAGAAGCTGTGAGGTACAACTCCCTCTGGTTTTCCAAGGAGCCAACACAACGCAATGGAAATCAATACTTTTTGGGTATTAATGGAGATGGATTTGTGCATAGTGGTGAATCAATTTCCCAGGCTGTCACCCACTTTGTTCAAAGAGTACCTAAACATCGTAGATTTTAAGGCCGATTTTCACAGAGTATACATTAGAGCCAAAATGGATCCAATGAAGGAATGGCATCTTTTGCCATATTTGGTCACAGAGGATGACCTTTTGGAAGTCATAAAAAAAATTTCGATAGGCTGGATGACTCCAGTTATTGGAGGCACTGAGACAACGAAATACACTGAACAACATGTGGGAACCAGTGGAAAGGACACATCAGTAGAGAAATATGCAGAGCAAGAAACAGAGAATGATGGCGAAGAAACTAAAGGAACATAGATAGATCGGGGTGGCCAGGACCCTCCTAGTGATTTAAAGCTAGCTTATTCCCCATTAATCATAAAAAAGAGGGTACCTATAGTGTCTATGCTAAGCGCACAGAAGAAGCAAAAGGCATATCGATCCAAGCACACAAAGCCCATGATCCTCACTGAAGGGGACAATGATGAAATTGGCAACAAGGTACAACACATCACCGAAGAAAGATGGAATAGAGTTAAGGATCACTACAAAGCAGTATTGACAGAAGTATAGGAAGGCATGCAAGAACTCAAGGTTCTGGCACAAACAATGAGACAACAGGAGCAACCAACCAACCAACAAGCACATACAGGTCAACTAGCACCACTAGAGCATCGAATAGAGACACAATTTGGTTTGATAATTTTGCAGGTACCTAGAGGAGTGCTACAATTCGAAGCAACCAAAGATAAGGAGCGCACCAAAGGATGGGAAAAAATCAGGATGAAACTCGCCATGCTCCCCACTCCAACATTGCACGAGTTCCACCAAGGGATCGTAGAATAATTAAAGAGGCACAAACATTGTATTTTACAGTACAACATATAGGTGCAATAGGAAAGAAATATGATTAATATGCAGCATGATCGGGTTCTCAAGGAAAGAGACGAGATGCATCAACAAAAAAAATAATTAAAAGAAGCCATTGAAAAGACTTATAGTGAAGTTTTGGACATTCAGGTCCACGTAGAAGAGCCACCAGCATACAAGGTTGCGAAGCTCGCTCTCACAATCAAGGATTTAAAGGACAACATTAAAAAGATGAAGTTTGAATATGAGGTCCAGATTGATAAGATGAAAATGAGGCTGTAGCCATCCACGTCACTAGAATTTAGAGAGAAGAGGGAAGCATACCTAAAAACCACACTAAAAGGCATCGCCGAATCAGTGGCAGAGTGTGGAAAATTGTCGGATGACACGATGGAAATTTGGACCTCGCTACAAGAGGATCCAAACATTAAAAGAATTGAAGATGAGATGCAGAAAAAGAAGAGGTAGTTGGACGAAATCTGGGCAACTTACAAGACCCTAACACCTGCACATAGGCTCACTCAGATCGCAGAAGGCAAGAATCTTAAGAGTCAGATCAAAGATCTGTGGAGGAAGGAGGATCCAATAATAGCAAGGACTCAACCATTGCAGGATTAGGCCATTCAACTTTCCCAGATAGTAGATGGAAAGATTTACAAGATATGGCAGAGGCAGAAATACGTGCTTCAGAAGACAACTAGATTGACAATATAGAAGATGCTCGAAGAAGTACGGAAGGAAGAAACACAGATTGTAGAGATGCTTCAGCTCTGAAACAAGGCCTATGACAGCATAGCAACAAAAAATTGGTGCATACCAGCTGAGTGAATTGGGACTAGACACATGTGAGTATTTTGGGCCTGTTGGGCACATCCCAACTTAGTTCAATTTTGGTCAAGAGACTATGCAACTTGAGGATCAGAGTGTGTGGTACCGTGAAGATAAATCTACCACACGATTTTTAGGGGCTTCAGGGTGGGTCACAACCCCTCATTTTGTAATGGGTATTGGGTTATTTTTTCCTCCCATGATAGGTGTACCATGGTTTTGTATGATGAAAAATCTATATAAATAAATGTAAGTCTTTGTCGAAGAAAACATGGATGTAATAGTTGATGAGCACAAGTACCTGAGATATCTATTTTAGTATATTTTTTGGCCTAAGGGAAGGCTCCGAAACTATGTGCGTGAAGGCCTGGAGAGTCTGCAGCTTTGTGCACAAACCACCTATAGTTATGTGCACAGGTCAAAGAAGTGAATGTATTGATGAGACTTATCATAATAAAGAAGAAGAAGTTTTGAAGGCATCTTTATGTTTATGTGTTGTGTTTGATTTCTATTTGTTTATGCGAAGTTATGGTTATAACGCAGTCTATCTTATGATGTAATATGTTTATGTTTATCTGAATGATATGAAGTAATTAAGTTAGCTATATATGTGTGGTAGTTCCTTTTATGATATAATATTGGTTAAATATAGAAAATTGAAGTAAAGCCACCATGCATAGTCCCTCAAGGTTGTAGAAACTTGCTTCTGCAACCACCCATAGCCACCTCGGGTGAGACTTCGATATGCATGTAGATCATTGTTGAAAGGGTCGGTGTATAGGGTTTTTTGGGTGTGAAGTACAAGTTGAACCTAGGTCAAGTCCAACCGACCCAACATGAAGCTGAGATTTACAAGGAGCAGTGTTGATCCAAAATTTCACTTCAAAACAATCCAAGGTATGCCCCTCATTTTGGTATTATATGTTGATGACTTATTCTTCACAGGTGCATACCCTTTAATTCTAAAATGAGATGGAGTTGGATTCTGAATTTTAAATGAAATATCTTGTTTTTATGCACTATTTCTTGGGACTAGAAGTATGGAAAAAGCCAGGCGAGTTTTTCCTTTCATAAGGAAAATATGTCGTTAAACTACTGTAGAGATTTGGGATGCTTTATTGCAAGTACTTTACTACACCTATGGAAATTAATTTCAAGAAGCTATGTGGAGAGCCTACCATACCAAACCTAGTAAACCCTTCTGAGTATAGATAACTAGTTGGTTCTCTGACATTCCTCATGAAGACTCACCTTGACATATGCTTTGCAGTTAACACTTTGATCCAGTTTATGACCGAGACTCACCATGTACCTTAGGTCATTTCCAAGCATGTATTGAGATATCTACATGGTAATATTAATGTTGGATTGAGATATTTCATTGGAGATGTTAGACTACATGGATATATAGATGAAAATTAGGCTGAAAATGTTTTCAACAAGAAGAGTAATTTTGAATGTTGTTTTAGTTTGGGATCCGCCATGATATCGTGGATGAGTAGGAATAAAAAGTTTGTAGCCCTTAGCACTATTGAGGTTGAGTATATTGCAGCCAACCTAGTGAGTTGTGAAGCAGTTTGGTTGAGGAATATATTTGGAGAGATATTTGAGCAGGTCCTGGACACAACAATAATCTATTATGAAAAAAAAGTGGGTTTCGACTATCAGAGAATCTTGTGTTCCAAAACAAGTCCAATCATATAGAGATCAAATATCTTTACATCCGGGACATGGTGTAGAGAGAAGCTGTGAGACTCCTTCACATTTTGACAAATGAGAAGATAGTTGATATCCTCACCAAGGATTTTTTGAAAGGGAAGTTATTGTGTTGAGATTCAATAAGATGATGAGCTTAGTGAAAAGAGTCGCCTTCACTAAGTGGGCCCGCAGGCTATTTTTGGTGCAAGTTTATTTTTAGACTATGTCTATTTTTAGACATGATGATCATATTTCAGAAGTTGTAAGATGCTATTTTTGGATGGTTGATATAGTTGGAAAAATAGATGAAATTCCATTTTTAGAATATTGGGCGAAGTCTATTTATAGATCGTCAATCTAAAAATAGATGCATGTTGATTATTATTAGCTCTTAATAATAATCAGACTCTAAACAACAACTTATTCTCTTGGAGCACTTTAGTTCAGTGCACAGATGTGGAACAACAGCTGACAGAAGGAATTACCCTATTCCTGAGGGTTTATTGGATATATTGCATGGAGGACTCAATTAGAACTCAAGTGGTAGAGTTATGACACAGTTGGAAGAAGTAGTTATGGATTTGTATTCAATTTAACTCAATTAGACTCAGTTGAGCTAGTTGTATCTAGTCTAACTGATTGATACACTAGTGAGAGTGGAGTGAATTAATTAGTTAATTAATTCACATATAATAACTCATTAATCAACTGAACAATACATCAGTTAACTACAGTGCATGGCAGTTTCAGTGGAGACCAGTGGAGAGATAGGTGAAAGGGCAAGATAGACTATATGTTGTGACTATAGTGATGCATTGATTGCATCACACACATATTGGAGTTTCCAATGAGGACTGCGTAGTCAAGGATGGAGTAATTCAAATTCATTTAGAGCTATTCTTCAACAGAGATTGTGTAGTGGAGGCAGGCTAGCAGGTGACAAAGATCGGTGCATGGATTTGCAATATTAGGCATGATTGGTAACATAGCCGATTGTATTGTCTTGAGAGCTTGTGATAAACTTTGTATGCTTGTATGAGATTGTCATACGATCTCCATGTTACATAATATATATTTGGGGTTTTCAGCTTCAGGCTTTCCCGGTTAAAAACTGTGTTATGTGCGATTTAATATTTTTGTTTATGCTTCACATGTGTGTGCAATTAATTTTTCTGCAAAAGATTAACAAGTGGAATAGATTCGGTATCTTGCATAAAGTTAAATAGTGTGAGATCAGGTGGATCTTGGATAGATTCATGCTCAGTGCATATAATTTCTACATGGTATCAGAGCATTTTTCATTGAAGATTTCAATTGTGAAGTGAGTTTGTGCTGGTGGACAATTCGAATTTGCTATAGAAGATTCTTGGTGCAGAAATTGAGTATACATTGAAATGTCTTTCAACGAGTTGAGATTGGAGTATGCCCTTGATGGGAGCTCAAATTACATAGCCTGGAAGGAAAGGATGGAGGCGGTGCTGGAGGATAATGGGCTGAAGGAGTTCATCGATAACGATGTTCATAAGCCGGGATCTAGCGATGCTGCATTATTTGATGCATGACAAAAGAAGACTGCAAAGACGAGGAGGATTCTGTTGGAAGGTGTGAAGGACCATATTATGTCCAGCCTTCACGGGAAAGCCACTCCATTCTTAATGTGGAAGGCTTTGACAGACTTGTTCCAAAGCAGAAGTGACTAGAGGAAGTTGGCACTTAAAGACAAGCTCAGAAAAATAAAAATGGGGAAAGGTGACAGTATTCCAAAATACCTCACGAATTTTTTCCACTACAAGGATGAGCTGGGAAGTGTGAGGGTTACTGTTGATGAAGAATAATTGGTGAGCTTGGCTCTCCTTGGGCTTCTAAAAAGTTTGCATAGTTACGAAGACTCTGTCAATGGTCGTGAGAAACTGCCAGGATGGGAGCAACTTTGGTCAGATCTTGTGCAAGAGGAGATAAGGTGGGGTACCGAGGATGGATCTTCATCGAAGAATGAAGATGAAGAAAATTGCGCTTTGGCTACCAAAGCAAGGAAAGGGAAGGGAAAGAAAAATCCTTCTCAATCCGGTGCGAAAGGCAAGAAGCAGGACTTGTCCAAGAAGTGAGGCAGAGTCTTTCAGCATGCGAGGTTGGACATTCGCCCAGCAGCGTCACGGAAAATGTGAGGTTCTTGTGGATCTGGCCTGGAGAGGCCTTAACCTCACAATTTGAGCTGGATTTTTCCTTGATCACATGCTTGGTTTCAAGCTACATGGGATCGGTGTGGTATCTTGACAATGGTGCGTCTTTCCATATGACAGGAGACAAAGAGTTGTTTAGTGAATTGGAGGAGAAGGACCTCCAGATGCATATAGAGATGGGTGATGATGGTCGGTATAATGCGAATGGCATTGGGACCATTACCTTTGAGAGGAAGTCCGGTAATCCGTTCTTGTTGAAGAATTTCATGCATGTTCCAGGTCTGAAGAAGAACTTGGTCTTAGTCGCAATGCTGGAAGACAAGGGTTATGATGTTGTTTTCAGTGAGGGAAAAGCCTTCATTTTGACATAAAAAAATGGGTCGAACCAAGAAGATAAGGGTTCGAATTAAGAATCTCCACAAGCTGGAGGTAGATGGTTGTGCTGCAATGGTGGGAAAAGCAGAAGAAGTGGTGAGCCGAGATGAGGGTGAGTTATGGCACAGGAGATTGGGCCATCTTCACCATGGCGCTTTGAAAATTTTGTAGCAAATTTCTACTGGACTTCCCAAGGGTACTCTTGTGCATTCAAATCAGTGCAAAGGATGTACAATGGGTAAGTTTTTGAATACCACCTTTCATGAGAAGGATAATCGTGCTTCAGTAATCCTAGAGAGAATTCACACAGACGTGTGTGGACCATTCTTGGTTGCTTCAACAGAAAAACATAGGTATTATGTGATATTTGTTGATTAATTTTCTCATATATGTTAGATCTTCTTCATGCAGAAGAAGAGTGAAACATTCTCAAAGTTCTGTGAGTTCAAGGCATTGGTGGAGAAGGAGTTGGGGAAGCAGGTGAAAGCTCTACGGAGTGATAATGGTGGTGAATACATCTTGGGTGAATTCAAATACTTCTGTAGCAAATAAGGAATTTGAAGAAAACTCATAGTGCCTCATAACCCACAGCAGAATGGGGTCGCGGAGAGAAAGAACAAAACGATTGTGGGTGTTGCACGAGTGATGTTGCATGACCAAGGCCTACTGATGCACTTGTGGGTGGAAGCATGCAACATGACGATTTATGTGCAAAACCATTGTCCTCATAGAGTACTTGGCATGAGTACACCCGAGGAAGCATTTACTGGTAAGAAGCCTGGTATTTCTCATTTGAAGATTTTTGGCTCACCTGTTTACATTCATGTGACGAAGGATTCCAGGAAGAAGCTAGAGCCAACTGCAGAAGTTGGGATATTTTTGGGGTACATAGAAACACCCCACAACTATCGTGTGTATTTGTGAAACATTTAGATGATTTTTATGCAATGGGATATAAAATTCAATGAGGTGAACGCCATGAAGTTGTCGCTTAAGAGGGAGCTACACTTGCGTGCGGAAGAGGAACTTATTATTCCTAAAGATGAGCCTCTGGATGTCGATCAGCCATAGGAGGAGATTCATGGAGTGGAGGAGTCCACTCATGTAGAACCAAACATCAGACAAGGCAGGAAGCATACCACAGAAGCTGAGAGACTGAAGGTGGATGCGGCATAGAATGTAGGAGTCCCTACATCACAGTGCAAACAGAGACAGTCACCTGACCAATATACTGGATACATGTCTCTTATGAGCAAGTGTATTGTGACAGAGCCATCTTCTTCTCGGAAGTAGCCAGAGCCCACATGGGTGATGCCATGGTGGAGCAAAGATGACTCCATTGTCGAAATGCTGCTTGGGAGATTGTTCCAAGGCCTAGGTAAATCAGCCGTAGGATCAAGATGGATCTTTACAAGGTAAAGCAAGCTGCTGATGGGAGCGTTGAGAAGTATAAGGAAATTTTTTTTGCCCAGGTTCTCACATTGAGGGGATTGACTATGAGGAAACCTTTGCACTGCCGCAAAGGCATTCTTCCATACGTACCATCCTTGCTCTCTCAAAGACAAATGGGTTGCGTATCTATCAGATGGATGTGAAGACTACGTTCCTTAATGGGATCATTGAGGAAGAGGTGTACATTGAGCAGCCTGAAGGATTTGAGATCTTCAGCAACGAGTCGCATGTGTGCAGGTCCGCACCCATGGTTTTGTGCATGGTTTTGCACATGGTTTTTGGGTATGATGGTTTTCGGCCCCTGGTATTTTTTGTAGATCTGGTCAAGGGATCTACGGTTATGTTCTAATCCAGGGTTAATGCATTGGGGTTTATGTATGCTTAGACATGTATATATATGTGTTGTAACACTGAAAGGAATATAATGAAAATCAAGTTGGTCGTCCGATTTGGGATCTAGGGGAAAATCTCAGTGTTTATCTGTTTTATGTTTTATACTCTCACTATTGTTTATTTTTTGTTATAATATTCGCGTGTAGATAATTTGTGTTCAAGGTTAATACCTACATTTGGTATCAGATTTGTTTCGGCTTTAGGGGGATGCCTTTGCTGCTGAGGTTTTTTCGCTCAGGCCTAAGGTAGACCCTGTTTAGTGGGAGATCTGTGGGATCGATTCTTGTAGTGAAAGAAGATAGTTAACGCGAAAGATAGAGATCGATAAATTTAATGGTCGAGTTTTGAGTTGTGGAAGCTCAATATGGAGGATCTCATGAAGGGATAAAGATCTGATCGCGGTGAGATCCGTGTACTAAACCAACGACAATGTCAGATGAAGACTGGAAGAAACTAGATCGGAAGGCTAAGAGCACAATACGGTTGTGTGTCTCAGATTCAGTATTGTTGAATGTATCTGGGGAAGCTACGACGAAGAATTTGTGGGAAAAAATTGGGACTTTGTACCAATATAAGTCTCTGGTGAATAAGCTGTTCCTACAAAAAAAGCTATATAACCTGAGGATGAAGGATGGAGACTCGGTGACAGAGCATCCGAACGCCTTCAATACTGTGGTAAGTCAGCTGTCATCTATTGATATTAAAATATCAGATGAAGATAAGTGCATCAGTTTGTTGTGTTCTCTACCAGACTCGTGGGATAGTCTGGTTATTGCAATAGGTAGCAATACAACTACCTTGAATTTTGATGACATTGTCTCAGCCTTGTTGTCGGAGGAAATGAGACGGAGAAATATGGAGGGCTAGAATGGAGATGCCTTATCTGTACGAGGAAGGTCCCAAAACAAAAACAAGAATAAGGTTTCGAGTGGGAGATCCAAATCTAGAGGGAGATCTAAATCTCCTGGAAAGTTTGTAAAGGTATGTTGGAAATGCGGAAAGGAAGGGCACTACAAAAGGGACTGCAGATCTAAAGCTCCTGAGAAAGGAAAGGGATCTGATGATGCTCCTTCTGCAGAGGCAAAAACCACCTCGGATGAAGGTGGGGATGTGTATTTGGCTTCTTCTTCAAATACACATGTAGATCATGAGTCATGATTGATTGAATCAGGTGCATCCTTTCACTTCACTCCCCATAGGGAGTGGTTCTGCGAGTATGAGAAATATGATGGTGGTGATGTCTTCCTAGGGGATGATAGGAAGGCCAGAATCGTCGGACGTGGAAAGGTCAAGCTGAAGCTGCAAGGTGGGAGGATTAGAACACTTCCCGGTGTTCTGCATATTCCTGCATTGGCCAGAAATCTGATTTCTGTAAGCAAGATGGATGATGCAGGTGTAAAAACAGTGTTCGAGAAAGATGCCTGCAAGATGGTTCGGGGAGCACTGGTATTAATGCGGGGAGTTCAAACTGGAACTCTGTACAAGCTACAAGGTAGCACTGTTATTGATGGGTGTAACAATTATGTGGTTCCTGAAAGTGGAGCGGAAAGCCTAGCTGTCTCTGGAGAAAAGACCATGTTATGGCATCAAAGGCTTGGACATATTGGAGAGAAGGGCCTTCGGATACTGCATAGAAATGGTATGGTAGAAGGTATGTCTAATTTCTCTCTAGATTTCAATTTCTGTGAACATTGTGTATATGGCAAGCAGAATCGGGTGAGTTTTCCTTGTGGTGCTAAGAGGGCGAACAAGATATTAGAACTTGTGCACAGTGATGTGTTTGGACCTGTGTCAGTTCCATCACTGGGAAAGTCTGTGTACTATGTCTCATTCATAGATGAATTCTCAAGGAATACATGGATATATTTATTGAGGAAGGAATCTGAAGTCTTTGACAAATTTAAAGAATTTAAGGCTCTGGTGGAAAACCAGACAGAGAAGAAGATAAAGGCGATGAGGACAGATAATGGTGGGGAGTTCTGCAAGAAGGAATTTGAAGAGTTCTGTAAGAAGTGTGGTATAGCACGACAAAAGAATACTCCATACACACCTCAGCAAAATGGAGTTGCAGAAATAATGAATAGAACACTGATGGAAAAGGCAAGAAGCATGCTCAGTCGTACCGGGTTAGGACAAGAATTCTGGGCATAGGCAGTGGAGACTGCATGCTATTTGGTTAACAAATCACCTTCATCAGTGTTGGAGGATAAGACTCCACATGAGGTATGGACTGGTAAGAAACCCTCTCTTTCACATCTAAGGGTATTTGGATGTGATGCATATGTACATGTTCCAAAGGCGAAAAGGACCAAGTTGGATAATAAATCTGAAAGGTGCATCTTTATTGGGTATAAGGATGGTTTAAAGGGTTACAAGCTTTGGAACCCAGAAACAAGGAAGGTTGTGTACAACCGAGATGTGGTATTTAGAGAAGTGAAAGATGTTGTTAAACATGAAGTCCTACCAAAGGAACCTGAGAAGATAGAGTTTGAGCTAAAGGAGGATGAATCAGACTCTACAACAGAAGAAGACTTGGAAGATGAAGAGCCACAAACTCCAGCTTTGAGAAGATCAGTTCGGGAAAGAAGGCAACCAGAAAGGTATAGTCCATCTGCTTTCTGTTCAGGTTTTTCCTTAACTATAACTGATGATGAACCCAGAACTGTCAGGGAGGCAGTAGATTCAGAGGATGGAAAACTCTAGAAGGAGGCCATGGTTGATGAAATGGCATCCTTGCACAAAAACGATGCATGGGATCTGGTGGAGTTGCCGGCTGGAAGGAAGCCCATTGGGAGAAAATGGGTTTTTAAGAAGAAGATGAATGTAGAAGGCAAGGTGGAGAAATACAAAGCTCGGTTGGTAGCGAAAGGTTATTCCCAGGTGCCGGGAATTGATTTTGGTGATATTTTTTCTCCTGTCGCCAAAGTTACTTCTATTAGATTACTTTTATCTGTTGCTGCTGCATTTGATTTTGAGATAGAACAAATGGATGTGAAGACAACATTTCTTCATGGGGATCTAGAAGAGGAGATCTACATGAAGCAACTTGAAGGCTTTATGGTGAAGGGTAAGAAATAACTAGTATGCAGGTTGAAGAAGTCTCTGTATGGGTTAAAACAGTCACCAAGGATGTGGTATCAGAAATTTGATACCTATATACGGGGACTTGGCTTCACCAGAAGCAAGGAGGATCACTGTGTTTATTTTAAATTAATTGGTGATCATGTTATTTATTTGGTCTTATATGTGGATGATATGTTGTTGATTGGAAATGACAAAGAAATTATCCAAGATTTGAAGACCCAACTGTTCTCCAAATTCGACATGAAAGATCTTGGTGCTGCAAACTATATTTTGGGCATGGAAATTAAGAGAGATCGGGCAAAGAGGAAGCTCTGGTTAAACGAGAGGAAGTATGTCGAGACTATATTGCAGAGGTTCAATATGCAGGATAGTAAACCGGTGAGTGTTCCTATTCCTGTAGGTGCAAAGTTGTCTGCTGAACAGTGTCCCAAGACACAAGAAGAAGAGGAGGATATGTCTTGTGTTCCATATGCAAGTGCAGTGGGTAGCCTGATGTATGCAATGGTCTGTACTAGACCAGACATTGCACATGCAGTGGGAGTATTGAGCAGGTTTATGTCAAACCCAGGGAAGGAGCATTGGATAGAAGTGAAGCGGGTTTTCAGATATTTACGTGGCACTAGTGATTATGGCTTGTGCTACCAGGGAAGATCAGGATTGGAAAGAATGTTGGACATTCGTGGTTTTGTTGATGCAGACTGGGCTGGAGATATGGACCAAAGAAGATCTACAAGTGGGTATGTGTTTAGCCTATTTGGAGGCGCAATCAGTTGGATGAGTAAAAGACAGTCTGTAGTGGCTCTTTCAACTACAGAGGCAGAATACATAGCAGCCACTCATGCAAGCAAGGAGGCAGTTTGGTTGCAAAGATTGTGTTCAAGTATGGGGTTGGTACAACAAGCTATAAGGATAGACTGTGATAGCCAAAGTGCAATTTTCTTGGCTAAGAACCCTGCTTATCATTCAAAGACAAAGCACATTTATGTTCAATATCACTTTGTTAGAGATATGGTTGAGGCTAAAAGGGTGTTGCTGGTAAAGGTGGACACTTTGAAGAATGTTGCAGATGTATTGACGAAGTCTGTGAGCACTCAAAAGTTCTCTTGGTGTAGAGAAACAATGGGTGTTGAAGAAATGGGCCAATGACTATGCTCACCTGTGGCCCCTTGCCGAAAGAAAACAACAAGTGGGAGAATGTTGGGTATGTGTTATATTATTTCCACGACTAATCATGCACGGGGGGGTAAGAGGGGGGGTGATAGCCACCCCTTTGCACTGGGCACAACGGGGGGGCAGTAACCCCCCTGTTGGGGTTCGGGGCAGCACCCCGACGAAAATTTTTTGGTCCTTAATTTCCGGTGGGAGGTCCACGCCCATGGTTTTGTGCATGGTCTTGCACATGGTTTTGGGGTATGATAGTTTTCGGCCCCTGGTATTTTTTTTAGATCCGGTCAAGGGAACTATGGTTATGTTATAATCCAGGGTTAATGGATTGGGGTTTATGTATTCTTAGACATGTATATATATGTGTTGTAACACTAAAAGGAATATAATGAAAAATCAAGCTGGTCATCCCAATTTGGGATCCAGGGGAAAATCTCAGTGTTAATCTGTTTTATGTTTTATGCTCTCGCTATTGTTTATTTTCTGTTATAAGATTCGTGTTTAGATAATTTTTATTCAGGGTTAAAACCTACACAAGCACCCCGTGCTTGGTACACTTGGATCGATAGCTATTTCACTGGACTTGGCTTCACCAAGAGTGAGGCAGATGCAAACCTTTACCAGATTGTGGTTGAGGGTAAGATTTTTATCATTGTACTTTATGTTGATGATTTAATACTAACAGGTGATGAGTAGTTGATACACTCATGCAAGACAGATCTTGCAAAGGAGTTTGAGATGAAGGATTTAGGCCTCCTTCATTATTTCCTTGGATTGGAAATATGGCAGCAGGAAGGTGAAATATTTTTGTCTCAAGGAAATTATGCCCGGGAGATACTGGAGAAGTTTCACATGCAAGGCTGCAAGCCTATCGACACTCCTCTTCCAAGAAATTGGAAGAAAGAGGATGCTACATCGGTAGAGGTAGTGGATGCCACTGTTTATCGATAGTTGGTGGGTTTGCTCATGTATTTAGTCAATACAAGACTGGACATATGCTATGCGGTGAACCAACTTTCATAAGCGATGGTTAAGCCTACCAAGATCTCTTGGAAGGGGGGCAAGCATGTATTGAGATATCTCAAGGGCACATCTTAGTATGGTTTATGGTACAAAAAGAGGGATGAGGTGAAGTTGCATGGCTTCATGGATGTAGATTGGGAAGGAATCCCAACAGACAGAAAGAGCACATCAGGAGGGATTTCCAGTATCGGATCTACGACAGTTTCTTGATACAGCAGGAAACAAAGATCCATGGCACTCAGTTCAGCGGAAGCAGAATACATGGCAGAAATTTTAGCTGCATGTGAGGCTATCTGGATGAGGAAGATTTTGGTTGGTTTGTTCAGTTCACATTTAGATCCCACGGTGATTCATTGTGATAATCAGAGTTGCATTAAAATCTCGATTAATCCCGTGTTTCATGAAAGATCTAAATATATTGATATCCGGTATCATCATATCAGAGATTGTGTGCAGTGGAAGATCATGTTGCTTCAGTACATTCCTACGGAGGATCAGGATGCAGAAATTCTGACAAAGGCGCTCACCAGGAGAAAATTTGAATAATGCCGTAGAGGCAGATCTGGTGAAGGGATAATCCCTATCTTGTCGTAGAGGAGTGTTGAGATTCAACAAGATGATGAGCTTAAGGGAAAAGAGTCGCCTTCACTAAGTGGCCCGCAGCTATTTTTGGTGCAAGTCTATTTTTAGACATGATGATCATTCTATGAGCTGCAGATGCTATTTTTGGATGGTTGATCAAGTTGGAAAAATAGATGAAATTCTATTTTTAGAATATTGGGAGAAGTCTATTTATAGATCGCTGATCTAAAAATAGATGCATGTCGATTATTATTAGCTCTTAATAATAATCAGACTCTAAACAACAACTTATTCTCTTTGAGCACTTTGTTTTAGTGCACAGATGTGGCACATCAGTGGAATGAGGGAATTACGCAATTCCCAAGGGTTTACTGGAGCTAATGCATGGAGGACTCAGTTAGAACTCAAGTGGCAGAGTTATGACACAGTTGGAAGAAGTAGTTATGGAGTCAGATCGCGCTTAACTCGCTAGAATCTGATAGTTGTATCTAGTCTAACCGACCGATACACTAGTGAGAGTGGAGTGAATTAATTAGTTAATTAATTCATAAATAATAACTCATTAATCAACTGAAGAATACATCAGTTAACTACAGTGCATGGCAGTTTCAGTGGAGACCAGTGGACATATAGGTGAAAGGGAAATATAAACTATCTGTTGTGACTATAGTGATGCATTGATTGCATCCAACACTCAGTGGAGATGCCAATGAGGATTGCGCAGTCAAGGATGGAGTAATTCGAATTCATTCAGAGCTATTCTTTAGCAGAGATTGTACAGTGGAGGTAGGCTAGCAGGTGGCATAGATCAGTGCATGGATTTGCAAGATTAGGCCTTATTAGTGTATGACGATTGTACTGTACTGAGAGCTTGTGATAAGCTTTGTATGCTTGTATGATATTTTCATATGATCTCCATGTTACATAATATATAGTTGGGGTTTTCCACTTCAATATTTCTCGGTTAAAAACTGTGTAATGTGCGATTGATAATTTTTGTTTATGCTTCACATGTGTGTGCAATTAACTTTTCCGCAAAAGATTAAAAAGTGGAATAGATTCAGTATCTTGCATAAAGTTAAATAGTGTGAGATCAGGTGGATCTTGGACATATGCATGCTTAGTGCACATAATTTCTACATATTGGTCTTTAGGGAGCATCTTGAACTAGTTAATATGACCCTTTCCAATAAGGGTCCTCACTGATCAAGAACACTAAGTATTTCTCTCCCCCTTGGTTGAGTTCCCATAATGAGGAATGGAGCTATAGGGCTCTTGGGGATGAGAGACCTATGAATGATAGGATTTTGAGACCTGGGATATTCCCTTATTAGAGTATTCCCTAGTTAGCATCATGACCACTCTATGGGATAAACTCTCCCATCTGGCCAATGGGTTGAAGGACTTGGGATAAAGTGTGATCCCTACCTCTTGTAGTAGGTGGATCTTGCCCAAGTTGGTGGATAGAAGTGTTGTACCAACTAACTATTTAGGGTTAAGATGGATGATCAAGGACAATAGGGTAGAGTGTGATCCTTACCTCTGGTAATTTGATCTCACCTATTTTTAGGGACTTTGGGATATAATGTGATCCCTATGCATTGGGGTAGGTTGGTCTTGTCCATTGTCTTTGGTTACGGGTGATAGCCATGGCTACCTAATGATGATGATGATTCAATGTGGTAGCAGAATCTCCACTATGGTGATAGAGACAGGTTGGTAGCTAGAGCTCCCCTATATAGATTCATCTTCTTTAGATTCGAGAACTTTGAACATTGGATGAGCAGAGATGAGCATGGATGTATTGACTAATGGTGAGATACATATGATGATCACATGATTCAATTGGAATTTCTCCCAAGCTGAGAGGGAGTATTAATATGACATCTAAGTGAGAAATTCCAACCATTGCATTAAATTCTTCCTTTGAGAGGACCAAAATTGACTTTTGAAGCACTTAATTCAGATAAGGGAAAGTGGATTTTTGAGGTCAAGCCCACTATTGGCCCTCAATTTTGACCCTTTTTCACCATGCATATTCCACATTTCTATCATCCCTTACCACCATATCATGATGATATTTGTCATATTTTTTCCTCCTTTTTCACTTTAAGCTAAAATAATTATGCCTTTTAATTTTTACAATTTTTAGTAAAAAATTGGGTATTAAAAATGATTTTTTGGCAGAAACATAATTTCCCATAATGGCTCCATTGAAGTCATATGTGCAGGACACCTGAGAAAAAACTAAAGATATATTCGAGAAGTATAGGAACCAATGATGGAAGTACTCCTATTGGCACACTTCAAATGAGTTAGAATGGACCCGGTCAAAGCTGGTCAAACTTGACCAGTCACTCAGAAATTCCCCTGATTTAGGGGCAGTTTTGTGATTTTGTGGAATCTTCCCAAATTTTTTGCAGAAAAGGGATGAGTTCGACCCTATTAGGTGGAATAGGACTCTTGTTGGTTGTTACAACCATTATAGTTGATTTTTTTATAATTTTAGCCTATTTAAGCACAATTATTCAACAACTATAAACACATTATTATTATCATTGTGATTACTCTCTTTCTGAATACATTTGAAGACTCGCTCTATATTTCTTATGCTTCATTGGTGTGGGATTTGAATGGTGAATTTCTATAGCTGATTTTTTTAGAGGTGTACCAAGAAAAGGTAGAGGGCCCCCATTCTATCAAAGTACAATATTTTGTTCATTGATGTGCATAATGGTGAATAAGTAGCATTTTGGTTTTTTGTATATTTCTATTATAATTTCTTGTGAATATTTTATGTATAAACTTTTTAGTATGTTATGACTATTTAGATTTTGGAAGTGATATCCTTTCAGTGACTAGTTTGGATAAGGAAGGAAAATATAGGTCCCCAAGTTGGGGCCTCTTTCTTGTGAACTAAGAATTGAACTGGAATTTATATCTATGCTTTTATCCTTTCTTGCTTTCTTAAATCAATTTCTTTCTTAAAGAACGTGTTATTATTTATGGTGAACTTGGTTTGTTGAAAAAAAATCAATAGGAAGGACAACCAGGACCTCTAAGTCAAAGAGCCTCTTCCTTGTTGACTATGATTCAATCATTCACTTTTTCATGTTTATATATTAAAATTTCTATTCTTTTCAATATTTTTATATTTTTAATATGAATTTCCACCATCTTTATCTAAACAACTACTTCATACACTAGCTTAATATAAGATCCATATACCTTGGTGTGCTTCTAATTTTACCAACTCAGATTGATAATTAAAACATATGCTCTAATTAAAATCCATAAATTAGACTAAAATTTTTGGCGCCGTTGCCGGAGAATTATGATTAGATATATCTAATTAGGAATCTTGTTGGCTTATGAGGTAAGGAGAAAACAAACACAAGGAAACCAATTGATCAACCAATTCTTGAAAAAATTGAAAAATTTTAGGATATACAAGCTCAAATTTTAACTGAAACATTTGAAACAATCGAGAAAAAGATGATGGAAGAAGGACAAGGATCCACTATTCTAGGATTAACTCCAGAACAAAGGATACAATATGATCGACAATGGAAAGAATGCGAAAGAAAGAGAGAAGAAGAGAGGAAAACATAAGAAGCCACTAGAAAGGAAAATTAAAACAAAATAAGGGAAGATGAAAGAGGAGACAATGACCAAGAAACTACTTTGGGATTCCCAATCTTAGATAATAGAGAAATTTTGGTAGAAGAGGTAAAAATAAAAAATATTCCACCTTCCGTTTTGCCAAAATTTTATGATATGTCTTCTGAAGATCTCAACTCAGTCTTATTTGAATTTTATATCCTATGTCGAACCTATGGGTATAATGATGATACACATAAGCTTCATCTTTTCCCTGCAAATCTTAAAGCATCTGCATTAAAGTGGTTTATGGGATTAGGTGAACATACTATTACCGGTTGGGAAGACATGAGAAATATTTTTCTTAGGAAATATCAACCATATTTTAGGCCGAGATATTCAAAATATGACATTTTTAGAATGACTCAACATGAAGATGAAAGTTTAGAGGAATACGTGGAAAGATTTCTCTACAACTTACAAAAATCTAAACATCATTCTTTAAATTCAGATACTATTTGAACAATCTTTTTAAAAGGCATACGAGATGAGCATCATGATATCCTTAATGTTATGGGTAAAGGAGATATTTGATATTTACCATTTGATGAGATTTCCGAGTTATGTAAAAAATACTCAAGAGGAAGAGAAAAAAGTGGGAAGAGAGATTTAAATTCCAAAGCTACTACATCAACAACAGGAGTATAACAAGAGCTGAATTAGGAAATTTTTTTGAAGATTTTAAAACTGATGTATTAAGAACATTAGGGACACAAGTTTATGTACTTAAAACATGAAATAATGAAGAGTAAAAATATAAAGTATTATCAATTTTTTGTCCTAAATGTAGGAAGAAGCATCCATCAAGAGAATGTCCTTTAGAAAATATTCACGTTTGTGGACTTTTCCCTGAAAATCATCAACAGTGATAATTGTCCAAGGCTAAAGGAATTGCAGGAAAATCAAATAGAGGAAAACCACTCAACAAATTTTTCAACAATTTCCTTAAAGCTATCAATATCCTGTTCAAAACATATGGAATGCTCCTATGCCTTGGCAGGTTTGGCATCCTTATAAAACTCAAAATCAACCTTCTTGAGGTTGGAGAGGGTATTCCTATGGAGCCCAACCTCTTCAACAATACTATCCCCAATCATTGCAATCTTATCCTCAAAAACCATATCAATAATTTCCTCAACAATCCTTTCCATATCAAAAATTTCAACAACCTCAACAACCAAATCCATCATCATCACCTGCACCACAATTAACCCAACCAAAATAGCTTCAACTTCCATCTAACCAACCGCCACCCTGACCAACTCAATTACCATCCCAACTAGTGGCAAATTCGATTAATAAGTCAATATATAATGCGAGGGAAGGAATTTCATTTCCTACATATTCAATTCTTCCCGTTCAAGATGTTCATTTAAGGTCTGGGAAAATACTGCAAAAAGACTCCCCTTTCATTATAGAAGAAAAAGGGAGTCCTGAAAAATCCAAAAATAGGCATACAATAGAAGAGAATTAAATTCAATAAGGTAAGGAAATAATGATTCAAACACCTCCTTTTCCTGAAAGATTTGTTGAGAAAAAATGTTTAACTACTCTTCCTGAATTTGATATCTTGGATGAATTAAAGAATTCTTATGTAAAAATTCCTTTATTGCAAGCAATAAAGATACCCCAATATATACAAAGGAAATTAAGGAATTATGCATAAATAAATTTGGAAAAAGAAAAGATACCCACCAATAATCCATGTGATTGGAACTAGCTAGCCTCATGTCAACAGGTAGTGTAATTGAAAAATATGTTGATCCGGGAATTCAATGGTTACAATTTCAATTAACAATTTTTCAATTTCTAAAACTTTAATTGACTTGGGGGATGTTATTAATGTGATGATGACATAAATGATGAAATACCTCAATTTTCCAAACATTTGACCAACCAATACAATTTTAGACCTAGCTAATAGATCTAAAGTAGTGCCAAAAGGTGTTCTTGAAGATATCATAGTTTCATTAGAATATTGGGAATATCCAGTAGACATTCTATTTCTATAGCCAAAGACAAATATTGGAGGGAAACCATTAATTCTTGGCATACCTTGGTTAGCCACAAATGATACCTTCATTGGTTATAGATCGGGAAGTATGATTATCTCACACTGAATGAAAGAAAACAAATAACACTCTATCCTCCTGCTCAATCTCCTTCTTTGATATCATGGCGCATTGAAATAGAACACGAAAATGAATAAATTCAATCCATTCTAAGTATTAATCAAGATTTTTAGTTTAGAGAAGAAGATAATGAGGATTTAATAGATTTCTTCATTTCAGAACCAGATATTTCAGAACAATTGAGAACTATGAAATATCATGCTGCAAGTCAAATATTAGAACAATAATTTCAAGAAAATTTCACAATCCATACCTTGAAAACATCATTTGATGCTATTTTTCCTGCCAATTCAATTACAAATTCACAAACCAAAACAATTGAACTTAGCCCTGAAAATCTCTTAACATTGGAAATAATTTGCAACCAACACAAGAAAAGCAACTGGTTGAATTATTATGGAAATATTCAAAAATATTTTCTTGGAATGACATTGATATGTAGGTAATTATTCCAAAAATATGTATTCATCATATCTACATAGATGAAAATATTAAACCTATAAGGCAACCACAATGAAGAATGAACCCAATAATGAAAGAGATAGTTAAGGAAGAATTGAAAAAATTACTACATGTAGGATTTATCTACCCTATCTTGTATAGCTAATGGTTTTATCCTTTAGTGGTTGTTCCAAAGAAAAATGGGAAGTGGACAGTCTGTGTAGATTATAAGGAATTAAATAAAGAAACACTTAAATATCATTTTCCCTTACCATGCATTGATCAAGTCCTAGACTCACTAGTTGGGAAAAAAAATTTCTCCTTTTTAGATGGATTTAGTGGCTATAATCAAATTAAAATAGCATTGGAGGACGAGGAAAAACTACTTTTAAATATCCTTGGGGTACATATGCTTACAATGCGTTACCATTTGGATTATGTAATGCACCAGCTACTTTTCAAAGAGCGGTTTGGGCCATCTTTGCTGATTTAATACATGAGTGTGTAGACGTTTATATGGATGATTTCACTGTAAATGGGAATGCTTTTGATGATTGTTTGAAAATTTTGGAAAAAGGTTCTACAAAGATGCATTGAAACAAATTTCTCTCAGTAATGAAATTTTTTTTATGATGCTAACTGAAGGGATAATATTGGGACACCATATTTCTTCTTCATGAATAAAAGTAGATCCAACAAAAATTCAAGTAATTTTGAATTTGTTACCACCAACGAATCAAAAAGAGGTAAGAATTTTTCTATGATATGCAAGCTATTATAGAAGGTTTCTTGAAAATTTTAGTAAAATGGTATTTCCCTTATTTAAACTACTTACAAAGGACATGAGTTTCAATGGAATACTGATTGTCAAAATGCATTTGAAAAACTGAAACAAATATTGTCCATAACACTAATTCTCAAAGGACCAAATTGGTCATTACCATTTCACATATATACATATTCATTAGATACTTCAGTAGGGGAATCATTAGGCCAAAAATAGAATCAACTACCTATGGTATCTATTTCTTTATCAAGAATTTAACTTCAGCTGAGTTGAATTACACAGTTGCTGAAAAAGAGATGCTTGTAGTAGTACATGCAGTAAATAAATTCAAACATTACATAAAAGGATATGAAGTGTTCATTCATATTGATCATTTAACCATTAAGTATCTAATTAATAAACCCATTACTAATGGCAAAATTACTATATGGTTGTTATTAATGTAGGAATTTAGCATTACTGTATTGAACCGACCAGGAAAAGATAATCAAGTGGTAGATTTCCTTTCTAGACTTCATCCTCCTGGTGAGATTGTCCTAGTTTCTGATAACTTTCCTGATGAACATTATTTTCTATAGCAGTTAAAAATCCATGTTTTGCTGACATAGATAATTATTTATTATATGCAAAGTTGCCTTCTCAATTCAGAAATAAACAAAAAATAAAGTAATAAAAGATAGTTCTAGATATAGTTGGGTTAATGGAGACCTTTTATATACTGAACCTAATCTGTTAATTAGAAAATGTGTAAGAGAAGATGAAATTTTGGATATTTTGAAGGCATGTCATGATGAACCATGTGTTGGTAATTTTGTATACAAAATGAAAACATACAAAGTGTTGAATATAGGCTATTATTGGCCATCATTATTCATTTATTCAAAGACTTATGTAAAGAAATGTGATAGCTACCAAAGAATAGGGAGACCTGTACATTCTGATGAAATGCCTTTAAAGACACAAGTACTTGTAGAGCCATTTGAACAATGGGCTCTTGAATTTGTGGGTCCTATTATATGTCATCCAATGGAAAAAGGTACATCTTAGTATGTACTAATTATGTGACAAAATGGGTGGAGGCAAAAGCAATGGAAAAGGAAACATAAAATGGAGCGGTATATTTTCTTTTTGAAGAGATATTTGTCAGATTTGGAGTACCAACATATATCTTCACTGACCAAGGAGCACAATTCACTTCAAAGCCTTCACCAAAATTGTTGAGGAAATAAGGAAACTTTAAGGTCACATTTTTTAAAATTCTTGGCAAGAAGATTTGAAAACGCACTTACATGAAACAAAATAAATTAGTTCAAACAAATATCCAAATGCTATATACTCAGTTAAAAAAACACAACATCCAATGAAAAATATCAGGGATAGGAACGAAGGCTCAAAAGTGGAGAGGTGAAGTCCAAGACTACGACCAAGAAGCCAGGTAGGAAACATAAACCCATAAAATTAGAATCGGTTTTATAATGAAGTCAGAGATGAAAACAATTAAAGAAATTAGTTGTTAAAATTCCACTATTGAGGAGATATCGACAAAAGTCTTGAAGAATGTTTATTATTCATTTAAAAAAGCTCCATAACTGAATGTTGAAGCCTTTAGAAAAAAATCCCATGAATTTCATGGAGTTCTCAGTGTTTGAGTTCATTTAAAAGTTAGAAACAAATCATACAATTTTTTTAAATTAGCTGTCAGTATAGATACTAATCTCAAGCTTGAGTTATATGGTTGGCAGCATTAGTCAAAATTTTAAGACTCCAATTGTATGGTTGAAAGCGTAGGCCCAAATCCATGCTACAGTTGTATGGTTGGAAGTGTAGGCCCAATTTTGAGCTCCAGTTGTATGGTTGGATGCGTAAACTCCAAGTTTGAGACTCTAGTTACATAAACCTCCAAAACAAACCTTGAAGTGCATGGTGGTGTCAAGTGGTGTAAAAAATAGAGCTCAAGTGCTGGTGAGTGCACGTTGGTGCTAAATTTTAGGTGGAATTTCAAAAATAGAGTTGTAATTTCCAGATAAGAATGTGATAAGAAAAAGTGCCAAAAGACTGTAAATTGCATGAATTGTTTTCCCCATAAGTCAATTTTTGGAGGTGTTAAAACAAAAATATTGCTTATTATTCTCATGGATATTAACGAGCAACCAAAAAAACTCATATCAACCCATAAATTTGAAATTACAATTCATAGATTGATCCTTATTTTCGTGGGTATTCACAGTGACCAAAAAATTGCATATCAGTCCAAAATTTGACATTTCAATTCAAAAATTTCTCCTTGTTTTTTTTGGGTATCAAGCAGTGGGTCAAATCAACATATCAATTAAGAATTTTAGAGTATACATTGTAGAATCCTGGCAAGAAACACACCTGTGTTATTTTTAAAAAATGATTTTCTTTGAATGATCATCTACAAGAAAACATTTTTTTCTCTTCTCTGATATTCACACCACAAATATTTCTTTGTTATATAGACATAGTCTACAAGATTTTTTTTTTTCCTTCATAACAAAGTCATTATTTCTCCATGATATTATTCACTGTTGAAGGATATTTTTCATGGCATAAAGAATAGAAATAACACAAAAAATTCCACTCAAACTTGCAAATGGAACAAAGAATAGAGCCCAAAGGATTCCAAATTGAGAAATGGAACATAGAAACCATAGAGAAACTTTATCAAGCAGGGTTTTTAGAGTTTCTTATGAAATTTAATGATTGCAATGATAAATTTTCAGAGATGTTTGTATCCAATTATGATAATGAAAAAAAAATTGTAAGAGATATTACCATCCCTATCACACAGGAGTATTTTTCTCGAGTTACAAACTTGCCAATGACATGAGAAAAATACCGTAAGGGACAACACTTCAAATAAAAGGGATGGAATTATTTTCTATAAAATCCAAGGAAGGGTACATTTGGAAAATCCAAGGGGATTCCAAGGGAGTGGTTTAAAGACCCATGAGCTGAGTTGGCTCTCATTATTCAGAAATATTTTACCTGTGATGGGAGGTATAGCATAGTTCACCTATACCATATCCAATTTATCCAATATATAAAAGGTGATACTAAACTAAATATCCCTTATTTATTTTCCTTGAGTTTATTAAAAATGATTGAAGGGGTGATAAGTAAAACATATAACAAAGAGGCCAGTTAATATTACCAGAGATTAATCAAGACCCTGATTGAATATCAATTGAAAAACAGAGGAGAGACATGTGAAAAATTATTGGAAAAGAATCATTTTGTATAATTTCAAAGGGAGTAAGAACTAGTTGGAAATGAGGAAGAAGTTGAACAATTGCATATTTCTGGAGATGTTATGAAATCACCATTATATCCAAGAACCAGATCTAAGAAGAAGTAAGATGGCATAACCATTGAGAGGGAGAGATATTTTGTATCTTTCCCAAAGAAGTCAAGGAAGAAGGTGATAAAAGATCGTTCCAATGGAGACAAAGACATTGATGTAGAAATCCTAGAATAATTTCCTCTTAGTACACCTCAACAATCACATCATGAGATCATTGAAAAGGTATAAAGGGAAGCACAAGAAAAGCTTAAAGAACAAGAAAAATATTCTTATTGTAAAGATTCTTGGATTGAGGGATCATCATCCTATTCATATGAAAATAAGATCAAAGGAGTTTATGAAGAGGTTAATGGTGAACCATCAGAGACTCACAAAGAATAAAATGCAAAGAAAATAAAAGGGGTTTCCAAAGAGGCTCATGATGAGGAACATGCAAAAAATATAAAAGGATTAAACACAAAGCTCCAGGTAAATGAAAGCATGGAAATGCATATAAAAAGGGAAAATGAAATGTACAAGGAGAAAAACAACAAGATTGTAAAATAAAACAAGAGGTTGAAGAAGAAAATGAAGAAACTAGAAACATAAAACATCCTCATTTCAAAACAAGCATATAGGTGGTTAAAAGAGAAGAAACTCTCGCAATACAAATATGAGAAGTACAAGGTAAAGAGTGAAATATACAGGGGGGAAGAAAAAGGACAACAAGGCATTGATATAAATTTTCAAGCAACTTAGATAGAAGCTTTTACACCAGGGGGAAGATCCACAGGAAGAACAATAGGGATATCAACATACAGAGGTAGGAGATATAAGAGACAAAGACAAGCATGGGGACATGCTTGTGGATCAGCAAGGGGGAGATGTTGGCCCTCAATTTTGACCCTTTTTCACCATGAATATTCAACCTTTCTATCTCTCTTACCACCATATCATGATCATATTTGTAATATTTTTTCCTCTTTTTTCACTTTAAGGTAAAATGATTATGTTTTTTAATTTTTAGATTTTTTAGTAAAAATTGGGTATTAAAATTTATTTTTTGGTAGAAACAGAATTTCCTGTAATGGCTCCATTGAATTCATATGTGTAGGACACCTGGGCACAAAATGAAGATATATTTGAGAAGTATAGGAACCGAGGATGGAAAAAATCCTATTGGCACACTCCAAATGATTCAGAACAGGCTCGGTCAAAGCTAGTCAAACTTGACTAGTCACTTAGAAAATCCCCTCATTTAGGGGCAGTTTTTTGATTTTGTGGAATCTTCCCAAATTTTGTGCAACAAAGGGATGAGTTCGACCCTATTAGGTGGAATATGACTCTAGTTGGTTGTTACATCCATTATAATTGGTTTTTTTATACCTTTAGCCTATTTAAGCACAACTATTCAACAACTATAAACACATTATTATTATCATTGTGATTACTCTCTTTCTAAATACATTTGAAGACTTTATCTATATTTATTATGCTTCATTTCTGTGGGATTTGAATGGTGAATTTAAGTAATTTATTTTTTTAGAGGTGTACCAAGCAAAGGTGGAGGACCCCCATTCTAGCTAAGTACACTATTTTGTTCATTGACTTGCATAATTGTGAATAAGTAGCATTTTAGTTTTCTATATATTTCTATTATAATTTCTTGTGAATATTTTTTGTATAAACTTGTTAGTATGTCGTGACTATTAATATTTTGGAAGCGATATCCTTTCAGTGGCTAGTTCGATAAAGAAGGACAACCTCGGTCTCCAAGTTGGAGACTCTTTCTTGTGAACTAATAATTAAACTGAAATTTCTATCTATGCCTTTATCGTTTCTTGCTTTCTTAAAACAAGTGTTATGCTTTATGGTGAACTTGGTTTTGTTGAAAAATAAATCAATAGGAAGGAAAACCGGGATCTCTAATTCAGAGAGCCTATTCCTTATTGACTATGATTCAATCATTCACTTGTTCATGTTTATATATCAAAATTTCTATGCTTTTCAGTAATTGTATATTTGTAATATGCATTTCCATCATCTTCATCTAAACAACTACTTCCTACACTAGCTTAATCTAACATCCATATACCTTGGTGTGCTTCTAAGTTTACCAACCTAGATTGATAATTAAAACATATGATCTAATTCAAATCCATAAATTAGACTGACACCCACAAGTGCAAAATTTTCAAGGTTGGCCTTGGGTGAAATGGCACCTCTCAAGGACAAGATGGCAACCATCAAGTTGCATATAAATAAAATTTGGTTCCTCCGCATTTGGAACCTCATCAACTTATCACATATCATTCTCTCTCCTCATTCAATTGGTTCACACACCTCAAAATTATAGGGTCTTCTTCACACTTGTGGGATCATAGGAGGAAAAATTTTAGAAGGGCGAAATTTTCCATTTTTCTGCTCTTTTAACCAATTATTGACTTGCGTTGACTTTGAATTTTTGGGCAGTTTTTGAGTGTTATTTTATGGGAGAATTTATATTTGGGAAGGCCGAGTTTTTAGGCACATAAACCAAGGAAATATATTAATTTTGACTATGTTGACTTCAGAACTGCAACTAGAGTTTTGTAGTAGATTTTTACTTTGACTTTGACCAAGTTTGAGGAGGAATTTTGGGACTATTTTCAAGGCATTTTTTCCAGCTCATTAGGCCACATATTTTGACTATTGACCAAGCTCAATTGGATGACAGTTGACTGTTGAACATTTACTGTTGCTGTTGTCGTTGACTTTGACTAGAGATAACTTTGACAAGATTTGTCTATTGAATGATATTTTGATATTTGGATGGTATTATTGAATGTTGGATATTGGCTAGTCAAAGTTTAACTTTGACTCTTGGATGATGTACTTTCTCTCTGCTTGATCCATAAAATTTCGTGGATATTCCACTAGACAATTCATTAAAACAAATCTGATAATATTATATTATAAATCTCAAAATTTCTACACTATTACAATATATTTAAACTTCATGATCTATAGATTTAACTGTGATTAGTGCATGCATGAAAATGGAAACTATGCAAAAAAATAGACAATGAAAAAATAAGCTCAAATACACACATAAGACAAAAAATATTCTTTGGGAAACCCTTTTAGGAGAAAACCCAACTGGAAGGTCAGGCTGCTTCACTCTCTATCTCTTTGTTCGAAAAATAAGGTTGCAGGTACATAGAAGTAATGCTTGTGGCCCGTGGGCTGCTATAGTGCACAAATACTCTCTTTGTGCTCTACATCATATCTCTCCTGGCTATCTTTTCTCAACTATTGAACAAAATTCTCTCGAAAGAATGCACTGCCTCTTCCTCCTAGTGGCCCAGTAATAACACAACCTGATAACCTACTAGTGGTTAATTTTGACCACATCAACTCTTAGCTAGAGTTAAAGATATGCTCTTATAGAGACTTTTACATAAAAAACATGTGGGTAACCCATTTTTCGGTGAATAATGGGGGCCGACGTGACATCCTCCTGAGTTATAGGTGTGAAAACAAGAAGGTTAACTTCTATGTGACATAAATTTTGCATACAGACTCCAATTTATGCACTTCTTGTGTCGTTGGACATATTTATACATGTAGAATAACATGAAATGGTGCAACACGAAAAGAAAAAAAAATACCCCCAAAAAACATTGTTTGGTGCATCAAAACACTCCTGGAATGTTTCATACCCTTTTTTGCCAAATTGGGTCTCGTTGGTAAAAATGGCCCCATGAGCTGATTCCTCCATTTTTTCCATTTTGAATGCATCGATATGAATGAAAAAAAACATAAAGATCTAATTTGGATCACTAATGAACATTTGAAGACAGTTTAATAGAAGAATGATTGCAAAGGGTTCCCCCCTAATGGGGTTTTTCCATGGTCATTGACCAGATATTGTGTCTCTTATCTGTTGGCTGTCATTCATTGTGCATTTGTATAATTGTTGTATATACTATTTCTCTAATTTCATTTGTTAATTGAAGAAGTGGAAATTGTTAAATTGGATGCTATTGGATATTGTTGAAGTAATAGTCATAGCATATAACAATTGATGAAAAATTAACATTTGGAACCTAAACCCAATCAAAGTCTAAATTCTCTATCTTGGTCTAGCTACATGAAACCTCATGTATCAAAATATTGGTTCAATACCTAGCTCAGTGTCACTGTACCAATTAGGGTTAAGAAAATCTTCAGGGCTATGGTTTTGTAGCAACTACTGTTTATGGTTTCATTTCAAATATTGTTGGTTTCACAACAGTTGGATCATTTCCCTTCACACTTAAAATTAAAGCATGGCCAAAGAAATATAGGAAAGGAAATTCAATAAACTTCAACAAACTGCAGAAAATAAATTAACACACACAGAGAAACACACACACACACACACACACTTTTCATGAATTAACTTGTATAATTCTATCTATTCAGCAATTAAATAAAAGACACAATATCCAAGAAATCAACATAGCGCAAGAAATTACCTTGACAGGGCCTAACTAGGGGTTTGGATTGCACCTAAGAAATCACATATTCACCAATTAAACTTCAATAAACAAACCAACACATCCACATACAAGATTTTATATTAAAATTAATGAAAATTACAATATATTTCACACACTTCCTCCTCATCTGTTTAAGAGTACATATATTTATACAACAGAGGGGAATATGATACCCAATAGATCATTTGCAATTAGAGGTCGCTTTAACCAAAACATGGTACATGATACATCTATTGTCTAAATAAGGAGTAGACATAACAAATAAATATTGCAAGTAATAACTCATTTGGTCCTCAGTGTTGTAAATATTGTTACGTGTCGAGGCATTTTGAATAGTCTTCAATTTTTAGTCCAAAAAATTGTTGGAAAACAAAACACCTTTCTCAGAATTTTATGAAATCCATATAATATATCAGCTTGTGATTTTCCTATGGAGAACATCCATCTAATTATATATAAGTGACTGTATCCATGTACTATGAATTTCTCATAGAGTTCTGAACTAAAGTCATTTCCCTTTTTATGACAAGTGATTAAACCTATAGATGTCATTTGTTCCTCTTTTGTTGTGACCAATGTGCTTATTAATCATATGATATCAATTCTTAACCTTCACTTACTGGAGTTAGCACCTTGTCATTTATTCCATGTAAAAATAAAAATAAAAAGCAAAAAATAAAAAAAAATTCATAGCTCGTCACTATGAATCCGTAAAAACTTACAAATCTACAAACATGCAACTACTAGAGTTAAGAAGAGTTTGATTTCTATCATCTCAACCTTCTCATTTGAATTTTGACTAGTGCATGCTTTAAACTTGAAATTATGTATCTAATAAATGTGGAAAATGCCTCGTGCTCCACCCACTAGGAATCCCCATTAACTTATACACAAGGCTTGGACCTATCAATAAATTCTACAACCACATGGTGATGGGATTTTTGGGTTCTTTGTTTGCTTGAAAAAAGAGAGTATGTTGCACCATCGAATAACACATTGAATTATATTTTTTACTGTGCCTTTAATATTTTTTCATTTGGGCTAAATATATCCCCCATGTAATAATTAGGGGTAGGGCCTTAAATTCGTTAGTAGCAAGGTGATATACCATTGATATATAACTTCTTCAATAGTGAGACTGAACCAAACCACCTTTAATCCATGAGGCCTTATGGTTCCTTCTAGGTCATCATTGAATAATCACAATGCGTAATTAGATGATGATTTGATTCTTCATTTTTCTTACATAAACCACACTACCCTTGGCCTTTTATATTCCTCTTCTATAGGATATCCTAATTTATTACCTTATTGTTAAGAACTAACCACATAAAACTGCAGGATTAGATAGGAAATTTAAATCTCCACCACCAATGCACATGTTCCTAGAATTATCATGCAATAAGGAAATTATATCCTTCCCAAGAGGGCTGAGAGTCCATATAAATGAATCTGCAAGCCTCTTTTATTTTTACATGAAACATAATAATTCCATACTAGTGTATCCTCCTCAATAAAACCCAAATTCTTGATGCCAAGTCATATCCTTATTTGTAGCTTTGTTCAGGGTGCATATCCCATGTATCTCAGATGTTGAAGCATATGAAGAATTTTTTTATAATTATACCCATTTCTAATCCATGGATTGAAATAAAACCTTACCATTGACCCTCTTACAACACAAAAAATAATCCAATTCCTATCAAATTATTATCACACAAAAGCACCTTCCAAATAACAAATATGTTATGATAATTTGTGGCATATGTTTGAATTCACTCTTCTACCAAGGCTAAGAATATATAGTTTTATTTTACTGCAATATTCCATAATCCTTCTCCTTGAACCGAACTCTAGGAATATTTATTTGCTAGTTCTTTCAAAAGGAGTAATATATTTTTGAGTCCACACCCCACAAGGCCTTTGGAATAACTAGTATTTCCCACTTTACCTAAGAAAATTCATTTATTTTTTTTATTATACCATATAAATATATAACCATGTATCCCGATTAACTCCAGGACCCCTCTATGTATCTAAGAGAGGGAATACCAATATGGCCATGATGATTGTCAAACTAACCCCATAAGAGAGCCAACAATTACACCAAAAATTCGTCCTCTTATCAATATTTAATACAATTATCCATTTATAGCCCTTATTTTGATAATCATTTGATTTAAGCATACAACTAAGATATTTTAGTCCATTTTATAGCTCTAGTAATTTAAATGAAAAAGAGTAGATATGTAAAGTTGATCTTCATCAGTTACCCTTGGAAAAGGAGAGTGAAGACTTCTCCAAATTTGCTTGCATACCTAAGGAAACACAAAAAAACTCTAATATCTCCTTTAATTCTATTACTTCCCTTCTACAACCTTCATATAAAAGTAGAATATCATCAACATAAAGTAAGTGCAATAAAATACATATATTACCAATTTTTATAACTTGAATGTCTCGAATTTTTCCTACCTCTTTCAAAGCTCTACTATGTCTCTTTACGATCAATATAAATAAATAGGGAGAAAAATGTCATCCCTACCTAAGGTCACTTCCATACTTAAATAAAGATGTCGTCGACTCATTTAAAACAATTGAAAAGAAAATCAAGCCTATGTAGTTCATCAACCATGTCACAAAAGAAGAACACAAAACTATATGAATAAGTAATAACCTCATATAAAGGCAAATCACTGTAGAAGATACACGTAGATTCAAACTACTAATTGTAATATGCTAAAAAAATAGACTTGAATCTAATCCACCAATTGCAAAAACCAATAAAAGATCGCGAAATCACAAAGCATACAAGAGAAAGCCTAAACTAAAAACCCCACTATTTTTATATTGCATAAGTTAGAAAATTATATATGAGAATATTACAATGTTTTTCTGAATCTTGAGAAACCTCGGCACTATCTCTATTATCTCACTGCTTCCTAGACAAGCCTAGGCCAACACTTACCCAATTTTCTACCTGCCAAGATCCAATTTTTCTTGCACTGTTTCCCTGGGTAATTAGCCTGTAGAAATCCATGTGGATTCAACTAATAATTGTAATATGATAAAACAATATACTGAATCTACTCTACGAATTGCGGAAACCAATTTAGATCTTGAAATCACAAGACATGAAAGAGAAATAATTTCAATTGCACAACACACAAGTATTTCCTGTGGAAATTCTCAGCTAAAGACAAGTTATCTGTATATTTCATATGTCCGAAAATATGAGAAGAATACAATGATTTTCTCCAAGATGAGAAACCTCTGCACTATCTCTATCTGTCTCATTGATTCCTATACAAGCTTGGTTCAATAATTAACCAATTTATGCCCTCTGGGATCCCTATTTCCTTGTGTTGTTTCCTTGGGTAATTATCCCCTATTAATTATGGAAATTACCAATCCATACTGAAAAACCCATTAGGAGCCTTCCTCTGACTACTTGCACCACTTGTACAATTTGGATGATTATACAACTGATATTACACTTCCCTTGAACTCCAATCTCAATTGTGTCTTTCTCAGAACTAAAGTGCATGAGTTATTTATGAGTGAATTATCAGTTATCTGATCGATCACTAGATGTGTTTCAAGTCCAAGTTCCACTCTTTGACCTCTCACTAGTTCCTCCATTAGTTAGAACTAATTAACTAATTTTAACTTAGTTAAATTGAGTTAATTAATTACAAATCAAAATAAACTCAACCATGGTTCCTGTAATGTAGGAGAGGCTATACATGCCTCTAGTTTGACCCTCAACTCAAATTAACTGAACCAACTAAGTAATCCTAACTCAGTTAACTTGTACACTTTTTCATGTGATGTGAAGTTACAATTTTGTTCTAATTTAATCAAGGTAAAATTAAATTAGAATATTTTCTTGACGCCATTTTCAAAAATCCCTCTCAGCAAGAAAGGGATTGTCTGATACCCCGATCCTGCCAGTATGGAACTCAAATTTTCCTCTTGAGAGTGCCTTCTTCAATATTTATGCATCTTGATCCTCTGTAGAAATTTACTCTAGCATCATGATTTGCCCCTAGACACGATCTTTGAGATGGTGATAATAGATGTTTATATAGTTGGACCTCTCATGAAAAATTAGACTAAATCAGAGTTTGATGAAACTATGGTTGTCACAGTAAATCACCGTAGGATCCATCTATTGACCAAAAAAGCCAACAAGGATCTTCCTCATCTAGATATCCTCACAAGATGCATGACTAGCAGCCATGTACTATGCTTCTACTAAATTGAGTGCAGTTGATCTATGCTTCCTGTTGTACTAGGAAACTGTTGCAGTCCCATTACTAAATATGCCTCCTGATGTGCTCTTCCTATTGGATGGACTCCCTTCCCAGTCTGCATTTGTGACGCCTTGAAGATTCACTCCCTTTTTTCGTTTGTACAAAATAAAAAATTGATTGGTGCCTCTGAGGCATCTCAACACATGTTCGACTGCCTTACAATAGAGCTTGGTTGGCTTAACCATTGCTTGACTAAGTTGGTTAACTACATAACACATGCCCGATTTTAGGTTCACCAAGTACATAAGTGAACTCACAAGTTATCTATAAATAGTAGCTTCTACCACTTCACCTGAAGTAGCATCTTCCTTCCTCAAATTCCCTACTATAGGAGTATCCATGGGTTTGTTGATCTCCATGTGAAGCTTCTTCAGTATCTCGTTGGCATACTTTCTGTGAGAGACAAACAGTTCTCCATCTCTTTTCCAAATTTCCAAACCAAGGAAATAATCAAAGAGCCCCATGTATATATCTCAAATTATCTTTCCAAATAATCTTTTCAATAATTTATCAGCTTCTCATCACCTGTTAGAATTAAATCATCGACATATAATACTATAATCAATAATTTATCTTCAGAAAAAATATGGTAAAGGTTCGCATATTCTTCACTTTTGGTGAAGCCCAACCTGAGGAACTAGTTTTCAATCCTGGTGTACCAAGAACAGTGTGCTTGTTCAGTCCATACAACGCTTGCTTGAGTATGCACATGTGAATCTCTGTTGAAGGTCTTAGATCCCTCCAGCTTCTCTATGTGCACATATTCCTCAATCACTCCATTGAGGAAATATGTCTTTAAATCCATATGATGTATTTTACATTCCATCTATGCTGAAAGTGAAATAATAGATTTGATTGAAGAGTACCTTGCTACTAGAGAAAAGGTATACTCGTAATCTATTCCCTTCACCTGAGAGAACCCCTTGGCCACGAATTTAGCCTTGTGTTTCTCGACCCATCTGTTGCTCGCTTCGCCTTGTAGATCCACCTGGATCCTACAACTGACTTGTCCTCCTGTATTGGGACAACTTCCCATGCACTTTTTATGATAATGGAGTCATAATCCTCTACCATGGCATCAACCCATACTAGTTGCTTCCTCAAATGAAGATGGCTTAGTCTCTACACTCTTTCTTATAAGAGCCATGTAGCAAGTGTACCGATCTGGGGAATTACTTCTCTATTTGTGTTTTGATGTGGGTGCTCCTGCATTCTCTCTAGCATCATGAATTAGCATGTCAGCCTCTCTAGTGTGCTTCCTTATATCTCTAGATGTCTTTGCATGAGTGGGTGCTTCCACTCTCGGCTCCTCTTCTTGGGACTGCTCCACATCTTGAGGTTATTCTTTTGGAGCAAATAGCTTCTCATCTGCATGCATATGAAGCTCCCTCTCAAGGGTGGCATTTCCTTCATCAAATTTCACATCTATACGAACCACTATCATCCTATGAGATGACAGGTACACTCGATAGTTATGAGGTGTATTAGTGTACCCCACAAATATGCCCAACTTAGTTGTTGGTTCTAGATTTTTTTGTGCATCCTTGGTAAAATGGCAATAAAATAAAGTGCAACACATATGGCTTCTTATTGGAAAAGTCTTCTTCTGGTGTACTCATCTAAAGATTCTATGAGGACTTATGTTCTGCACATGCACAATTGTGTTGCATGATTCTACACACAAGTGCAATGGTGGGACATGATCATGTAACATTGCCCATGTAGCTCCCACAATGCTTATGTTATTCCTTTCTGCAACCCCATTATTTTGTGGGTTATGAGGTGCTATCAATTCTTGTTGAGTGCCTTATGATGCACAAAATTTCTTGAATTCATTCGACACATATTCTCCATGATTATCGCTCTTGAAAGCCTTCAAATTATTGATTTTTTGTTTTTCAACAACTTCTTTGAACTCACAAAATTTTGAGGATGTATGGTATCTATTTTGCATGAAGAATATCCAACACTTTCATGAAAAATCATCTACAAAAATCACATAATACCTGTGCATGGTTTTGGATTCCATCGAGAACGATCCACACACATCTGAGTGAACTCTTTCAAGGATCGTTATCGCTTGACTGTCCATATCATGAAAGGTGGCCTTGGTGTACTTATCCAATGCACACATTTTGCATGTATCATGCTACTCAGATGCACCCTTGGGAAGTCATGTAGAAATTTGTTGCATGATATTCAAAGCTACGTGGTGTAGATGGCCCAATATTCTATGCCATAACTCACCGATGTCTCGGTTATCCACCTTCTATGCTTTTGTGCTCAAGGAAACACAATATTCTACATCCAATTTGTAGAGGTTATTTACTCGAACCCCAATATTTTTCACATGTCCCATGGATATGTGACGAAGGAACACAATTCCTTTGATAAATATCACATCGTAGCCATCATCTTCCAACATAGAAGCTAAAACTATTTTCTTCTTCAAACTAGGAACATAAATGCCACATTTTGATGTGAGAGGAGAACTAGACTCCCTCTGAAAGGTTATCGTACTGATGCCAGTCGCGCTATACCTCCCATCATCTCCCATCTTGATGTGCATCTGGAGGTCCTTCTCCTCGAAGTCAATGAAGAAATTTTTGTTGCCGATCATATGGAATGAGGCTCCACTATCTAAATACCACATAGAACCCATTACCAATGATACCATGCATGCGATGAGAGTGAAATAAAACTCTAATTTTGAATAAATAGCTTCACCTTCCACTCATTCTAAGGGATTCTTTCCGACCTTCTTGTGCGGAAATTTCATGGCATAGTCTCCCAAATTATGATAGTGAAAACATTTAATCTTTGATAACTCCTTCTTGCCTTTCCAAATAGAATATGATTTAGAATGGGATATTGAATTCCATTTCCATTTCTTTTCCTTTCCATCCAAGGCAAATTTCTCCTCATCATCATGCTTTGATGAGGATCATTCTCCGGTGTTTCGATAAATATCTTCTTGTACCAAGTCGGATGAAAAACACTCCCACTCTAGTAGCTTGTCCCTCCCATTTACCAAATCCTAGTTGCTGTGCCAAATATTGGGAAGGCCTAGAAGTGATAGGCTCTCCATATCATCCTCAAAAACCAGAACACCAACACTTCCATGCTCATCCCAAGATTGGGTGAACTTGGTCAAGTACTTTGGTATTTGGTTTCCCTTCTCCATATTTATTTTTCTGAGCTTTTCCTTCAGTTCCAACTTCTTGTGGTCATTTCTATTATGAAAAAATTATGTTAAGGTATTCCATATAACATATGAATTTTCCTTTCCATGGAGGTTTGAGGCAATATGATCTTGAACACCTTCCAATAGAATCCTTATTTCCTTTACTACGTTCTGCTTCCATGCCACTAGATCTTGAGCATATTATACTACAGGATTAGGAATATCACTGTTTATGAACTCATTCAGCCCATTGTCTTCCAACACTACTTCCATAATTTATCTCCAAGCTATGTAATTTGAACTACCCTCAAGGGCATATTCAAGTCTAAATCTAGAGAAATACATCCTGATCCTACTACTAGTCCTGAAGAGTAGATATGCAAATTAGATTCACCTGCACATAACAAAATTGTACTCTTCTCTTATATTGTGATTCCTGCTCTGATACCATGTATAAAAACCACATAGATTCAAATGATAATTGTAATATGTTAAAAAAATATGCTTGAACCTACTCTACTAATTGCAGAAACAATTTATCTCTTGAAATAAAAAAACATGAAACAGAAAGAATTTCAATCGCACAACACAAAAGAATTTCCTAGGGAAAGCCTCAGCTAAAAACCCCACAATCTATATTTTATATAAGTCATAAAATATGAGAATATTACAATTCTTTTCTTCAAGATGAGAAACCTCTGCACTATCTCTATTTTGTCTCACCAATTCCTAGACAAGCTTGGTTCAATACTTAACCAATTTTATACCCTCCAGGATCCCTATTTCCTTGCGTTGTTTCCTTCAGTAATTATGCCTTATTAATTAGGGAAATTCCCAATCCATTTTGTGCAATCCATTACGTTCCTTCCTCTGACTACATGCCACACCTGCAAAATTTGGATGATTATAAAACTTGTAGTGCATTGCCCTTGAACTCCAATATCAACTGGGTATTTCTTAGAAATAAAATGCATGAGTTATTTATGAGTGAATTATTAGTTATCTCATTGATCACTTAATGTGGTTCAAGTCCAAGTTCCACTATTTTACCCCCCATTAGTTCCTCCATCAGTTAGAAAGAGTTAAATGATTTTTAACTCATATAATCGAGTTAATTAATTACAACTCAAAATAAACTCAACAATGGCTCCTATAATGTAGGATTTTCTCTACATGCCTCTAATTTGACTCGCAACTCAAATTAACTGAACCAACTAATTCTCCTAACTTAGTTAACTTGTACAACCTGTCATGTGATATGGAATTAAAATTTTATTCTAATTTCATCAAGGGAAAATTAAATTAGAATCCTTTCTTGGTCCCATTTTCAACATAACCCTATCAATTAGGGAAATCCCCATCCACAAATAAACAGTTCATCTAAGGACTTCCTTTGAATGTGTGCACCACCTATACAATTTGGATGATTATACAATTGATAATACACTTCCCTTGAACTCTGATATTAATTTGGTATTTCTCTAATTTGACATGCATGAGTTATTTATGGTTGATTTTTAGTTATTTGATTGATCATTAAATGTGGTTCAGGTTCAAGTTCCACACTTTGACCCCTTAGTAGTTCCTCCGATATTTGGAACTAGTTAAACCGACTTTAACTCGGATAAACTGAGTTAATTAATTTCAAATCAAAATATACTCAACTAGGGCTCCTAAAAAGTAGGAACCACTCTACATGACTCAAGTTACACCCTAAACTCGAATCAACTTAATCAAATAAGTCAAACTAACTTATTTCACTCGTATAAGTTGTCATGAGATGAGGAATTGTACTTTTCTTCTAATTTAATTCAAGGGAAAATTAAATTAAAATATTTCTTGGTGCCATTTTCAACACTCCCTCCCAACAAGAAAGGGATTATCAGATACCCCAATCATGCCTCTATGGAACTCAAATTTTCCTCTTGACAGTGCCTTCATCAAGATGTCTGCATCCTATTCCTCTTTAGGAATTTACTTTAGCATCATGATCTGCTTCTTCACACAATCTATGAGACGGTGGTACTAAATGTCGATATGCTTGGACCTATCATGAAAATTTGTATTAACCAAGAGTTTGATGCAACTATGGTTGTCACAATAAATCACTATCGAATCCATATATTGACCAAACAACCCAACAAGGATCTTCCTCATCTAGATAGCCTCAAAATATACTTCACTAGCAGCCATGTAATATGCTTCTGTTGAACTGAGTGCAACTGATCTTTTCTTCCCAATGTACCAGGAAACTGCTATTGACCCAATACTGAAGATTCCACCTGATGTGATCTTATTGTTGGATAGACTCCCTACCCAATCTGCATCTGTGAAGCCTTGAAGCTTCACTCCCTCTCTCCTCCTGTACCAAAGATCAAACTGAGTGTTGCCTCTAAGGTATCTCAACACATGTTTGGCTTTCTTCCAATAGAGCTTGGTTGGCTTAACCATTTCTTGAATAAGTTGGTTAACTACATAAAACATGTACGGTCGTGTGTTCACCAATTACATAAGTGAACCCAAAATTTGTATATAAATAGTAGATTCTACCACTTTGCCTAAAGTGGCATCTTCCTTCCTCCAATTCCCTGCTAAAGGAGTCTCCATGGGTTTTCTACTCTCCATGTGAAAATTCTTCAGTATCTTGTTGGCATAATTTCCTTAAGAGACAAATAATTCCCCATATCTTTTCCAAAGTCCAAACCAAGGAAATAATTCAAGTTCCCCATGTCCTTCATCTAAAATTCTCTTCCAAGATCCTCTTTGCAATATTTGATCAACTTCTCATCACATGTTAGAATTAAATCATGGACATATAATACTATAATCAATCATTTACCTTCAACCATAATATGGTAAAGGTTTTCATCTGCTTCAATTTTGGTGAAGCCCAACCCAAAGAAATAACTGTCAATCATGGTGTACCAAGCACGATGTGCTTGTTTCAATCCATAGAACTCTCACTTGAGTCATTACACATGAAACTCTCTCTCGAAGGTCTCAAATCCTTCTGGCTTCTCTATGTACACCTCTTCCTCAATCCCTTTGTTGAGGAAAGATGTCATTACATCCATCTTATGTATTTTCCATCCTATCTGCACTATAATTGCTAGAATACATCTGATTGAAGAGTACCTTTCTACTGGAGCAAAGGTCTCCTCGTAATCTATTCCTTCCATCTAATAGAACCCCTTTGTCAAGAATTTGGCCTTGTATTTCTCGACACTCCCATCTGATGCTTGCTTCACCTTGTAGATCCATCTGGATCTTGTTGGGGTTCCCATGTTTTGGCCAGATTGGCAAGACCAAAAGATGAGACAACATCAGAACTACTTTCAGACCTCAGGATCTAGCCCTCCTGGGTCCAGAGCGGGATCTCTCTATATAAGAAAAGGTTTATGTCTTTGAAGCTCAGTGTTAAGATATTAGGCTAGTTATAAGGCTCGGGGTTTTTTTGTTTGATGTTTGTTTGGTTGTTGGGAATCAGGAAAGAAGGGTTCAATATAAGACAAGGACGAGCAAAGAGGATTTTAGGCAAAGGAGAGATGCTCCAGGGAACATTCAAGACCATTGGGCAATGGAGTCAGGAAAGGGTTTACTTGCTATTCAATGTGCAGGCTTTTAGTTGGGCTAGTCATATAAAGCATTGGATCTTAAAGATGATAGTGTGGCATGAAATGGTAAGAGAGGAGGAAACAATAAATATTTAGAACACAAAGTTAAAAAACTGAGATCAGAGAGAGACTTTGAACTCTCAATGCTTCGGCCTCCAGCTTAAGGGATCTTAGACAGGTTCAATTAATTGAAAAGGATCCTAGTGAGATAGAGACAGAGTTCTAGACCTCCCAGTGTTCCCAATTCATTCAATTAAATCCTAACAAGAACATCTAAGAATAGATTCATTTAATTCATACATCAGCTAGCAGGCAATGACATCCACTACACTGGTTAAATTTACTGAAATCAACCCTTAGATAACACATTTAGTAGAAAAAATCAAAGGCAAGGAGAGCAGAAACATAGGGTACCTAACAAGGGTAAATCCTATGCCAGATTTCTAATGCGAGCCAATAGAAATGAAATGAAATGAACTGCAAGTTAAAAACAAATACAGAGACAGAAAAACATCATCGCTGCTTTAGATCAGGATCCAAATAAATGTGCTTGTCATATTAAATAGCAACACTAGTCAAGTACAACATTACCAATAGCTGGATATTCAGTTTGAAAACGTCTTCCTCAGCCTATCTTACAACTTTACACAGAGACCATGTCTCAAAAGAAACAGCTTGTAGTTCTCTGATAACCAATCAACAACCTTTACAATGAGTTCCTTCATGAATTTATAGCTCAAGTGGAGCAGAGAAGGTAGGTGAAAACTAAATGCAGCATTAAAACTTAGAAGAGGAAGAGGGCCGAGGCCCATTCTGTTTAAATTCTGCGCATTTATCTATGGCACTCTTTGGGTGAAAGAGTGGTCTTCTCCAGGCTTCCAATTACTCCGGTATGCCTCTGATGTACTTTGGTTGCAGTACTCTGTAGTACTTCTGGTGAATAAACAAAAGGTAAATAAATGACTGTGAAGTCGTCCATACTGCATAACAAATGCTCTGGTAGCTTAGGACTGTTGTCAGGCCTGAATTTTCGTAGGGACATGAAAAATCATGCAGACAGTATGGGCACCTCGTCCTTTTATGGAAGAATGTTCTGTTGATGTCAAAACCCTACTAATATGGTTTTTTGTGCATTGGACCTTCTGAGGGATCCACGGGGTCTTCGATTCTAGTACCTTGCCCTTTAAACACTAGGTTAAGGCTTAATATCTTCATCAATGTGCCTTAGACCTTTAATTCCATCACTGATACTCTTTACCGCTTCGAACTGTCTCTGTCAGTGAAAAACCGAGCTTTGATGGCGCTAGAAGGGTTTTGTACAGTTAAACTCTGTATTTTGATGAAAATCACGCTCTAGTACCTTCCCAGGCTCTTCTCTGTGGTATCAGGCTCTGATCCTCGTTTTCACCGAGCTTTGCGTCACTGTAACGTTGACTGTGAATCATGGCGGTTGCCCACCTGCCTGTAACCCTGCAACACACAAAAACAAACTAAGAAAACCATGCATTGGGGATGGTGAATGCAGCGGGGACAATGGGAATGTCCATGGGTGCATTTTGCTTTGGTTAACTCCCATGCATCTTCGTGGCGCAATCACCGTTGGATGGATGGTCGTAGATCGGACTGTGTATAGCGATATCATGCCGGGTCTTCAACCGAAGTTTAACGCGCGATGGAGGGGCGGTTTTCAAATAGTGCCCGAGACACGCGGCATGTGATGAATGGAATCACTGTGAAATGGAAAATACCGCTCAACCTCCAAACGCGGTGCGATAGAAACCGACGGTTTTTGAACAGTGCGCAGCGCGGGGACCACCAAGGCAGGTAAAATTCTAATTGCTAATTTGCGGGCTAACGGATGGTGGATACTTGATCAGGGTAGTGAAAAGGTTGAATGGTGGACGCTTGTGGGGACACGACGACCGTCCAATCTATACAGATCGACGGTTTAAAATTCCCCTGATATAAATTTTAGATAAGCGCCTTTCGGGTTAGCGCCAAGTTCTAGCGCCCGGGTCGCGTGGAGGGAAAATTAAGGGGGCTGGCCTAAAGGGGGCTAAACCCCATATATGTCAAAATGTGGGTTTTTCAACCTTTTCAATGCGATTTGAGGCCAGGAAAAGGGTAACGGTAGAGGGAAAATGAGATTTAAACCAAACAAAGTGTATTTGGAAGGTTTAAAGGGGATTTTAGGATGGTTTAGGAGGACTAGGGGAGGGATTTGGGAGTAAAAAAGGAGAACTTTGACAAAGGAAAAAAGGGTTGCCATGGAGAATTCTGCAGAGGTACAAGGGGAAAATAAAAGCCTTTAGGAGCACAATTTATCATCATCAGTGAGGCTTATTGACTCAAGAACAACAGAGGGAAAAAATAAAAGGGCAGAGAGCATGAAAAGGCTTCAAGGATGATGTGTTTTCAAGAGAAATGCATTCCTTGAAGGCTCATAAAAAAAATTAGCCCCTTGCTTTCTTGTCAAGGGATTTATAGGGGGCTAAAAGTGGCTCCACATGGGGATGGATTCTTCTTGAAGGAGTCAAGAATTCAGAAAATGATCTTTGGTGTAGGCCAGATGCCTGCTGCTTGAGCCACCTTTCTTCTTTGATTATCAGCTGCCGCAATTGTGAAGACATCAACTAGCAAAAACATTACCCAAACAATCTACCTACCCATCCTACAATCCTACCATTTTCTCTTCCAGGGTGCATTTGAGCTAGCAGACCCTTTACATCATTTATTTTTTACAAACAAGAAAGTAAACCTATTCTATTTCTACCCTTATTGCTCCATGAGACCAGATTAAACTGTTGGCCTCACATGTTTCTCTACCTAATCTAATATCTGCTAGGATTAGACTGTCCAACAGATTTCTTCACTACATTCTATAGCAGAAATTTAAAACAGTCAAACTAGGTTTAGATAGTCTAGTTTGCTATAGATCCAAGGCATAAAGACAATTGCACATGGACAGAAACTTGCAGGAAACTAAAAACAAAATATTGAAGGCTTGAAATCTGAAATTTTGAAGCATCCTTCTTTCCTTTGTGACTTAATTTTTGAGCTTGTTAGAGTCACTTTCTCTTCTTCATTCAGCTTTGGTTTTGGGCATGTTAGAGCTGATTCTTCTTTCTTAATTGCTGGTTCAGATTTTGAACATGTTAGAACCAACTGTTTTCCTTCTTTGGCTCAGGTTTTGATCATATTAGAGCCAATCCTTTGCATTTCTGAGGTTCATGTTTCGAGCATGTCTGAACCTCTCCTCTCTCTATGCTTTTTGAAACATTTTCTCTTTTTCTTGAAAATAAAACACTGCAATGGTATTTACAATGGAAATGGAAACTGGAAATTGGAAATCAGCAGTAGTAGTGTTTGAGCATCCTGCCATTGACAAGACCCCCAAGCAGCTCTGTACCATCTAGTCCTTGTAGAAAAAATGCATTTGGACCCACAGTGGTCTGGATAATGTATGGACCTTACCAAAAACTGTCAAAATTTCCGTGCTTTCCTTTGTCCTCTCTCCTCGAGTCCCACTTCAGAACTTTATCTCCAATTTTGAAATCAAAGGCTTTAGTTCTTTTGTCAAATAAATTCTTTATATTTTCCTGAACCTTCATAGCTCTGTTATAGACCTCTTCCCTTGTTTGCTGGAGATGGATTGTTTGGTTTATCCTCCTTACCATGCTATCTCATTCTGCCTGAATCTCTTGGACAAGTTTAATCACTGGTACTCCAAGGCTGGTAGGAAACACTGCTTCTATTCCATAGACACGCTGATATGGTGACATGCCAATGGAATTCTTTGTTGTAAGCCTGTCAGCCCACAGGGCATGCACTAACTTGTTATGCCATGACCTTTTGTTCTCTTCCAGCAGCTTTTTGATGATGGCCACCAGGATTTTGTTTGATGATTCAGGTAAGCCATTACCTTGTGGGTAATAGGCAGTTGAATGACCGAGTGCTATTTGATACCTGTGACAAAAATAAACCATTTTCTTGGATCCAAAAGCAGCAGCATAATCAGTGATTATTTTCCTTGGGCAGCCAAACCGAGAGAGGATACGACCTTCTAGGAACCTAATGATGACTGAATATGTGGCATTCCTAGTAGGTACAACCTCTATCCACTTAGTGAAGTAGTCTGTGGCTATTAAGATCCATTTGTGTTGTGCGGAAGAAGCATGGTGAATTTCTCCTATGAAATATAGGCCCCATTGCATAAAGGGACCTTCAACAATGATGGGTTGTAGAGGTAAGGGGAGGAGCTTTCTTTTGCCTTAAAAAATCTGGCATTTGTGGCAGGCAGTTATCATCTTATGGATATCATTGAAGAGTGTAGGCCAATAGTAGCTAGCTCTGAGTATTTTGTTTGTAGTGGATTTCTAGTTGAGGTGGCCTCCACACTCTCCTGCATGGAATTCTTGTTTAATCCCTTCTGCTTCAGACTCAGGAAAACATTTAAGCAATAGACCATTTGCATTTTTCCAGTATAAACATTCATTCATTATGCAATAGCTTCTGGCTTTTAGCTTTAAGAATCTGGCCTTGGTCTTTGATAGTTCAGGAGGGGCATTGAGGTGAGTAAGCACGTACAGAATGTTAGAATACCAAGGAGAGCTCTGAAACCTCTCCTCAACAGTGGGATCAGGCAATCCCTGCTCCTCATCCAAGGCATCTACCATGTTAATGTCAAGGGCTTGTAGATTCGATTCAACCATTAGTTGAGCTAAGCGCTGACCTTTAATCAGTTTAGTGGGTTTTATCTCAAGGTCATATTCTAAGATTACATCAATCCATTTTCCCCTTTTCCCGTCTGGGTCTTGGGACAAGATGTCTTTAACCACTATATTTGGCACATAGGCTATGGTGTGGGAATGCAGTATGTACACCCTAAAGTCTTTCAAGGCCTTAACCAAAGCATAGGCCTATTTTTCCATTATGTTGTATTTCAAGGGTGCACCTCTGAGTGCTTTGCTGAAGAAAGAAATGGGCTGTTCCATTCCCATTGGGTTTTTCTGCAGTAGAATTGTAGCTATTGTATGCTCGGAGGCAAATGAAAAAATCAAAAATTCTTTTGAGAAATCAGGGCTGATTAGGACAGGGGCCCGAGTGAGTGCGAGTTTAACTGATTCAAAATATTTCTTGGCCTCAACAGTCCATTTACCTCCTACACCTTTCTTCAACATGTTAGTCATATTCCTAAGGTGTTCAGCTAAGTTGGGAATAAACCTCCTAAGGAAATTGATTTTCCCAATGAAGGACTGTAACTCCTTGATGTTTCTTGGGTGTGTGATTTGTAGTATTCCCTCAACTCTCTGTGGGTGTATCCTAATTCCCTTCTCAGATATGATGTGGCCAAGAATTTTTCCTTCTTGTAGCCCAAATACAGTCTTTTTAGGATTCAATGATAGACCGAACCTTCTACATTTTTCAAACACTTTTCTCAGGTGTTCTAGGTGTTCTTCCTCAGTCTTGGAATAGACTGTTATGTAATCCAGATAGATGACAATGAAGTGTCCTATTTCATCTGAAAAAGCTATGTCCATTGCTCTTTGGAAGGTTGCACCAACGTTCATCAGTCCAAAGGGCATCTTAACATACATAAAAGTTCCCCATGGAGTGGTAAAAGCTGTTTTTAGTTGGTCTTCTGGGAGTACTAAAACTTGGTTGTAACCTGAAAAACCATCTAGCAGGGAGATCCTTTTTGAGCCTACTACCCTCTGAAGGATGTGTTCCATTTTTGGCAAAGGGTAATTGTCTTTGAGTGAGGCTCCATTAAGATCCCTGAAATCAATACACAACTTGATCTCCCCTGTTTTCTTTCTCACAACCACTAGGTTTGATACCCAATCAGAGAACCTCACAGGCATAATTGTGCCTGCCTCATACATATTCTTAATCTCTTTTTCCACTGCAGGCAATTGTTTTGGGTTTATTCTGCTGAGTTTTTTCCTGAAGGGTTTCTAATTCTCTTTCAAAGGTATTTTTTGCTGAATGATGTTCATGTCATAGGCCTTTAAGTCCTCATAGCTCCAAGCAAACACATCAATGAATTCCTTGAAAAGGTCAATGTATTTCCTTTTCATGTTTGCAGGCAAGGACTTATCCAATTTGATCATCTTAGGTTTATCTTCAGTGCCTACATTGCATTCCCCGACATCATAGTCTGCATGTTCTATAGTGGGATTTTTGGCTAAATCATCAAAGTCAAAAAGGTCTTCTAAAGGTGCCAGACCTTGAGGTATGTTCTTATCTTTGGTCTGCAACACCTCTACTTCTTCACTATCTGCATTTTCAAATTTTTCGTTTGGATTTCCAATCTATTCGTTTAAAGTGTTTATTTATATGTTACAGGGTGGTTCTTCCTCATCTGAGGACTCTTCACTTAGGCAGCTACTGTTAGATTTAGAGTCTGAATCGGAAAATTCAAACTCGTCTCTGCCTACCAGGAAATATTCAATCTGTTTATCGCCCTCAAAGACCTGCCAATAGTTTTCATTATCTGGCACTGCAGGTCTGAATTTGGTCTGAATGATGATCTGTTGGTCACTGGGAGGCTTATGATACGAACTATCCATGCAAGCTAATCCATTTTAAATTACGTTTTGACTCCTAGGGAAAAATACCAGTTCATATTCTACAAAGGTTCTCAATAAATCCAGAGTGTCATTCCTGTATGCCCTCAGCCTAGGATGTTTCGCTGTGTATTCACCATTCACTTGTTTAATGATCAACTCAGAGTCCCCATGCACGGCTATCCTACGGGCTCCTAGTTTTTTCAACAAATTCAAGCCTAGGATAAGAGCCTCATACTCTGCAATATTGTTTGTACATTTGAAGTGCAGGTTACAAGCATGGCTCTCTGCGTAGTCACTCTCTGTGTTATGTATCCACACTCCTGCTCCAGCAGTTCTCTTGGTGCATGACCCATCGAAATTCATTTCCCATAAGGTTTCATTTTCGGTTTTATCATCGTTTCATTTTTGGTGTGGTGTATGAGCTTGAGAAGGGTGAAAAATCAATTTACTGCATCCTATTTCTGGTTTAATCTGAGTTTTTGTTTTAGTGCATTGTTCAAATTTTTCTACGTCTTTCTCCTCCGAGTATAGAGTAGCCATTATGGTAAAGTCCATAGGCTCTGTTTCGTTTTGTGTATTTCTATTTTTTAATTCTAACTCCTCTGCAGATTCATCTTTGAAAAGGATGAAGGAGTCTAGATCCGTGTGTACAGAGTATAAAGGTGAATTTTCAGGTTTTTTGGGGCTACTAACTAGGAATTTCATTTGTGCCTCCCTGTACAATCTTCTAAGTTGGCTAAAAACAGGAATTGTGGCATAAGCCCCATCCATCTGCATTGTTCCTTGCAGCTTGGATCCCCATGACATTGACAGCAACATACCATACTTAGGTGGCACATCTGCCACCACAACATCCATGACCATACATTTTGCTAGAATGCGGGTTGACCACTTACAATGGTCTTTGATCATACCAAGGCACTTTGCTTGAGTCGAGCTAGATATAAGTCTTTGTGGTCGGTTATCTCCAAACCTAATCTTTCCCATAACTATCTTGAGCATCGAGTTGTCGCAGGGCCCCGAAGTCATCATTGCATTGTGGGATCTTATCATGGATATTGAGGCCCGATATAAAAAGGGAGGTACTACCCCTTCTTGAAACTTCCCTTCTATCTTTGGACCAAACGAAGGGCTGGTTGACCATCACTCGATTTAAGTGTCACTTTGTTCTCACCTAAATTTAATTCTTTCAAAATTTGGCCTTTATATACATCCTGGTGGCCAGCTCGAGAGAGTGGGACGAGAGATTTTAATTTTTGCTATCTCACTCTCCAAAGAAATTGAAAGTGGAGCTCTTGATTTTGTTCAACTACTGTTTTGTTACGCCACCAAGCCAGCAGTAAGAATCGATCATTCATTTCTCACTGTTCACGATGTTAGAAACTATTTTATCAGGAGCACTAACTACAGTGCTAGTGCTACCAGTTGGTTGACTTTGTTTATCAGTGTTTTTGTTGTCTCTTTATTTGTTTTTTCCAGAACTCTCAGCTGCTGATTTATTATTTTCAGCAGTTGCTTTAGAAGTTTTCTCAGGCCTTTTCTTGATGGTAACCTCAGAAGCCTTTGGTTTTGAAGTGTCTAGGATCTTTTTTCTTCTAAATTCATATTTTTCTCTGACCTGCATCATGGCATTTTCAAATCCTAGCCTATAATCCTCAGATTCTAATCCTTCCTCATCCCAATACGAGGGTGAGGGTTGATCTTCTTCTGTGGAAAATTTGTGGATTGAGTTTTCTACTTCAAACATGTTTATGGTGGTCCCCTCGGACTCTTCCATGATTCCCTCATCTTCATCAAGAAATTTCTCTTGAAATGGGGGAATAACTTGTTGATCTGATTCTCTTTGTCTGTTGGGAGTGGTGTTGTTTTTTCTAAAGTTCTGGTTCTGGTTATGATTTTTATTTCTGTTCTGATTGCTAACTGTGACAACCATTTTTTCCATCATTTGTTGTAGCTTTTCCATGTTTTTGGATATGCGGTCATAATTGGGGTTAGATGTGGAAGATACATTGTCATCTCTATATGTTACCCTTTTCTCAGCTCTCAATCTTTCTTTCTTCTCAATCAGATTAGCCTCTACACTCACTTCTCCCTTTTTCACGTCTTCCAATGTGTTGTAATCCTTCTCCCTAACCTGGTAGGCCATATCAGCATCCAAGCCTTTAGGTTATTTCACTGGAACCATACCTTGGGGAGGTTTTATGTGAGGGGGAAGAGCGTTATAAACGCTGTTGAACCTTGTACATTAGTCATGGACACTCTCTCCTACATTACTCTTAAGATTCTTGTATTCTTCTAGGATTTGGAGAGGGTTGGCCTTAACTTCCCATTTTTTTATGAAGGTCTGATATAAAGCAGGAAGGTCTTGGATACTATTAGGAGGTATGCTTTTGAACCATTTCTTCACATCACCTCCTAAGCTCTGGGTAAAGATTCTCATTTTGACTGTATCATCATCTACTTCCATGTAGTCAAAAGAATCTTCCATCCTATATACATGGTGTTGATCTGTGGTAGACTCTTTGGCAGTAAAATGTGGGATCTTTGATTGATAATCGTTGGGTAAGGGCACTAGACGCTGAGGTAATACCATAGGTGCATAACAGGCCGCCATGATGATGTTTTGATGAGGTAAAGGGTTGGCTTGAGCAGCCGGTATATGGATGACAGGGATACTAGGACCAGCAGAAGCTTGTTGGGCAGATTTAGGGTGGCAAAGCCCCAAGTTTTGAATGAAGTGAATATCAGGAGGTGTAGATGGAGGGGTCTCTCTATCCCCAAGGTGTTTACCACTTTGAGGTGGTGAACCAGGGAGCTCAAGGTCTGGCTGGTCTAGGACATTGAAAGACCTAGTTCTTGGTAAACTATTTTGAGCACCTAGGTCAGAAAATGGGTTTGATAGAGCTGTAAAGTCTTCTGGTGTAGAGTTGCTCTATGGATGTGGCTGGAAATAGTTGATTGTTTAGGTGTAGGAGATCTCTTGAGGATGCTCTCAGGGTTTTCAACTATTTCTAGGGGGTTTGGGTCAGGATAAGCTCTTGTGTGAATGGTTCTGAAAGCCAAAACACTGTTTTCCAACAAAGCAGCTTAACCCTACTTGTTCCTTCTATTGTGGTTGATGTTGTTATAAAGGCTGGTCTCCCAGTGGAGTCTTATGTGAACCAAGATAATCAACATGCCTACTGATCACCAGTAGAGTCTTTGATCTTTAAGGAGCTATGTAGTTTCCAGGTGGAAGGTTTAGGATATACCGGAAGGAGGTACTGCTTGTCACACAGTGCTTATGAGATATCCCTTTCGGGAATAACCTCAAAACAAAAAAACTCTAACCGAGGGTGGTAAGGAGGCGTTTACCGGATGTGTCACCTGCGAAAGAGTGTGAGATGCGGAAGCTACACAGTGTTGTTACTACTGTCTAAGAGTGTGGTAAAACACAAAAAATGGTATAGAGGTTGATGTGAATAAGGGTACTTAACTACCAACCTAACACCCGGGAGATTATAGGTTTATGAAGTTCTTATGATGTAGTAAGGTGAAAAGTACTCGAATTTGAACTATGGAGTACATGCATTATGTTGGGGTTCCCATGTTTTGGCCAGATTGGCAAGACCAAAAGATGAGACAAAATCAGAACCACTTTCAGACCTCAAGATCTAGCCCTCTTGGGTCCAGAGAGGGATATCTTTATATAAGAAAAGGTTTTATGTCTTTGAAGCTCAAAATTTAAGATGTTAGGCTAGTTATAAGGCTCGGGGTTTGTTTATTTGATTGTTTGTTTGGTTTTTGGGAATCAGGAAAGAAGGGTTCAATATAAGACAAGGACGAGCAAAGAGGATTTTAGGCAAAGGAGGGATGTTTCAGAGAAAATTCAATACCATTGGGAAATGGAGTCAGGAAAGGGTTTACTTGCTATTTCAATGTGCGAGCTGGGTTAGGTAGTCTTATGACATTGGATCTTAAAGATGATAGTGTGGCATGAAATGGTAAGAGAGGAGGAAACAATAAAGATTTAGAACACAAAGTTAAAAACCTGAGATCAGAGAGAGACTTTGAACTCTCAATGCTTCGACCTTCAGCTTAAGGGATCTTAGATAGGTTCAATTAATTGAAAAGGATCCTAGTGAGATAGAGACAGAGTTCTAGACCTCCCAGTGTTCCCAATTCATTCAATTAAATCCTAACAAGAACATCTAAGAACCGATTCATTTAATTCATACATCAGCTAGCAGGCAATGACATCCACTACACTGGTTAAATTAACTAAAATCAACCCTTAGATAACACATTTAGTAGAAAACATCAAAGGCAAGGAAAGCAGAAACATAGGGTACCTAACAAGGGTAAATCCTATGCCAGATTTCTGATGCAAGCCAGTAGAAATGAAATGGTATAAGACAAAAACAAATACGAGAGACGGAAAAAATATCCTGCATTGCTTTAGATCGGGGTCAAATAAATGTGCTTGTCATATTAAAGAGCAACACCGATCAAGTACAACATTACCAATAGTGGTTATTCGGTTTGAAAACATCTTATGATTTATCAATTTCAGCTAAAGACATATAATGCTCTAATTCTAAAATAACAATCAACAACATGGTAAAATTAAAGTTCCTGATGGTGGCGGAAAATAAAATAAACAAATAAAGAACGTTGTTGTAGGGTAGGAGGTAAAACCAGATACATAAATTCATGCATATATATCTTTGTTGGGGTAGAATACATCAAACATTAATTATAGGTATGCCTACGTGTACTTTGTTTAACGTGCTACTAGCCAGTACTTAAATTGAATAAAAAAAATGTAAATAAATGACTGTGAAGTCCGCCATACTGCATAACAAATGCTCTGGTAGCTTAGGACTGTTGTCAGGGCTGAATTTCCTTAGGGACACGAAAAATCATGCAGACAGTATGGGCACCTCGTCCTTTTATGGAAGAATGTTATGTTGATGTCAAAACCCTGCTAATATGGTTTTTTGTGCATTGGACCTTCTAAGTGATCCACGGGGTCTTCGATTCTGGTACCTTGCCCTTTAAACAATAGGTTAAGGCTTAAAATCTTCATCAATGTGCCTTAGACCTTTAATTCCATCACTGATACTCTTTGCCACTTCGAACTGTCTCTGTCAGTGAAAAACCGAGCTTTGATGGCGCTGGAAGGGTTTTGTACAGTTAAACTCTGTATTTTGATGAAAATCACGCTCGAGTACCTTCCCAGGCTTTGATCCTCGTTTTCACCGAGCTCTGCGTCACTGTAATGTCGACTGTGAATCATGGCGGTTGCCCACCTGCCTGTAACCCTGCAACACACGAAAACAAATTAAGAAAACCATGCATTGGGGATGGTGAATGCAGCGGGGACAATGGGAATGGCCAGGGGTACGGTTTGCTTTGGTTAACTCCCATGCATCTTCGTGGTGCGATCATCGTTGGATGGATGGTCGTAGATCGGACGATGTATAGCGATATCGCATTGGGTCTTCAACCAAAGTTCAACGCGTGATGGAGGGGTGGTTTTCAAATAGTTCCCGAGACACGCGGCATGCGATGAATGGAATCACTGTGAAATGGAAAATACTGCTCAACCTCCAAACGCGGTGCGATAGAAACCGGCGGTTTTTGAACAGTGCACGGCGCAGGGACTACCAAGGTGGGTGAACTTCTGACCGCTGATCTGCTGGCTAATGGACGGTGGATACGTGATCGGGGCAGTGAAAAGGTTGAATGGTGGATGCTTGTGGGGATGCGACGACCGTCCAATCTATACAGATCGACGGTTTAAAATGCCCCTGATATAAATTTTCGATAAGCGCCTTTCGGGTTAGCGCCAGGTTCTAGCGCCCGGGTTGCGTGGAGGGAAAATTAAGGGGGGTGGCCAAAAGGGGGCTAAACCCCATATATGTCAAAATGTGGGTTTTTCAACCTTTTCAATGCAATTTGAGGCCAGGAAAAGGGTAACGGTAGAGGGAAAAAGGAGATTTAAACCAAACAAAGTGTATTTGGAAGGTTTAAAGAGTATTTTAGGATGGTTTAGGAGGACTAGGGGGGGGATTTGGGGGTAAAAAAGGAGAACTTTGACAAAGGGAAAAAGGGTTGCCATGGAGAATTCTAGAGAGGTACAAGGGGCAAATAAAAGCCTTTAGGAGCACAATTTATCATCATCAGTGAGGCTTATTGACTCAAGAACAGTAGAGGGAAAAAATCAAAGGGAAGAGAGCATGAAAAGGCTTCAAGGATGATGTGTTTTCAAGAGAAATGCATTCCTTGAAGGCTCATAAAAAAAATTAGCTCCTTGCTTGCTTGTCAAGGGATTTATAGGGGGCTAACAGATCCTATAACTGACTTGTCCTCTGGTCTTGGGATAATTTCCCATGCACTGTTCCTGATAATTAAGTCATACTACTCTACCTCAGCTACTGGTATATATACTTGGTGAGGTATAAATATATAGCTCTCAGTCCACATAGATAACAAGTCTGGAAAAAGACTCCTCTTTTATAGATAAGTGGCGGTGCTAGCATTCTCTGGCATCATGTATTAGCACATCGAGTCTCTCTAGTGTGCTTCCTTCCATCTTTGGAATTATATACATGAATTGTTGCTTCCACTCTCTTCTCTGATTGATACATTCTCTTCTTCACGAGAATCTGATGAGGAATATTGTTCTACACATATACGATTATGTTGCATGCTTCTGCCCAAAAGTGAAATGGTAGGCCCTGCTCATGTAACATCACCTTTGCGACTCCCAAAATTGTTATTTTATTCCTTTATGCAACCCCATTCTATTGTGGGTTATGGGGTACTATCAACTTCCATCGAATTCCTTCCAACGCACAATTTTTTTTGAGTTTATTTGACACATATTCTCCACCATTGTTGCTCCTACCAGCCTTTACTTTCCTGCATGTGTCTTTCTCAAAAAATTTCTTTGAACTCATAAATTTTTTAGAATATCTGTTCTTTCTTCTGCATCAATAATATCCAACAATTGCGTGAAAAATTATCTACAAAAATCACATAATACCTATGCTTGGTCATGGAGGTTGCTGATAATGGTCAACGCACATCTGAGTGAACTCTTTCAAGGATTGCTTGTGCTCGAATTTCCTTATCATGAAATGTGGGTTTGGTAAGTCCTATAGAGATCTGTTGCATGTATCACATTTCTCAAGTGCACCCTTGGTAAGTCCTATAGAGATCTGTTGCATGATCTTCAAAGCTCCGTGGTGTAGATGGCCCAATAATCTATGCCATAAGTCACTGATGTCTTGACTCTACGCCTTATCTAATTTTGTGCTCAAAGAAGCACAATATTATACATCCAATTTGTACAGGTTCTTTACCCAAACTCGTATCTTCTTCACCTATCCCATGGCTATGTGACGAATGAACACCTTTCCTTTTCGAAAAATCACATCATAGCCACGATTTTCCAATATAGCAACTAAAACTAAATTATTCTTCAAACCTAGAAAATACATGAAATATTTCAATGGGAGAGAGTAACTAGACTCCCTATGAAAGGTAACAATATCAATGTCGGTCACGCTATATCTCCCATCATCTCCCATCCCAAAGTGCATCTGGAGGTCTTTCTCCTCTAATTCATTGAAGAACTCTTTGTTTACAATCATATATAATGAGTCTCCACTATCCAGTTACCACACACTACCCATCACTTATGACACCATGCATGTGATGAGGGTGAAATCCAACTCAAATTGTGAAAACATTTAATATTCGACAAGTATTTCTTCTTGTCTGCCTGACTAAAATATAACCTGGAATGGGATGAATTACATTTAAATTTATTTTCATTTCCATCCATGGCACAATTCTCCTCATCATCATTATTTGATGAGGATTCATCTCTGGTGTTCTACTGAATCTCTTCTTGCAACCAAGCTGGACCACAAACACTCCCACTCTAGTAGCTTCTCCCTCCCATTTATTGAATCTTAGTAGCTGTGAAAATTCTTGGGAAGGCCTAGAAGTGCTAGGCTCACCAGATCATCTTCAACAACTGTAACACCAACACTACCAAGCTCATTCCGACATTGGTTGAACTTGGTCAAATACTTTGGTATTGTGTTTCTCTTCTCCATCTTGATTTTTTTGAACTTGTCCTTCAGTGCCAACTTCTTGTGGTCATTGTTGTTCTAAAAAAAATCTATTAAGGCCTTCCACATTACATATGGAGTTTCCTTTCCATGGATTCTCGAGACAATATGATATCGAACACCTTACAAATAGAATCCTTCTCACCTCTGCTACATTCTTCTTCTAGGTCGCCAGGTCTTGAACATTAGTTGGTGCAGGCTTAGGAATATCACTTTCTATGAACTAATTCCTCTTGTTGTCTTCCAATACTCCTTCCATCCTATCCTTCCAATATATGTAATTCTAACTACCCTCAAGTTCATACTCAAGTCTCAATCCATAAAATGATATCTTGATCCTGCTGCTAGTCCTAAAGAATAGATCTGTAAAATTTGATTCACCTGCACAAAACAAACTCATATTATTCTCTTTTATAGTGATTCCTGCTACGATACCATGTAGAAAATATATGTAGTTTCAAACTGCTAATTGTAATATCATGAAATAGTAGACTTGAATCTAATCTACCAATTGTGGAAACTAATAAACGACCGTGAAATCACAAAGCATACAAAAGAAATAATTTCAATCACACATTACACAATGATTTCCTCAGGAAAGCCTGAGCTAAAAACCCTGCTATCTAGATATTTCATAAGTCAGAAAATATGAGAATATTACAATGCTTTTTTCAATCTTGAGAAGCCTTTACACTATCTCTATATGTCTCATTGCTTTCTAGACAAACCAAGGCCAATACTTAACCAATTTTCTGCCTCATAGGATCCCTATTTCCTTGAATTGTTTCCTCGGATAATTAGCCCCTGTTAATTAGGGAAATACCCATCAAAAAATATGAAATTCATCTAAGGCCTTCCTCTAATTTTATGCACCACCTGTACAATTTGGATGATTATACAACTTATACTACACTTCCCTTGAACTCAAATATCAACTGGGTCTTTCTTTGATATGACATGCATGAGTTATTTATGGTTGATTTATCAGTTATCTGATTTATCAATGCATATGGTTCAAGTTCAGGTTCCACAATTTGACCTCTCACTATTTCCTCCAACAGATGGAACTAGTTAAATTGACTTTAACTCGGATAAACTGAGTTAATTAATTAAAACTCAAAATAAACTCAACGAGGGCTCCTAAAAGTAGGAACCACTCTACATGGCTCAAGTTATAACCTCAACTCGAATTAACTGAACCAACTAAGTCAAAATAACTTAGTTAACTCATGCAAGTTGTCATGAGATGCAAAATTATAATTGTCTTCTAATTTTATTCAAGGGAAAATTAAATTAGAATATTTCTTGGTGCCATTTTCAACACTCACTATGTTGAAATCCTTAGAAAGATCCATCTTGAGCACCATACCTCAATTTTTTTAGTTTTTAGTTTTTATAGAGTGGATACCTTATTGGGCCACATTTATCACTTCATGGATATGCCTGTTGGTCTAATTTATTGAGTTAAATTAGAGAATTTGTTTTACTTATCAATCGAGGTTGGTAAAATTAGAAGCACACCAAGGTATATGGATCTTAGATTAAGCTAATGTAGGAAGTAGTTTTTTATGTGAAGATAATGGAAATGCATATTAAAAATATAAATTTCTGAAAAGAAAACACTAAAATTATTATCTAGAAGCAAGAGTTCAATGAATATTTGTGGAGCATAGCCAGCAAGAAAGAGGCTATAACTTAGATGCCTTGGTAATCCCTCCTCATTATCCCTGTTATCAAAAAATTGGACCTAATAGGCTGCTTGATGAGTCAAATTCATGTAAATATTTCAAACCTAACCTGTTGACTGAGGCTTAGCCTCCTCAGCTTGAGAGGGCTCTCTCAAGGGTTAATGGTTTGGATAAAAGTATAGATGGCTAACTCTATGTGGGGTAATAAACAGATAAATGATAGAGATAGGTTGAGAATCACATTAGTAAGTACACATTCGGCCTATGGAGTCAAAATAGTTTCAGTAAACCAATGAATCTACTTAACATGGAAGTTGAGGCATATCAGAGTTTTAGTCAAGAAATAAACACACATGAAATTGTAAAAACACAGTCATTTCATTTATATAGGAAGTCAGAGCATCTAAAGATGAATTTTTAGTAATATATATAAAAACCACTGCAATAAGATAATAAGAGATGCAAATATAATAGGAACACACCAAAACTCCTTCTAGATCCCAAGTTGGTTAAGTAGAAACTCTCTGTATTATCTGAAAACCAGTCAATTACAATAAGCACAGTCTTTTGCTAAAAATGTCCAACCCCTTGCACATTCGAATTATTGGTCTTTAATAGACAATTTAAAACATAATATGATCTCCTCTTAGACAAGATACATCGAATTTCTAACTTTTGACACCTTGCATAACCATAAGACATGGGATTTATTACAAAAAGACATCTAATCTACTAAACAATCCTATTACAAATAGGATTCAAACTCCTTGTCGCTATCCATAACAACCTTCTCTAAATTAAATAACATCATTTACCAAGTGTATCAACACATGGTCTAATCTAAATGATAGCCTTCAACTCTTCATGACCATATTGTTGACCTCCATCAAAATAGGAAACTGTCCCTTGTTTTTTAGGCATTGGGTCCTTTGCATTTTTGGAACATTCTGACCATCATGTATTCTTTATTTCATGGCACTTAACTGTTGGAGGTTGAATTAACACATTCCAAAACTCCTCCCTAGGCTCTAGCTATCCAAACCATTTTCAAACTGTTCAAATGAGCTGCAATACACTGCGTTATGAAAACATAGCAGTTTCGTAGAGCCTTTCATCGTGTTGCCTTTTAACCCTTTTTTCTTCAAATTTTTGACTTCTTTCTTCCAAAACTGTCTTAATTGCAATTTAATACATCCTCCCTAACAATTTCATTTCTTTATTCATTATCTTACCCTTAAAATTTTTATAAAAAAGAGCAAGAAAAGCTGCTACAACAGTTTCGTAGCGTTTTTCTCTCTTTTTACACTGTCTGCGCTACGAAACTGCTGAGTGAGAAATTTTGCAAAAAATTTCCAAAGTGTAAATTGTAAATGTGCTAAAAACTCAAAATAAACCTGATTCATCATTTAAAAACCATATCAACTGAAAAACACAGTCATTCCAACCTTCATGAGGTCCCTTCTTCAATTTCACTTGATTTAGCTATTGACTCTTCAATGACTGTTATTTTAATACCTCTGCTATTTAACTCATCTTGAATCAATTTTAGCTATTGCTCTAAGTCCTCCACTTGATCTTTAAGTCTTCTATTATTAGCTCTCAAATGAGTATTTATTACTCTGACAAACTTGGCTTCCTTAATTATTGGGACTGTCCATTTGAAAAACTTCTCTGCACTACTTCAAGTTTCAAAAATAGAACTAGTTTCTCATCATAGCAATTTCTTGGTTTGCCAACCTCAATTTTTCTTCAATATGTTGAAACTCTGTCATTTCTTATTTTCCCCTCTTTTTTCTGCTGGCTTTATGCTTCACTGTAGGTGATGAGAGATCAACAACTTCTTCAGGAGTTTTAGCTGTCTCAATATATTTTTGAACTTCTTGGCTTCCTTCCTTGAGTTTCTTAGCATGCCTAGTTATAGGCTTTATTGCTTTAAAGATGAAAGCTACATCTTCCCCCTCAAACTCAAGCTTCTTTGCAGACTTAGCCCTTTTCTTTTTATGCTCATCTTCCCCAATGAACCCAGATTGAACAATGGGTGTCTCCTATATGTCAATAGCATGAAGGATGTCATCTAAATTTTCCTTTGTTACTAGGTTGTCCTCTGTAGCAACTGTCTTCCCTTTTAATGCCAGTGACTGGCTTCTTGTTACTCTTTTGACTTCCTACTTGCTAACAGATTGTTTCTGTTTTTCCTCTTTGACAATATTTGACCTATGTTTTGCAGATGATGGAGTTGGTGTATTAAGAAATTGTGTCTGCTCTACCCTTTTCTCAATTTGCTTCCTTGGCTTTAGTTTTGCAAATTCCTTTGGTTTTGAAACCATAGGTTGACTAAGCTCTGTTGTTGGTGGTGATGGAAATCCTTTAGTTTCAGGGTTTCTTGAAGGGTTTACGGTTTCCAACTCAAAACCATTTATAAACAAGAAATATTACCAATCCCTGCCTATTTTCTGGAGTTCATCTAAAATCAATAACTTCATTAAACCATGATGAAACAAGGATGTTTCATACCTTCATATTTTTCTTGTAATTTATCAGCCATTTTTGCAAGACACCTGTGTAGATAAAAAGGCAAATCAAGTGAAATCTTACCAGTGAAATGCAGAAGCAACTTGAAATGATATGTGTAAACCTTATGATATCTTCCTTCACATGTGAAATACTTTTGAATGTTGAGTAGTAGCTTTGAACAAGTGTCTTTGATACAGCTTCTATGGATAGCGTTATTAAGGTCCATGTCTGCATACTCAAGCTTCATGAATTCTTTACATTCCTCCATATCAAATTTGAAAACTTTGAACCAAGTTTCTTGACCTCTTGGTATCTCTGTAATAGTAGAAATGTTCTCTGGTGTAATTGACATAATTAGCATCCCAACCTTAGTAGCTGTTCCATTGAAGTTCAAGGAAAATTCCTTTAAAACCTGTGTGTGACAGCCCTGCAATTTTTCACAAAACTGAAGGCAGCCTACTCTTCTGAATGCTTCCATCATTGTTGTATCTTCAATTATTGCCTTCATGTCTTCAGGTTCATACATTAAGCAGTGTCCCCCTTTGTGAAATTTATTTTCCTCTGCCATGTTTTTCAGAAAACCTGTTAGCCTCACTTGATGAATTGTATCAGCCTTGCTTGAATATATAAAACCAGCAGCCTCGCTTGATAAATTTTATATCAGCCTCGCTTTAATAGGGATGTAGAAAACCTTTGCATTAAACAGCCATAGGTTTGTCTTGACACTTCAGAGCTTAAACATTTCGAATGGAGGAAAAAGGAAACGAGAATGATCAATTGGGAAATATTTTGAAATTTAAAATGTCATCTCATAACTGAATGATGCCTCATTCATAACCTATAATGAAAATGATGACTGAAAACATGGATGTGTACATCGAATCTCATCATTACATGACTCATCATACCACTTGTTAGCCATCAGTAAATTTTTGTCACAGAAAATTATGGCTAAAACAGGTCTTGAGCCTTCAAGAGATTATTTTCATAGAAAATTACTCATTCTTGAAGCCTCTCTATGTTCTTCACCCTTAAGAGATCCAATCCACTTATATCTTCTCTTCAAATCCTTCAAAGGAGTCCTGTTGGTTTCAAAAATAACAGTTTTAAGCTTTTTAATTCCTCCATTTTCACTCATTTTTCTCCCTTTGCATAACCCTCATTTTCCCCTGCTAAAAACCCCCTTTTCCCCCTTCATTTACCTTCATTTCCCTAAAAAACCTTCTAAAAATCCTTTTAAACCATGGAAACCCCTTTTTCTGGTTTAAAAAACTCCTATTTTTCCTATTGGAACACTAAAAAACACATAAAACCTTTGAAAAAAGTTGTTCCACTCCTTTAAGGCTTTAAGTCCCCTTGGCTTAATCTCCAGCCCCTTTTCCGCCATAAAACCCTGCGCCCGCGACCAAGGCCTTAGCCCCATCGTGCATCGCGCATCAGCATTTGCATTTTCTCTTTCCCCTTACCTTTATCTCCCGATCGGCCGATGCTCCGACGTGATCTCCACCGTCGATCAGGTTTGATCTAACGGCCAACGCTTAACACTCCACACCCATTTCTAGCCCCTTCTCTCCTTCGCTCTTGGTCACCTTATCTACCCACAGAACCGCCCTCCTACCTTATCCCAAGCCCCCATCACATCGACATTTCCTTTAAAACCCACATTTTTCTTTGTAAACTTCCCACCCCGATGGCGATGCTTTGACGAGATCTACACCGTAGATCCATAAGATCTGATGGTCCTCATTTAACCCACCGATCGCCCCATCCCTGCCACTTCCTTAGCCCCTTCTCCCTCACTTCTGGTCTTACTTCCCCCATAAAACCTTTGTCCATTTTTCTCAGCCCCCATTCCTTCATTCCTTTTCTTCCTCGCCTTACCACTCTACGAATCCATCCCCACCGTTGATCTTTAAATATCAATAGCCATCATGCTTCCCCCTTTTCCCTCTATTCTCTTGACTTATATATATCCTTCCACCCTTCGCACCCATCCTCACCGTTGATCTATATGATCCAACAGCCCCTGTCAAACCCACATCTCTAACCCCGCCCGTTGAAAGTTCACCCCGCAAAAAAATAACATACATCACCATATGGCCCGCCTCCCACTACCCCGTCGCTCCTCCAATCCCCTCTCGACACCTGGCTTCCACTACAACCTCGCTCGAGCACCTTCCATCTGTCGCGCTCCCGTGTGGTCATTAGATCTGCACCCCCAGATCCAACGGCCCACTTTTGATTTCGCGTAGAATTTACTGTCAGGGTTTAACGACACGGATGAGAGTGAAATAGGCGTTATTTGGGAGGACACCTGTCGCCTAACGGACAATATCGCGTTCGTTCAGGCGTAAACCACTTACCGCCTAAATCGTGTGCGAAAACCATTCGTGGTTTTTGAAAAACCACTTTCTTCTATTTTCACGCCAAGACTCAAAATTAAACCCTGTTTTCGCGTTTTTTCTTGACAGAGCCTCATCCGCCTGCATTTCACCTCCTCTGCATTGCTCCTCTGCCTCCACCAAACCCTCCAATGCATTTTTATCCACGTAACGCAGGATTTTATAATGATTTTTGTTTTGTTGCAGGTTTCATGGTGGTTTTATGGTATAAACCCATCCCACAGTCCAATCAAGGGACGAGGTCGAGGATGACGATCCTCTGTGGCTGAATTAAAAGCAAGAAGGGACAAAAAGGGGTCAAATTTCATGTTTTTTCCAATGTTTCATGAGCATTGGTTTACTCAGTGAAAACCCTCCAGCGCACAAAGAAAGCACCTGTCAGTGAACAAATGAAGTTAATAAAGGTCAGTAAAGAGTATCAGGAATTAAACATAAAGGATTAAAGCAAAGTATGAATATTTAAAGATTAATCCACTGTTTAAAGGATAAAACAGTCAACAGATAAAGTTAATGAACAAATGAAGTTAATAAAGGTCAGTAAAGAGTATCAGGAATTAAACATAAAGGATTAAAACAAAGTATGAATATTTAAAGATTAATCCACAGTTTAAAGGATAAAACAGTCAGCAGATAAAGTTTAAAGCTTGAAGATGACTAAAGAATCCACAAAAGAAATACCAAAGGCCTAATTGAAGTTCAAAGCGCCAAATCAGCATAAATCAACAAAGAAAGCCTCCAAATGCCACCTCGGTAAGGCAATTAAAGTCAGAAATGTCACCTGCAGACTTATTTCCTCAAAAGAATACACAGTAAATTCACAGTCAGAGATATTTTTCCAAAGACAGCTCAGAATTAATTTCCAGCCTACCAAAAGCCTCCAAAGTCAACAAAAGTGACTGAAGTTGATGAAAGTTAATGTAAAATTGATTAAAGCAGAGATAAACATCTCAAATATTCTCCCTAAGTCCTCCCAAAGGTCAAGAAGCATTTACTTTGTATTAATTGATTAGTTGGACCTTCTTTCCACTCCACCTCCTCAAATTTACCTATAAATATCATATGAAGAGTTCATTATTATTGTTGGGTTTTGAATACCTATCAAGTGTAAATAGTTGTTGAAGTTGTTGAAGCTTTGTTTTGTAATTGAATAAAGATAGGCTGAGATGAGAAGTTTGAAGTTGTACAAGACTCACTGGACTTGAAGATTGTAACTAATTTGAACATCAAATATACAAGCTTGATTTATGGGATCCTGGTCTATGTTAATGGTGATGTGCTTCTTACTGTAATTGTCATTTTATTTATGTTTTCATACTGTCCACTATTCTCTGATAAATAACAACAAATATAGATTAGGATTTACTGTAATAGTACCCTATTTCTCACTGATAAATCTTTATCTTAATGTTTTCTTCTAATTGTGTTTCAATGGTATTTCAATAGAGTATAACCAGTGAATTTTTGGTGAGCCCATGTTTCCTGAGTATAACTTGAGATATTGTCTTTGAAAGTTTCCTGAAGAGTATGTTGAAAGCAGGCTAGGTTAAAAGTCTTTACCTGATCTTAGGCTACTTTTTACTGTTTATCTTAAATTTTTTCCTTTGAGAATATGTCGAAATCAGACTAGGTTAAAAGTCCTTATTTGATCTTAAGAAGTTCTTTGTTTTAAACTGTTTCCCTAAGAATATGCTGAAATCAAGCTAAGTCAAAAGTCTTTACTTGATCATAGTCTATTCTTTTTTTTCCCTTAAGAGCATGCTAAAAGCAGGATAGATTCAAAGTTCTTACTTGATCTTAAGATGCCCTTTGCTTTTCTTATATGTTTTCTTCTTTCACCACTTCTTGATGTTTCATACCATAACTCAATCTAAAAATATCCTTTGATATAGATGAATTTCCCCACAGACCATACTTGAAACTTGTTGTGCAATTAAATTCTTTTGTGACTCCATAGCCCAATGGATTGATACTATCTCTTACTTATCTTATCAGTTGAACCATTCTCTCAACCTGCTCATACCTTCACCCTTCAAAATACTTCATTCATTTTGATGATATCCCACCCAACCAAAACAAACAAAAACCCTTGTTCTTCATAAATAGCCTAATATCATAAACAAATCATAAAGAACACATCTTTAGAAAACACTCATATAGAGAGATCCCTCTCTGAATCCAGGAGGGCTAGATCCTAGGATTCCAAAGTGGTTTTGATGTAGGCTCTGCAACATATATTCTTTCCAATCTTGCAAATTACAGAGACCTAACACCACTAACCTATCATTTCCCAATGGTTTCTGACACTTTTCAACTCAAATGACAAGACAAATGAAAAACCACGCTTTCGTAGCACCTGCAGTGTAATTTTACCTGTTTGCACTACGAAACTATTAGCACTTTCGTAGCGCAAATCGACTTTTTTCAACAGGTGGCACTACGAAAACAAGGTTTCTTGGCTAATTGAACAGTTTTGACATGAAATTTTAGGAAATAACCCACAAATGAAAATGATGGATATTTGACATGAAGGGACTTTGACTTTATTTGAACTTAAGGATGGGATTTGAACTATAAAAATTTAATGCTTCCCTTGGTCAAACTTGAAATGACTCCTAAAACCATATTTTGACCCATGAACATAAGTGATCTTGTCAAAATGATGTTTTGAATATTTTGAGTGATAGCAATCCCTATTCCAACAAGATCAATCCCACCATAAAACATAACACAATTAAATTAAGAAAGTAGTAAAGATGAAATTCATGAACACAATTTGCAGTTCAATTCTTAATTTATAAGAAATATGATCTAACTTAGATGCCTTGGTTAACCTTCCCTACTTAAACCAATTACTAAAAGGAAATAATTTTAGACACATAAATCATCATGTCATACAATGAATCTACTTAGAAATTTTTTCACAAGTTATAAAGGAATTGTTCAACAATCTAAGATATTCAAAATTATGCATAAAAATGCATTGTAGTCTCCTTATCTTATAATGGGGGGCCTCCACCCTTTTCTTGGAGCACTTGAATATTATCAGCTACTGTAGATTATAAATCACATCCCACAATAAGAAAAACAAGAAGTAGAAGGAAAGTTATTCAAATTATATTCAGAAATAGAGAAGTCTCAATAATCATAATACATGTTCATAATTGTTGAATAATTGTGCTAAATTAAACCAAAAGTATAACAAACTCAAATAAAATAGTTGTAACGACCTATAAGAGTTCTAATCCATCTAATTAGGTCAAACTCATCCCTTTTGTTACACAAAATATGGTAGAATACAACTAAATCACATAACTGCCTCTTTATTTAGGGATTTTAGTGTGACTGGTCAAGTTTGACTAGCATTAATCAGACCTGTTAGGAATCATTTGGACTGTGCCAATAGGAGTTTTTCCATCCTTGGTTCCCATGATTCTTGAATATATCTTTAGTTTTCACCTAGGTTTCCTGCACATACAACTTCAATGGAGCCATTATGGAAAATTTTGTTCTAGTCAAAAACAAAATTTAATACCCAATTTTTACTAAAAGTTCTAAAATTTAAAAGACATAATTATTTTACCTTAATGTGAAATAAGAGACAAAAATATGGAAAATATGACCATGGTATGATGGTAAAGGACGATGGATATATGGATTATGCATGGTAAAAAGGGTCAAAATTGAGGGGCAACAACTCCTCCTTGTTGAGTCTCAAGCATGTCCTCATGCTTACCTTTGTCTCTTGGATCTTCTGCCTCTGTATGCAGACTTTACTAATGTTGTACCTATGGATATGTCCCCTAATATTGAAGCTTCCTTCGGAGCTTCTTGAAAAGGGATATCAATGCCCTCCTGTCCTTTTTCCTCTTCCTTGTAGATTGCATTCTTCACTTCTTGTTTCTCATATTTATACTGCCAAAGTTTATTCTCTTTCAACCACCTGTAAGCTTGTTTTCAAATTAAGATATTATGTGTTTCTAGCTTCTTCATTCTCTTCAATTTCTTGTTTTCTTTCACCACCTTGTTATTTTTATCTTTGTAAATCTCATTTTGTTTTTTTAGATGTCTTTCCGTAATTTCATTGACTCAAAGTTGAGTGGTTTAGTCTTCTAACTTCTTGGCATATTCTTCATTATGACCCTCTTTGTAAATTTATTTGATCTCTTTTGCATATGAATGGGATGATGATCCTCCAATCCATGTGTATTCATAGCAAGAATCATTCTTTATTTCTCTTAGCTTTTCTTGTGCCTCCCTTTCTAGTTTTTCAATGACTTCATGAGGTTATTGTTGGTGTGTGCTAAGAGGTATTTATTCTAGGATCTCCAGTTCAATATCTTGGTCTTTTTCACCTAGTTCTTCCATTTCTTTATTTCTTGTCCTCCCTAGAATAGATACGAATGATCTCTCCTTACCAATGGCTATGTCTTCTTGTTTCCTTTTGTTTCTAGTTATTGGATACTATGGGGATTGCATAAGATTTCTTGAAAGATGAAATCATCCAATTGTTTCCTCATTTCTATTTGGTTGTTCCTTTTAAACTTCTAAAAAGTGATTTTTGTCTAAGAAAGTCTCCCATGTTTCTCCCTTGTTTTTAAATTGAAACTCAATCAACATTTTGATCAACCCTTGGTGATAGTAGTTAGCGTCTTTGTTTTTTGTCTTGCTTTTCAACCCTTCAATCATGTTCTTCAAACTCTTGGAAAATAAATAGGGGAGGTTTAATTTACAGTCGCCTTTAATGTCTAGGAGAAATTTGATGTGATATAGGTGTACAATAATATATCTCCCATCACAAGTAAAGTATTTCTAAGTAATAAGAGCCAATTATGCCCAAGTTTCTCTTATCCAGTCCCTAGGAATTCCTTTAGTTTTATCAAATGTTCCCTTCGTTTTTTTTTCTAAGAATTAATTCCACCCCTTCTCTTTAACATGTTTCCCCTTATGGTATTATTATCCTGTCATTGAAAATTTTATGGCTTGAGCAATATACTCTGGAGTAATGGGAATAAGAATGTTTCCTACTCTAGTCTTTTCATTATCAAAGTTAGGTACAAACTCCTTTATGACTTTTACCTTATGGCCAATAAAATTTCTTAGAAAATCTAACAGGATTGCCTGGTAGAGTTTTTCTATGGTTTCTTTATTCCAATTTTCCAACTGAAATCCAGTGGGTTCAATCCTACTCCCCATACTGAATTCTGGATGCTTTTGATCTTTTCGGTCTCTATACCAAGTTAAATAACCTTCAATTATAAATAATCTCATAATAACTCTATGTTTTAATAAAAGATATTTGTTTGTAGTTTAATCGAACAGAGAAATTATTTTTATGAAAAGAGAAGAAAGGTATTTCTTGGTGGATGTATTTAAAAAAAAATCCTTTTAAATAACACATAAGTGTTACTTACCAGGTCTCGATCTAGAGTTTTTTAGGAATATACGAAACAATATCTTGACTGTTTGAACACCTTTAATGATGAAGAGAAAACCCTTGATTTGAAGTATCAAATTATTTTGGTCTGAGATGTCACCTTTGTATCTGCTAATATGGAGAGATATCACCTCTGTCTCTGCTGATATGAAGGGTTATAACCTTTGTTTTAATACCTTGAAAACACTTTTATGGAAAATACCCTATCACTACCCTCAAAAAAAGAACTTTTGTTTCAGATTGCAAACTTTTTTGATCCATAATTGTTTAACCAACTCTTCCAGAAAAATCACAATATCATTTGGAGGGCCGACGTGTTTCGAACTACCTAGTGTAGTACATCATTTGGTTAATTCCTTCTTCAAATATCTAATTTTGGAAATCACAATTTTGAACAACTTCCCTTAAATGCATGTACTCATCTCCTTATCTCTGCCTTCAAATTTTAATTAACATCACCATATACTACTATTATGCGGAATTATGAATTACAGATAAATCAAATTCCCTAAATTTTGTGTTATGAATTTAGAACAACAAATCAAAGACTTTGCAGACACTTTCTCTAAGAGTAAGTAGACACACATAAAGTTAGAAGAACCTACTTGTGATCCAAGAGGCTCCTATTCTCCTTTTGTCGCTTTTGTTGTAGCTTCCAATCCAACTCAGATTGCCAGACTAGTTCCTGCAAGTATAAACACTAAAAATAAAAGAGATTTCTATATACAGATGCATATTGATCTTAATCAGTTAAATCTGTTGAACATGAAACATATATATCAGTTAATAATCCATCATATGAGAAATAGAAACATAAAAAGATACATATATGGGAAAATGAACAACAATATTTATTAATGAGTAGAAGGGGGAGGTTACAACCAATTATTGATTTGATGTCACCAGCTCCAGCATCATCCCAGCCTCATCACAATCAACATCTCACCAGTAGGATATCACTTCTATCACTCTCTCAATTGAGAATCCAACAACATTTATTTACAAAATTTCTTCCTTTTCTAGTACTAGGATCTATGCTAAATTTATAAGGCAATTGAAGGTAGTTTCTCAATCAATGGATTTCTAATAATAGGCAATACATGTTCCCAAGCTCAGAGGTGTTATATGGACACATGGATTCAAATTTTGACACATAGGGACTCTTCTAGAAGGCACTGGCCATGTGGAGATTCCGGAACAATGAGGATTTCACTCCCATTTGACCAACGCACTCTTGAATGTCGGCAAGTGCATTGCAAAGCACCCTTGAATGGAGGTAACTGCATATGCAACACAGTTAGTCCCTTGAGAGGCAACATTGGTGAGCTCATAAGTGATATATCATATAATTCAAACCTTGGAAACATTGCAATAGAAGTCATGAATTATTTTTTCTTGTCTTAGGGTATATAGAAACTGAAATGATAGGGGATGATAGACCCTATTTCATTTCTCCTGGGGATGATGTACATTTTGACTAGGTGATGGGGGATGACGCCCAAATTGACCTATAACAGTTGTCCCCTAAAGCATGAATTCATAATACTAACAATTTGTTTTGAATGAGATGCTTTACGACGTGATGGGATGGAATTGAAGCGGAGTGGCGACCTTCATCAATATTACAGTACATTACATCATGATATTTTCATCTTGATCGCGAATTGCTAAGGGAGGCATTCCCATGCTTAGCACATAAACTATCTAATAACATGTACATAGTGCAGAAAGTCGTCTACATTGGAATGTTGCCCAATACAGACATGACTACAGATATAGGCCCATGTTCAGATGATGGTCTATATGTAAGTTCACTGTACATATGATGTGTACAACAATCCTGAAATCGCAGCCCAGATGGCTGAAACTAGATCTGGGGTTTTCTTATCTCATTCACTCGATCGTTCAGGTACAAGTATAGACATGAAAATATATGATTTGTAGTCGAACATGGTAAGACATCATTTGATTACTAGCCAATGATGTGAGATGTTAACAAACGTGAGAGAACCACCATTGATGTTAATGGATCTCAAGGTATTGTAGTAAATTTTGTAAGGCATGAATAGATGATTTGATGTCGAACACCAAACAAAATATTTCGGTCAAAGGTCTGGAAGCAAGGATCTCATCGATGCTGTAACAAGCCTCATGGTACTAGAAGATGATGTTTCTAAGTAAACTTCTTGGATGATGATTTGACTTCGACAGGAAGCCACTTTATTGTGAAATGGGAGTTACTAATTTCAGATACAAAATGTGACTTGATATAGCAATGTTCAGGGATGACTGTCACGAAAATGAAGGTTTAATGAGTATTGCAGAAGGATGAGTATTCACTGGATGAATTCTCTTGAACATATCGACGACATAGAGATGAGTTGGCAGCATTGACCCAAAACTGAAGTGAAGGTATGATGAACCATAGGTATGAATGAATCGTCAAGAAGATTACCCAACCCAAACAGTCACAATGATGGAGTGAAATGTCATGTTCAAGGGTGACCTACTTCTGTAAAAGCTTTGTTCACTTTCCCAAATTTTCCCTGGTCATTTGTCGACTAGTGCCTCTTTATTTTTTAACAAGCTTGAGGAGGATAACATATGTTGATCTATAATTCAACCCTTCGGGCGAACAATGTATCGCTATTTAATAATTTAATGAATCTAGCGATGAATGAAACTCTATTATTGCCATGATCGACAAGCCCGTCATTATTTTATGTTTTCACAAGCCTAACGATAGTGACAACCTAATCCTATTTCATATTTAGAGAGTTTGAAAAAAAGGATAAAAGAAAACTTCATAAGTACTTTTTCGTAAAGTTGTCGCTTAGATCCGAAAAAGTGTAAAATGATATCTAAAAGAACCTCTTAGCCATGTTTGACTAAGGCATTCTTTTTTTGTAAATAATCTATCTCAGTTTGGAAAAGGGTTAAACTTATACTGAGTAGATATCAATTCATTTACTTTTACAAGCTCAAAAAGACAAGCGCTCGACAATATTTTCACATTATCGGAGTTTGAAAAGAGCTGAAAGAAGACTCCAGGGGTTCCCTTTTTATTGTTATCAAAGCTCCAAAAAGAGATAAAAGTGAACTTCAAGTCCTTTTTCGTTTTTATAAAATCTTGAAAATTAAGGATAAAATTATTCTTTGTGGTCAAATCATTCTTGAAATAAATGTGCACGACTAATCTTCTCATCAGTTGCAAACCTGTTCAGAACAACATCAAATGGATTAAAAATACTTGTTTCATGATAAAAATGAATAAAACCATAGTCACAGCAATAAATATGATTTTCAAATAATCAAATGAATAATTAAAATATTTTTACCATTCATTTTTACCATTTTAAATCTACCATTTGCATTTTTGGAGCTCTAAACCTGTTTTTTCCCCCGAACTTCAGCTGTTGATTGCGACCGATTCTGTGGACGGTTTTCATCGTCATTTGATCCAGGTTGGTGACATCAACCTCCTCTTTCTTTCAGTAGTCATTTCATTTCATTTAATTTTAATTTTTTATGGATTTGGGTCCCTTAGGGTAAATTATTTTTTAAATGATGGCAACGCACCCTTGGGCATCGAAAACTGCATAATTTAGAATGCACTCAAAATGAAGCCTAGGTGCATATGAAACGCACTCTCTATTGACCAAGGCTGCGTTGGGGGAAATTTAGATTTTTTATTCTTGTGTTTTACCCAAATTTTGCCTAACTTTTTGCATGAAAAGGAGTCTAATGAGTCTTATGGTTATGTTTAAGGGATTCATCAGACTAGAATGAGAATTAATTGGAGAGAAAGAGAGAAAGAAGAACAAAACATGATTTCCCTTAATGATGCAGGCCTTGTAAGAGCCCTCAAGGATTGTGGGTTATTGAAGTACTTCCGTTTAACAGGTATGAGGCAGAAAATGGAACTTTTGGAGTTCCTTGTTCATGCATGGGATTCGACAATTGAGGCATTTAACATTAGGAACAAAGTGGTTCCAATGATAGTGGAGGAAATATATTTTATGACAAGCTTATCGAGGAGAGACTTACCCATTTATCTCTCTGAGTCTTCTCTCGAAGGAGAGACGGTGAGAGACTATATTTTGCAGCATTTCTATCCAGAGGTAGATCTAGAAAGGAAGGGAAAATAAACATCAGTGATGTTCGTGATTTTCCTTTGAGAACCATCTTATTCACGATCGAAAAGCTTGCTAGTATCATTACACTACATGTAGTGAATAGATCTTATATGCAGTATGCACTAGCGTGCATGGAACCAACAATTTTCAACTGGGCAGAAGTTGTACTCTCTCAAATTAAAGAACAACTGAGCAAGGCAAAGGGAGGAAGAAAGAAAAAAATTAGTTATGGTTCGATCCTCATTTATTTTGCCTTAGAGCGGATTTCACTGATGTAGCCTCAGTATGTGACACTGGGTATATCTAGCCCTAGAGATCCAAGGATGCAGAGATGGGTATAAATGATGGCTAGACATGCAGGCCAATCATCCATTGTGTTCTCGACTACATTATTCACCTGGTTCAGGCGACAGATTATCGCCATCGATGAGTATGCATATGTAGGCATCGATTTCTAAGGAGATCCATACTTAGTTTTACTAGAAGGCGCTTAGTGGGGTGCAATTGGTAAGAATGTTTTGACCATGTTTTTATTTATTTTTCTAAGGTTTATACATGTTTTTCATGTTTTCCCAAGACTAAACTAAAGTTTTAATGTGCTGAAGATGTGGGTCAAGTTCAACTAGTGGAAGAGCTAGAGCATGGAGCAGATGAGCTAGCAAAGAGGGTTGTCGGGAGAGCAGTCCTTCAGGATTTAGACATGGCTGAGACTCTTACTGAGGTTCGACAACACATAGATGGGTTGACCTTCAAAATTTTGGATTGTAGGATCGAAGAGTTACCCATGCGTCTGTAGTGCCACACTATTGGCATTCCTAAATTCTAGATGCGGTTACTGCATAGGATAGCTAGATCGATAACATGTTACCATGAGCATCACTAGTTTACTTTTGACATGTTGCATACATTTTGAAATAATAACGAAGTGTGTCTCTTAAAACAATTCTTGTAAAACCTATAATCTATCATCATTTACTTTATTTATTGTTTTCCTATGTTTATTACAACCCATTCTATTTATATGCTATCTTATAATGTGTTGTAAAGTATCATTATAACATAATTCACTAGAGAATTATTCAATGTGTTCAAGTTTATGGAAATGTGTTGATATTTAATAAAATCAAAGTTTATTTCCAAAATTCGAACTCTTAGGAACATACGATGAAGTGTTGGATTTCTAACAGTATAAACACTAGTAAGTTGTAATACCACAAGTTGTGAGTCTAACCTTATGACGATGCAGTTAATATGAAATGAAATAGCATCAGAGAGAAGTTCAATCAACGCTCTATAATCAGCAATATTTTTTGTAGATCGACCGATATAAATCCCGTGAAAACTCACTAACTCACCGTTCAGAACGAAAATGGCCCATGTTGTAGAGGATAGATTCTGCGTACTACAACTAGCACCATCAACATACCCAAAAAATGGTTCCAAATATTAAGACATCTGCGATGAAATTTAAAGCGGATTACTAACATCAAGAAAAATATTTTAAAAAAACTAAGATAGTGAATGCAAATCAACAACATATATATACAATATAATACAAAAAAATTACTACGCACATGATTAAGCATATTAATGTTTCAGATATAACCCATTACGAGGTTGCACCAATGGGATTCCATCATAATCTACCAACTCGTAGGCACCTTTAGCAAGAAATATTTTGAAAATATAGGGGCCATGCCATAATGGCTCAAATTTCCCTGTACCTATTACATCAGCTTCCTGATCATAAAGAAGTACCAAGTCTCCCTCTGAGAAAATGTGAGGCTGGAAATGCTTGTCGTATTGTGCCTTTATACGTTTCTTATGTGCTTCATTGGCCAATTAGGCTTCATGACACGTTTCATCAAGATGGACGAGGTTAAAAAGAAATGCTTCTTCATCTGAGGTGTCAGGTAACAAGTCTTGTGAGTTTTAACAAGGATATTTCACAATGTAATCGAAATATAGCTTCCAAACCATACACCAATTTAAAGGGGGTAAATCTAGTTGCATTTCTCACTGAGGTTCAATACACCCACAAGGCCAAATACAGGATCAAATTCCAGTTTCATTATGAACTCCTATCATTTGTTGAAGCATTTTCTTAAGAATATTTTTGATAGCATCAACTTGTCCGTTTGATTATGGATAATAAGGAGTAGAACTATCATGTGACAGTCCTAAATTGGCATTCAACTCATTCATCATGTGATTACAAAAATTCTTACCATGATATGTGACTATTGCCTATGGGACCCCAAACCGTGCAATGACATGATTAAAGAAAAACAATGCAGTTGTTTGTCCTGTGTTGTTAAATGTAGGCATCTCTTCGGCCCACTTGGTAAAGTAGTCTATTGTGAAAATAATATAACCTTGCCCCCCAAATGAACGAGGATTACATGTCATGAAGTCAATGCCCCATTTTTAAAATGGTCCCACAGAGACAACAGGATGCATTGGAGCTGACGATTTGCGGATTTTAAGATCAAATATATGGCATGCATGACAACTTCTGACCGAGGATGCAGTCGTTAAATATAGTAGGCCAAAAGTAACTGACGTTGAGTATCTTCTGTGTAGTAGCATATCTAGACAAGTGTCCACCACAAGCCCCAACATGAAAATCATTTAAAACCTTTTAGGCCTCCTCATGAGTGAGGCATCTTCTTAAAATTATTTCGACACCAAAACGATAAAGTGTATCGCCAACGATCATATAATATTTGGCTTGGTATCAAATACGTCACTAGTTAGAGTGAGAGGTATCAGGCCGAAAAGTCTGGGTCTGGAGATAAATGATAAAATCCCCATACTAAGGATTAGATGATCCGATCAGAAATAGAGACTCGTCTGGAATAGATGGTTCTGACATAGTAGCACTACCATCAGAGGGAAGGTCACAGAGAAGCTCAGCCAAAATTAAAGACTTCTTTGACTTGGATTTGATGAATTCCAAATCAAATTACTGAAAAATGAAAATCCATTTTGAATACTTTCCCCCCAGCAATTGACATGATAAAATATAATTCATGGGGTTGCAATCCAAAATGACAATGGTTTTCCAGAACAGGATATAGTGGCGAAATCCTTGGACAACTTGAACAGCTATCGAGGCAAGCTTTTCTACATACGAATAATTCACTTCTGTATCATTGAGATTACAAATCAAATAATAGATCGGATGTTATATCCCATTTTCTACTTGGACCAATACCATAGCAATGGTCGTATCAGCCACGACGATATATAAGAAATAATCACTCTGATAATTGGGGGGATACATTAATGACGCCCGGACAAGTGTATCCTTGACAGCATCAAAAGAAGCTTGCACAAATTGGTCCCAATGGAAGGGAATCCCATTTTTCAAGAGCCAAGTAAATCCTATATCCATTTCGGTGTAGTTGGGAATGAACCTCCTTAGGAAGTTAGCCTTTCCCTGAAGTTTCTGTAACTGAAGAAAATTTGATGGCACAACCAAATCAAGAATGGCCTGGACGTTCAATGGGTCTATTCAAATTCCTTATTTTGAGACGAAAAATCCTAGAAAATGACCAGAACCAACACAAAACACACATTTATGTGGATTGAGGCGTATTTTGTAGTGTTGGCAGCGTAAAAAGACAGATATCAAATGCATCAGGTGATCAGTATGGCTTCGTGAATGCATGGGTAAATCGTCTAGATATGGTTGAACAATGTGCTTGATGTCATTGAAAGAATAATCCATTTCTCTCTAAAAAGTTGCCCCAAAGTTCTTTAAACCAAATGGGAGTTTCCTATAAGTGAATGTGCCCCAGGGATAGATGAATGTTGTCTTATATTGGTCCTCTGAGTGGATATTGATTTGATTGTAGGCAGAAAATCCATCCATGGATGAAAAAATTTTGCATCCAGCACAATCGTCAATAATTTGGTCGATAAAGGGAGTAGGATAGTTGTCTTTTGGACAAGCAAGATTGACATCCCGATAATCAACGTACACTCTGATGGTTCCTTTTTTCTCATAACAGGAACAATTTTGGAAACCCACTCAGTTAGCGGAATAGGGTAAATGAAACCAGCACGCAAAATTTTGTCAACTTCTGCTTTAATGGTAGTGGCCTTCTTCGGATGAACATGACGAAGGCGTTGAAGTAATGACTTGACATTAGGGTACATATTAATAGTTTGTTCAACGATACTAGTATCTACGCCTGGCATTTCCTCGTAAGACCAAGAAATTACATCACAGAATTCACAAAAGAGAGAGTGATATGCTTCGATTTCTGATGGAGAACAAGACATGCCGACATGAATTTTTTCTACAATGTCGGGTTTGGTTGAAATATAGATAGAGATGGTTTCTTAAATATTTGACAAATTTCACTCATAATCGATTGCATTAATAGGAAAATAATTCGAAAAGAAATTTGTGATCGATGGGTGATATAGTTCATTAATATTATCTTATTTATAATCAGGAAGATGGGAACGATGATGATGATCTTCCTATGGTTCTCCTTCTGACATCATGGTTTCAAAAATATTCTCATCTGTCAAGAAATTTGAGGAAAAAGGATAAGATGGAGTACCATAATCTAATGAACGATCTACCCAAATGACCGGCAACGATGATTTCGGATTCGCCACCCAAGCCAGATAGATTGATTTCTATGCCAACTAAATATGGTTGGGTGGCAGAAATTCATCCAACGTAACAACTTCAGAATCACTTGTACTTTTCCTTAAGCTAGATGGAGTGGAGAGATCATGTAGCAGGTCTCTATACTTACAATTTCTACCGATGTCGCAGGTGGCAGTAATGCAAAGGCTCCCATGAGAGTGGAATCCTTTAAGATTCTAACACCCTAGTTCAACATGTATGTTATTGATAATACTGTGAGGCTTATATTTACGTCCCTCGAAAGCTTTCAATGTCGTTGGCGATTGAGAAAGGTGCAGTGAGCCAAGTGACTTCCAACAATTTAGAGACATAATACACGTAGATGATCCCTCATCAATAATAGTACGATGAACAAGGTGATTGAGAACATTTACTTGGATGAAGAATGCTAATTCTGTTGATAATTTTGGCACATAGCTCGTATGATTAAAGAATACGAGATTAGAATCAGTTAGATCAATTCCACTAATTGCTGACAACAAAGCCTGTTTTCGGGAAGGAAAATTTTGTAGCACCTCAAGCACTAACATAGTTGAAGGGGATTGAGCCAAATCTTCAACTATATTATAATTTTGATCAGCTCAGCCTCGAGAATTAAATGTTGATTTATGAACGACTCCCTTTGGTGGCTTGATTGTCAATTTAGGAATAGTAGGTGGTTGTATTGATTCTTTGTATGGATTCGTGGTCGAGGTAGTAGGTTTATCAGTGGACTGACTATCGTAATATTTATTATAGGTTGACACAAGAACATTTGTCGATGGCTTCATGACAAATAGCATAAGCACTTAGGAATTAGAAGCTTGATCCGTAGCAACGAAATTTGTGTTTGGATTCGGAAACGGATCTTTCAACATAGCTGACGCATGTGAGGTCTTAACCATTTTTTAGAATTCAGTGCGGTGAGGAAAATCCTGAAAAAATTGTTCCTCATTACAGATTATGCAAGGGTAACAAGGTTTCCAATTTCCAGATGATTTATCAGATGATCATTCCTACAGGGTAGAAGTTTGATTTTTCTTTGATTTCCATTTTTTCTTACTTCCGGGTTGCTTGTCACTTTTTTTCTTGTCAGATGGCATGACATGTATTTAGGAAGAAGGCACAGGATCAGATGCAGTAGTGTGATATTTTCTTTTAGTATCGATCATACCGTCTCCAGCATGAAAGTCATTTCATGGAGGAGGAACAGTAAAATTAGATCTCGGCGCATTGGGAATTTTCTCATAGAATGTGCCAAACTAAGTATAAATCAAGTCTAAATATTGGGCACAAGCAATGACTTTCTCTTCAGTGGCGACACCACCCTTAGCCACATCCTTAGTTATAGATGGTAATAGGGACTCAATGAACCACTCAACAAGGAGTTGATTAGGAAAAAATTTCTTAACCATTCTACAACAACAACACAACTCATGAATATGATCAGAAATGTGAGTAGAATTAGTTTGTTTAAAATTAGTCAAGAGTTATGTTCTAGTTTCATATCATGTGGGTAACTAGAAGTGGGTCAAAAATACAGTAGCTAGGGCAGTGAAATTATCAAAAGAAGCTCTTGGTAACTCAATGTACCATTTTGCAGTTGGACTAGTGAGTGTACGCTGGAAAAGACGTAGTCGAACGGAGTCATCATTCAGGGAGTTAGATGAACACCACAAATGATAAGTCGTAACATGATTCGACGAGTCTTCCCCAGGGTTTCCATTAAACTTAGGAATATCTAAGGGTAATTTATGAGGTATCATCAACCACCAAGGAGCATAGTTGATTGGATCATTAGTGATCCGGTTTAAATCCGACAACTCTAAAGTTGCAACAAAGGGCAACTTTCAATTGAGGTCAAGTTGAGCATAGCCAAGGTATGATGAAATTTCTTGGGAAACAAGCCTTTGAGCACCAACATAAGAAATATGTTGCTGGTAACCTGGATAAGGGTTGTTTTGATAAGAAAATTCTTAAGGATTCTATTGACCAAAACCTAGGTACGATACTTGTTGAAATGAAGGTTGTGGAATTTGCGCCTGTGGCTTCCAAGGGGTGTGTCCACCAATGTTATAGCTAAAATTAGGATAATTTGGATTTGGTTGAGGATAGGTATAACCTAGGTGTGGCTACGACATCCCATAATATGGTAATCCATCTTGTGAATAAATGATTCTGGATACAGGTGGCTGTTGTAAACTAGCCGAAGAAGTTGGAGTCTGAGGGCCCAAAACTTGAGGGTATTGGGTTGAAGTGACCGCCTGAAATGGTTGAGGTACAATAGTTTGAGTCTGTAATAGGGCTAAAGATATATTAACAAGTGGAGTGGATGTGGGTGCAACAGGTTGAACTGGTTGATAAGAATGTACAACCTTTTATGGTTGGATAGGCAGAGTGGGCTGCCATTGACAAACATTCATTTCAACATTAGGTTGACCAAATAATGACGAAGTACTATCAAAATGGGTGACCATAGGTTTCCCCCCAGCATGAGGAATATAATAATATGGAAAATATTTTTCTCCAAATGCATGGAGTCCAGTTGAGATTGTACTGGATGGAATATACCTAGATGGACTAGCTTGATATTGCCCTGATGATGGATATAAAGGATCAAGCCGTTCAGTACTCACTATAGGTTTACCAGTTAGAATACCAGACGATGACATTGCTAAATTCCATGGGTTTGAAGATGCACTAGAGAAAATTATAGATAAATATTTATAACCATATGGGACCATAGGGACACCATGTAAATATGACTCTGCTGAAGTTGTGAACATTGACGGGATAGCGAGAGCAGGTGTTGTCGCAATTGGAACAAATGGTCTAGCCGAAGGTGTTGGTTCAGGCATGGTTACTTGACCAAATTTATACCCTATTGAATCTATGGGAACTTTAATAGACACTGGATCAACAAAAGCAAAGGCAGGTGATTGAAAAAAATACTCGTACAGGTAAAGCTCCGCCCCAAAATGAGTTGGAGTTAATGGTGTTTCGTCTTGTGGTATTTCTTCAATCGAAATTAAACCAAGTGGAAGGATTTCGCCATCAGGACCAAAGTATATTTTAGGAGGTTGACTGCGCAATATAGGAGACTCAATGCTTACAATATATTGTGGGGTGACCGATATATGAATAAATTCTGGTGGTTCAACTTTGGGATGCAGATGTTCTGGAAAAAAAGAGACAAGATCTGGATCGACTTCCAGTTGAACAACGTCGGGTTCGAGAGGTATAGTCTCACTGATTGGATGGATCATGACCATGGGTAGTTGTGATGACTCAGTATCGACAACAGTAAATGAACCAGGACTTATAGAAAAAACTTGTGCTAACTTTGGTATATGTGAAGATGATGCTTCACCAGAGGCACTATTGGTACTAGTTTCGATAGAGCAATGTCACCTTCGCCGACCATAAGTGGATTTCGGTGGTAAAGGTGGTTTCAATGCAAGTCTACACGAATGAAAAGGAAAGGGATGTTCTTCTTCCATGATTACTGATTTATTTTATGACCAAAAACAAATAAACAAAATAAAAGGGTAATTCTAGGCAAAAGGTTTACCAAGAAACTGCGAACTCCAGAATGCCTCCTGGAAAACCAAGAAGTACAGGCAGGAAATCTCCCCAAATGTTGTGTTCAGTGTATCACAATTTACAAGGTGGTCGACTCGGTTCACTATGGATGGATAGAAACCTAAATTTGTCCTCCCAAATATACCCAAAGGTATGTGGAGGCCCAAGTCCATATTAGCGTTGTCTAATGCAAAACGGCACAATGAGAGCACCCCTTTATAATTTTCGTATTATAATGCCGCTTGATATACCCGAAGGTACGTGGACAAGCTACAATATACTTATGTACATGGAGTGAGGTATCACACTTGGAATGTGTCGCAGACAATTAACGACAACTGCTATGTTTAACGATGTCGGAACATGTCTCTAGCCTAGACCTTCTAAATGTTATTGTTATCATTCCAATGATTTTTTAGGTAAAATGATATAAATTTTAAGTTAATCTTGCTTATCAATTTTCCTTTCAAGGCTCACCAGATGAAGTGATTTAAATTCCTAAAATGCAAACTAAAATGGTAAGAAAACTTTTCAATTTTAGCTTTTTCAATGAAAATCATAACTACTAAAGGGAAAGAGCAATTAGTTTTTAGAGGAAACAACAAAGAGCACAAACTAATATGCAGCTTTCCTAACTTGTTCCTATGAAAAACACACAATTCACTATTGAAAATGCATATTTTTATTTTCATTCCCCTTAATGTGAATGAAAAAGGGAAACTATATGCATCAAATCAACAAAAAACAAATGATTTCTTGTTTGAGAAACGATGAATTTAACAACAATTTCTCTTTTAGGAAAAATGAAGAATAGAACTACAATTTTTACTTTATGAAACAAATTGATCTAATGAAAAAATAAAATACTTTGAATTTGATTTGTCAATGATAAAGAAAAACACTTAAATAAACATTGAACAAACTTACTTTTCAAAGGAGGAAGAATTAGGAAAATTCACTGGTCTATAAGAGGTATCAAACAATTGAAAACACAACAAACAAAAGGTTGAGTATGATGGAAATGAAAAATTCAAAGGTAATTTTGTTGACTAAGGTGGAAACACAGTCTCTAAAGGGAGACAATGCATTGCAAAGCACCCCTGATTGGGAGACAATGCTCTGCAGAGCACTGTGCCTTGACCAACAGTGCATTGGGCGCAACAGAGATTCAAAATTCAAACTACAGAACACACTTCTAATGCATTTATTTGATTCAAAATTATAATAATTGATAGTAGATGCTACTGGGTGGATAATCAGAGGAAAAAACACCAGGAATGAAGGGAAACTCCCTAGTGGAGTTGACAATTGTTATGCGGAATTATGAATTATGAATAAATCAAATTCCCTAAATGTGGTGCTATGCATTTAGAATAACAGATCAAAGACTTTGCAAACAATTTCTCTAATATTAAATAGACACATAGAAAGATAGAAGAACTTACTTGTGATCCAAGCGGCTCCTGTTCTCTTTCTGTCACTTTTGTTGTAGCTTCCAATCCAACTCAGATCACCAGACTAGTTCCTACAAGTAAAAACACTAAAAAACAAAGAGATTGCAATATACAGATGCCTATTTATCTTAATTAGTTAAATAGATTGAACATGAAACATATATATCAGTTACGAATCCATCATATGAGAAATAGAAACATAAACAGATACATATATGGGAAAATTAACAACAATTTTTATTAATGAGTAGAAGGGGGAGGTTACAACCTATGATCGATTTGATGTCACCAACTCCAGCATCATCCCAACCTCATCACAATCAAAATCTCACCAGCAGCATATCACTTCTATCACTCTCTCAATTGAGAATCCAACAACATTTGTTTACCAAATTTCTTCCCTTTTTAGCACTAGGATCTGTGCTCAAATTATAGGGAAACTGAAGGTATTTTCTCAATCAATGAATTTCTAATAATAGGATAGACATGTTCCCAAGCTCAGAGGTGTTAGATGGACACATGGATTCGAAGTTTGACACATATGGACTCTTCTAGAAAGCACTGGCCATGTGGTGGTTCCAGAACAATGAGAATTTCACTCACATTTGACCAAAATACTCTTGAATGCCGGGAAGTGCATTGCAAAGCACCCTTGAAGGGAGGTAACTACATATGCAACGCAGTTAGTCCCTTGAGAGGTAGCATTGGTGAGCTCATAGGTGATATAACATATACTTCAAACCTTGGAAACCTTTCAATAGAATTCATGAATGATTTGTTCTTGTCTTAGGGCATGTAGCAAATGAAATGATAGGGGATAATAGACCATATTTCATTGGTCCTAAGAATGATGTCCAGTTTGACCAGGTCATGGGGGATGATGCCCAAATTGACCTATAACAACCGCTGCTTCAGAAATCAAATCCTGGAAAGAAATCAATTTTATGGGTGTTCTCTAACAGTCACCACGCACTTCGAGCTTGTTTCTGGGGTTAATTAATATGACTAGAGCCTTGGTGTTGGGACTGACACACCTTACACTTGAGCCTATAGTTCCACCACACAGTTATAAAGTCAGATTGCCACCAAAATATTTTCTATCTTGGAGTTTAAATCATGTTGTCAACTAGATTTTGCGGTTACCTACACTGCCAATATTTAAATTCCATAAATGAACTGCTTGCATTCAATGATCATGAGCTCAGTATTAAGCTAAAAAAATAAAAGTGCTCAGAAATTATTTAGACCTGAACGACTAGATAAAGCTTGTCACCAGGATTCCAACGCAACCTGTTTCATCAAAATCCGATTTCATATGAGTGAGTTATGGTCTATTGTTCGTTTTCCCAAACATGTACAAAATGTGCAGAACAATGATAGACTGATGACTTGGCATTCCAGTCAGCACCTTAGGAATATTCAAGTAATATTCTCCAGTTTTCATCTAGTGACACTATGAAAAGTGTCAAAATCAGATTCACCAATGTTGCTTGGGGAAGTTGAATTTTTCCTCCTAGTTCTAAGTTGGAAATTTTTACTATGGTGGCTTATTATTATTATGGTGATTGTTTTTGGGCAAATGGGGAAGGGCCATGTGCTACAGCTGGAGGCTACCACGTGCCCCCCCCCCCCCTCGCCCCCATGGCAGGTTGAATGGGTGCATATTTTTTTAATGGAGGTCTAAATCAAAGGTTGGGCGCATATTGATTTTATACAAAGTTTGAACCATACCATGGCACAATACATATATTCTGCAACATATATTTCTTAACTGTTGGCTCGAGGGGTCCTGAACCAAGTTCGAAGGTTAAGGTTTGCCAAAAAACCCCTATACTACTGGCCCTTTCGGCAGTGACCTACTTGTGCAAGTTAAAGTCTCACCCAAAGTAGTATGGGAGGGTGCTAGAACCAGGTTTCCGCACCCTGAGAGAGAGTAGTTAAGTCAAATAGATCTGCGTTTGCAAGCTATCGAGTTTGCACCAAAAAAATCTATTCGCAGGGTTGTTAACAGTATAATCGCAATATACAGATCTAATATCGTAAACAAAGATAGCTAATAACTTTGCATCCACGTGCATATCAACAGTGATCAACATATAGTACCATAATGCATTATCAATAGATTAAATTTGTACCATAACATAGAAAAATTCGCATCATAAACAAAAAACACAACAGTATCTGTAACAGATCCCAATAGTCCACATCAACAGTAATATATCAGATCAGATACACCAAAATACCTTAACCATATCCGCATATATTATTATCCAAACCCAATACAATATGACACAACCAGCAAGGTCTGCACACAACACAACTAAGGATCTCTGCACACACAGCCAACGGGAGTCCTTACCCTAACGACCAACAACAGATCTAATGATTCACACTTAACATCAGACTTAATTCTTTCCTACCTTAAGACTAAAAAAGGTTCATCTATTTATATCGACTTAGCCTACTTCCAATGGTCCACAAACCATGGTTTGCGGACTCTTGGTCTTCCCTTGACCCATTACATTGCATTCGGGGCTTTGACCCACCCAAAAACCCCTACGTTAGACTAATTAAGACCAAAAATATACAAAATTGTACAAAATTCGCAGCTTTAGGGGACCCTGTTCCAACAGTCTGCCAACACAATCTTGTGACTCATCCTGAGTCACTGCGATGGTGGGCTCTCCACCTATACCTACAATAGTTTTATTGCCTCAACCAATGGGGGTAGCACTCCTTCCCTCTGAGCAGCAGCATTTTGAGCAATATCCACTAGCTTCTCCAAAGTCGGTCCTTCTATTGCAGTGGTGACACTCTCCAAATTCTAGTTCAATTGTTTAACAGTGACATTAATATCCTGGGAAAGATTGAGGGCTTCATTAGCCCATGGCTTAATACGGTCACTGAGATTCTTCTTCTTCTGGCAGAGTTCGTCGATATCACCCCGAAGGGAATGTCCTGTTTGAAGTCATGCCAATCGTTGAGCAGGAACAAGAGTAGGCATAATGGCTTCGATCTGCTAGAACGCTTCTTCCTTTTGTCGCAGGTCCTGGTTGATTTCATGCAAGATCAGGTTGCACTTTACCTTGGTTCATAACTGCATGGTTGTATCCAGCAATTGGGCACCCTATGCAATCTGTCCTGTAATTAAATTATTTGTTGTGGTAACCAGCGTAGCTCGCTGGGCATGTACCTCCGGTGGTGTCTCTGGCTACCACTTAGCATGTAAGTCTGCGATCTACTGCTCCATCTGTGTTTTGACTAATTGGATCTCCATCCTCGAGGCTTTTAATGCTGCGACTAGCCCCTCAATATTGGCCTGGGGGGTAGCCATGGTCGGTATTTCATCTGTAACATCCACACAGAGTCTACTAATAAATTTTTCTAGCTTTTTCTGCTGCGCAGTGGCAAGGGTGCATGCAGACTGGGCCTGAGATACTTCAACAAATTTTTCTTCCATTTTTTTCTCAACTGCGTGGAGCTAATGGTGCACTTAGCAATCCCGATGTTTGATTTCTTGAAAGAGCAGAGTGTGGAGCAGCTACAATGACTCATGAGGTAAACAGGCTAGATCTAACTGCACTTTTTCACAAGCATGGACTTGCGTACCTAAGTCAGGGGGACTTATTATGAGGGTTGCGCCAGGTAGTAGACAGGGACGGATTTCGGCTGTAACCATGACTGCGCTGCTGGTTGCAGGGGTCGACCTTGTCTGGGTCATGCTGGTCTGAAAGGTATCCACCTGGAGCTGCAAATCTCGGATCTTTGCCTGAAGTGTATACACCGCGGCCTTCTGCTGCTCCCCGAGAGCCGGCCATTTGTCCTTTACCGCCAAGGTGACTGCATCTGCAATCTTCTCTAGATCATCTTTGGTTAGTGTAACTCCAGTACCACATTCTGGTCGGATGGCTCGATGTTTCTTGTGTGCTCCCTTGATAGGCTCACTTGTCCACTTTGTGCCTCGAGGGGAATCAACACCTCCCACATCCAATCCGTCTGCCCCTAGATCCAGCTGCGAATCCGTCTGTGTTTCTGCTTCTGCATCCTTTTTCATGGGTTGTTTCTACTGCGAATCCTTTTGGGAGCCAATGTTCCCTTCTTTTTTAGTGCCTTTGCTCGATCCGCCTGTTTCTTTGGTCATGGTGGAAGTGATCTTTGTAGCACTGGTGCCTACGGTGCCCATCGTACGAAGTGATTTTTTCATGACTGATCCAAAATTCTTCTGCCAAGGCCTGTATTGTTTCATTGAAAAAATGCATACCTCTATTGCTCATTAGGATTTCCAAACATCCAAATCTAGTCAGAATCTGCTCAAAGATGAAGTGTGCAACGGTATCTATAGTGTAATCCTTTACCGCTTATGCTTTGGCCCACCTAGTTACATAATCAGTAGTAGTTATAATGTAACACGCACCTGTCTTCTTCCTGGGGGGGTTTATAGGTCCTACAAAATTGATGGCCCATTTTCGAATGCTTGCAGGTCCATCTGTGGTTGAAGGGGCATTTCCTCCCTGTGGGATGGCCTTCCAGTTCGTTGGCATGTATTGCATGCCTCATAATAGTCGTGAGAGTCACTATTAAGGGTAGGCCACCATAATCCAACTCTTAAGATCTTCTGTGTTGTTGCTTTTTCATGTGTAGTGACCTCGTGTTACCCCATCGTGGGCTTTTTCCAAGATAGCATGACGTTCATGTTCCAAAACATACCTGCGCAGCATTTCAGTAGCCCCCATCTTATATAGATGAACTGCGATGATGGTAAATTCTACAACATGGGTTACCAGCTCTTTCTTTTTTTGTATCGAATACTCGACCGGTGATATGCCTGTAGTTAGGAATTGGATGATGTCGGTGAAGTGCGCATCAACGAGCTTAATAGAAAACAGTTATGCATCAGGAAATCCTTCTTCAAGGTTGGTTGGTTCCTCGCCAGTCTCAATTCAGGACAAGTGATCTGGCCCAACATTCAACTTCCCTAGCTTGAAAATGATCTCAAAGTTGTATTCTTGGAACAGCAATAGCCATTGGTAGATTCCCCCCCCCCCAACACAGGCTTATTCACTAGGTACTTCAAATCCAAATGATCTGTAAACATTTTGAAGTGTCCTCCTAATAGATAGTGCCGATACTTATATAAGGCATAGACCATGGCCAAGCCTTCCCGTTCTGTGGTAGAGTAGTTGTGCTCTGCACCAAAGAGTTTCCTACTAGAAAATGCAACCGGATTATCAATGTCTCCGTCTCTAGGCTACGTAAGGATCGCTCCCAGGGTGATTCCTGATGCATCAATGTGAACATGGAATACCTTCGCCCAATTGGGAAAAATGAGGATAGGAGCAGAGACCATATTTTCTTTGAGTAGCTCGAACCTCTTCTGACACTCGTAATCCCAAAAAAATGAGACATCCTTCTTAATTAGCTTTTCCATAGGCATTTTTATCAGTGCGTACCCTGAATGAACTTCCTGTAGTAGCCTATGTGTCCAATGATCAAACGAAACTACTTCTCAGCTGTAGGTACTGCCAGATTTATGATCACTGTAACTTTCACAACGTCAACCATAAACCCCTGTCGGCACATTATATGTCCGAGCAAGATGCCGAAGGGTACACAGAAGATACACTTCTTGATATTCATGGAAATATAGTGCTTTCTATAGGCATCCAACATCATGCACAGGTTCGAAACGTGCTTCTTTACTAAGCCAAAGACATTCCAATCATCAAAGTAAACTTCCAGAAATTTGTGGATGAACTCTTTGAACACTGTGACTACTACTCATGAAAAGATAGCAGGGACATTCTTGATTCCGAATGGCATAACTATATATTGGAAGGATCCCCATTCAGTGGCAAACGTAGTATTGCTACGATCTTCAGGTGCAATTTTGATTTGATGGTACCCCGAGAACCCATACGTGAATGAGTACGCTTCCTACCCTCCTAATCTATCAAGGATTTCATCTGAGAACAATGTAGAAAGAGATCATGCATGTAGGCATCATTAAATTTTCACAAGTCCATGCAGATTTGTATCTCTCCCTTCGTCTTTTTCTCCTGAACCACCATTGGGCTTACCTAGTCCGACTGCTCGATCGGTTCGATGATACTTGCGGTGAGAATTTTATCGATTTCTTCCTTAACCTTTTTCTTATATTTAGGATTCAGCCAATAAGGCTGTTGCTTCACAGGGCGTGCATCTGGTTTTAGTGTGATGCGCATGACCCCTAGTTCCCCTGTGATCCCATTAAGCTCCGAAAACTTCGTCGAGAATAAGTCCTGATGTTCTGTGAGAAGTTCGGCAACTTTGCCTACTATATCGTCATCCCAAAAATCCCCAATATTAGCCAGCTTATGCTGCTCTTATGTGCCAATGTTGACTTCTCGCAGCTTTAGAGGCTTTGTAATGTCCACATTTTTTAATGGAGGTCCCACAACTGTGGGCTCTCCCTCTAATTTTGGGATAGATACATTGCGCGGATCCTCATCGCACTCTTCTAAGGTTATATTGTGGCAGTTAGCAACATCCTGCATCTGTGTTTCCCATGTCGGTGCCCCAAGGGCTGCGTAGGGGTGTGATTCATCAAATACGAAGGTATCTATATCCTGTAGAGCTTCGTCAAGCACCTTTGTTCCCCCTGTTAGCCCAAATGTCCCTATGAATTCATATTTTAATGTTTCCTAGTGGTGGGTGCGTTGATGTAGCTCCACATCTAAGTACCATGTGGTGGGAATTGGTCCCAAATCATGAATAAACAGGTGAACACATTCTTCTGTGGTCCAATCACACCATTTTTCCATCCAAGCAAACAGGTGCTCGCACGGGTCTCCAGGGCCAAGGAATGTTTTTACGCATAAGTGAGTTAGGGGTTCGAATCGAAAGATCATCATATCCTGACACTCTTCCCAATCTTGGAATGCCCCCTTGTGCATGTCCCACCACCTTGCATGTGTTGCGCGTATGGCTAGATTAAGGGTCCATAGCCTTCATTCTCGTGGAATCTCAGCCTCAAATGTTCACAAAAACTCCTTAACACTACTATAAACATCAAATTAAGGCAGTTCTCTTACCTCTGAGGAGATTCATTAGAAGTTCCTTGTGATCCTAAGACATCACAGTGCAGATACATCATGTAAACAATTTTCTATTTCCCCGTCAGAGTTAGAGAAACACTCACTATCCCTTTCCCAGCAGAGTACACCATCGGTTGTGGGATTGATCCAATCTTTGTCCCACATAGTTAACTTATAAATATGATCCAAATATTCTTCTTCACGCACTGGCTCTGTATACCGCTCTCCTTCTGCAGTGTCTAATGGTACTATCACCCATGTACCTTCATTTTCAAATACCATGCTTCTTTTCTTCAGATTGATGATACCTCCCATATCTATGGCCCAGTCCAACTCTAGGAGCACAGGATTGGGGTCCTCATCTTCTACAATCTAAATGACCTCAAATTCAGCCCAGACCTTAAATCCTAGAATATCTACCATGATCATTGATAATCTCCCCAATGGTATGATCTTCTATTGATTGGCCATGCATAGCTGGATAATGGACCATTGCAACTTGGGTTCTCCCATCTGCTGCCAAGTTTTCTTAGGTAATATGTTCGCATCTAAGCCTAGGTCCGGAATAACCTGATCCATCTTGTAATCACCAATTTGCATGGCTAACCGCATTTCCCTACCAGTGCACTTCTTATGCTTGTACAGCTTTTGCACATCCTTAACTTCCACGGGTGGGGTTGTTCTTTCTGTGCAGCTGTCTATCAAATCTTGGAGGTTTTCTATGGCTCTTTGGTTGCGCGCCAGCTTCATACACACCTGTAGAAATGGTTTGACCTCATCATCTACTTTTAGGTTCACAGGGGCTTGAGGAGTAGATGCCTCAGCCTTAGAAAAGTCTTTGCAAGCTGCCACAAAGGTTTCCTTTTCCTTATGTAAGTCCACACCTTCTTGTTTGATGGTGACTTTTCATATAAGAGGCTCCACCTCAGCTTCCTCTGCAACTCCCCTTGTGGGCAGGCCGCTGCGTGTTATGACATTAATGCTTGGTCCTTCGTCTCGAGGTTCTACCTTAACCCTTTGCACATTCTGCGTAGGTGTCTGCTGCTTTTTCCACATCTTGGCTATCAGAATTGGGAAGTCTTCAATCACATGTTTCAGTTGTCTGCAGTATCTATAGGATTGTATTGCAGGGTTCATGCATTCCCTCGCAAATTTCCCTATCTCTCCGCAGTTATAGCAGATCAGTTGTCCTCTTCCCCTACCTCTGCTTCCACCTCTGCCCCCTCCCCTACCCCTAGCTGGGGAGCCACCTATGCCTGAGGGGGATCTTGGTGAAGAAGGGTCTAATTATACCTTGTATAGGTTTCCTTTTTCTATCATCAAATCATAGGTTCGATAGTTATGTTCGTCATGTCCTACGGAACTGCAAAACCTGCACCATTTTTGCTTTACTTCCGGGACATATGCACCTAGGCGAGGGCAGTGGTCAGTATCATGTAGGTCAGATACATGATAGTCATCACACCATAACATTGGTCCACTTGGTCCAAGGCATATCATACTGGGTCCTCCCACCTACAGGTAGTCTTCCAGTAGTGGGCACTAATCCTTGGTATGCCCTGATACCCTACATCGTATACACCATAGGTTTGTCGTAGCGTCTTTCACTCGGTTTTTTCGCAGGTTCTGGATATCCATGTGCATCGCCTCCAGTTGTCCTTGGATTTGTTGTACTCCCAGCTTGGTATCATCTCTTGGTGCAACTTCCAATTTCATAACAATCTCCAAGGCTTTTTCCTGTGATTCAATGGCTTGATGACCCATAGGTACCCACAGGTGAGGAAATAACATAGCAATGAACCATTCCTTGTGCTTCCTATCATCATACTGAAATTCTCCTTCTCTGGTTACCTTTTTTAGCCGCTGGTTAGCTTCCTATACGGACTCAGAGGGTCCTTGCTTGAAATATTTCAAATTGTTCACTATCTGAGAGTAGGACTTAGGATTTTTGAACTGTTGTTTCAAGGCATTCTTAATTTCTTCAATGGTCACATTCGTATGCATAGTTATGTATCCCATATACCATTCCAAGGCTCTTCCTTCAAAGGCAAGGGATAATTGCGCCCTCTTCACAGCATCGCTAGCCACGTTATGTTCAGTCCATACCGATCCATATCTTCATCCCCTACGCCTTTGAAGATAGGTATATTCATGAGCGAGACCATTTCATCTTCTAGTGGTGGAGGCATGGGCGAGTTCTTACCCCTATGCTGAGTTGAAGGTGGTGTAGTTGGAGGGCTATCCGCAACTGAATTCATTACTGGGTTTTAGACATATCTATCTCTTTCTTGATTAGTTCTATAGTATTTTCCACTCTGTGTTGTACCCTCGCTCTGATTGGAGTTCATTCAATCTATATGACTACACAGAATGCTCTTTTCACATAATAAGATCTTAATCAGTAATGGCAAGGTTTTCAAAAACTTACCCCGGAAACCCTTGAAGAACCTCCGCTCTGCCTCTGAATAGGACACGAATTGATTGATTTCAAATTCTGTCACAAATCCTCCTAGAAAACTATCCACCTAGTGGTCTACCATGTGGGTGATGGTGTTATCGGTCTTTTCTAACCGCTAGATCAACTCTGGAGTCCACTTCATGACCCGTTCGTCCTTCCAACACTTCTGGAAATCTACGAGCCTTGCAAGCTACTCCTAAAGCTCGGTCGCAAATGTTAGAAATAAAATTTCGTAGATCTCCATGAAAATGTACTTATTCTTCCACTTCTCTGTCATCAATCTTGTGATGCAATTATCTTTTATCGCAAATTCATGAACCTATTTTTCAAACCACTCTTCAATTTATTTCTTCTTAGGTTTCCAATGTTCCCTTGGCATTACTCGATCCCTCTGTCAAAATTCTCCTTGTCCTAGCAATGAAACCATTTTTTGGCTCAAGGGGTCCTCACCCAAGTTTAGAGGTTAAGGTTTGCTAACAAACCCCTATACTATTGGCCCTTTCGGCAGTGACCTGCTTGTGCAAGCCAAAGTATCACCTGAAGCAGAATGGGAGGGTGCTAGAACCAAGTTTCCACACCCTGAGAGAGAGTGGGTAATTAAAATAGATTTTCATTCATAGCATATCGAGTTTGCACCAAACAGATCTATTCGCAGGGTTGTTAACAGTATAATCGCAATATACAGATCTAATATCGTGCACAAAGCTAGTTAATAACTTCGCATCCACGTGCATATCAATAGTGATCAGCATATCGTACCATAACACATCATCAATAGATTAAAATTGTACCATAACATAGACAAATCTGCAGCATAAATAGAAAACACAACAGTATCTGTAACAAATCCCAACAGTCCACATCAACAGTAACATATCAAATCAGATACACAAAAATATCTTAACCATATCCGCATATATTAGTATCCAAACCCAATACAATCTGACACAGCTCACACACACAGCGAGTAGGGTCTACACACAGCAGGACTGAGGATCTCCACGCACACAGCCAGCAAGAGTCCTTACCCTAATGACCAACAACAGATCTAACAATTCGCACTTAGCATCAGACTTAATTCTTTCCTACCTTAAGACTCAAAAAGGTTCATCTATTTATATCGACTTAGCCTATGCTTCCAATGGTCCGCAAAATGTCATTTGAGAACTCTTGGTCTTCCCTTGAACCATAACATTGCATTTGGGGCTTTGACCCACCCCAAAACCCCTGTGTTAGACTATTTAAGACCAAAAATATACAAAATTGTACAAAATTCACATCTTTAGGGGACCCTGTTCCAACATTAACCAAAGTAAAATATGGCTGGATTTTATTATATATTTCAACAAAATTTATGTGGTCGGGGTCAGGGTTGAACCCACGACCACATGCACCACAGTCCATCACCTTACCACCTCACATGTCGTCGTGTTCCTTACCCTAATGAAACTTCACCGCTATTTCAACTTTATCAGCGCCATATATGGGGGTATGGAGGGGGCCAGCCCCGCAAGATATCCCCTTCCCACACGATCGTGAGCCAAGGCCTGGAGCTAAGACCATTCGGTGGGAAAATTCGACGGAGTTTTAATTATGATTAAGCCGAAGATTAATACCATAAACCGTGGGTTATGTAATGTTAATCTGTCATTTGCGAATAAGTGTGGGTTAGCGTTAAACGCGCTTAACCCCACTTAACACCATACTTATCTTAACATTAATCACGTTTTTAACTTGGCGGCACCTTTGGCGGACCCGCCAGACTCGGTGGAAGCTCCACATTTAGTGGAGTTAACTGGCGGACATCTAGATTTAGTGGAGAAAAACTAGGAAAATTTGGTTTTGCGATAACTGAGGCAATTTTCGACAAATTTTGGCTCAGGAATAGTCATTCTTGGTATATTTTGATGTTTTGGAGCCATTGGAGTAGGTTGAAGAGGCAACAAGAGACTTTAAACAAAAAATTTTCACAATTGAAGCTAATACAAAGGCCCACACTATGAAGCTGGACCAAGGAGATGTAGCCTAAGAGGGGTGAACTGCTTCATCAAAAAATTGTGTATTTGCCTATGATATTTGTGCTTGCTATGTTTTAATATTATGTTGTTTAGCATTGATTTTCCATTCTGTTAAGTTCATGAAATACACTTAATGTCATCAAGTTTAATGAATTGTCACTCATAAGCACATGTACAAACCCTTGTATGATAAGAAAACCAAAGAAATTTCATATTAATTATGAAACTGATATTATCACAACATTAACTAACAATTAATTTCAAATCAAGCTAGTATCAGAGTGCAAGGTTGTTAAAGTTTTATTTCTTTATTTTCTTGAGAGTGTGCAAGAAGGGTTTTAATAGTTTAAATTTTGCGATGCTTACAAGGTTGAAGTTGCAGAGAGGAGAAGGGAAGTTATTGGTTGTTAGTCCTGAGATTAGGAAAGGAGAAAGAGAGCTGAGAAAGCATCATATTCACCTGAATTTCCACTCAAAGCCACACTTGAAGCACCTCAAGTTCCATCTCCAGCATTTGATATTGAAGAGGTACAAATTGCATAAGAAGTTGAAGTGATTGAAGAGGGACAAGCATTAGAGGTTGAGCTTGAATCCTTGGCTATTATGTCAGGAGTTGGAGAGATTCATGGATATTCACAAGAAGAGGATGTTAATAGAGACTTCAAATACATACAAAGAATGGTTAAAATCATGTTTGATGCATTCATTGTAGAAAGAGTAGGAGGAGGTTCTAATCCTCCACATGGAGAAGGATCTTCAGATGGTAAGAAGGATGAAGAGAAGAGTTCGAAAGGTAGTGGAGCAAATCCACCTCCATATCCACCATCCTCATCCTCATCATCTTCATCTTCCATATCCACCACAAAAATTACCCACATTCATTCAAAAATCCCAAAAGGAAAAACTCCATTACTCAAGTTGGATATCAAGTTTGAAATTCCCATGTACAATGGTGAGGTAAATGCAAAGAAGTTAGACAATTGGATCCGTCAATTGGAAGTATACTGCAATCTAAAAGAGAATGACATAAAGATCCAGTTATCTTCATTAAGGCTAGAAGGAGTAGCACTAGTTTGGTGGGAGAAAGGACTCAAGAGGAAATGAGAATTCATGGTAAGATATCCATTTCTTAGGTTGAATTCATTTCTTCCATTAAAATAAAATTTTATCCATTAGCCTATATGAAAAAGGAAATAATGAGTTGTAAAAACTTTGGAAACTCAAAGGAAAAACTGTTCAAGAGTACACTAAGGAGTTTAGAAAGATGGCTTTGTTGTTAGGAGTAAACTTGAATTCAAAAGACACACTCTTAAAATATATTGAGGGTTTACATTCCTACTTGAAACATACTATCCTTATGTTTAACCCAAAAAACTTAGATGAAGTATGTGTGCAAGCCACACATCCTGAAGCAAGGGGAAATAACATTCAGGAAGAGGGTAGTAAGAAGAAGCCATTCAAGGGTAAGGGAAAAGAGAAGGGAGGAAAATGGAAGGGAAAGAAGAATGCAAGCAACAATAAAGAAGGGGAGAAAACTACATGCAAAAATTGTTCCAAAGAGGGGCATGATGAAACCCACTGTTGGAAAATACATCCCGAACTAAGGCCAAAGAAACCAAATAAAAAAGGGAAACAAAAGATGACTACCACCATACAACAAGTTCTTGGATTTGATTCGGGAGATGAGACCGAGATTTTAGCCATGGTTAAAATAGGAAAGGAAGCCATAGAAAGTACTAGTTCCTCAAATAGTCACAACAACACTCCAAATGAAGACACAAGGATAAAATTGTTCCATGTTAGAGTGATTTAAAATCATACAAAGGTTGATGCATTGTGTGATAGTGGGTCACAAGAAAACTTGATTTTAGAAGACATAGTAAAAAAACTTAACCTTGAAACCATGCCACATCATAAACCATACCCTTTGGGTTAGATAGTTAAGAATGACAATTTATAGGTTACAAGGAAATTCATATTTAGATTTTCTATTACTAAAAACTTTGTTGATGAAGTCGAGTTAGATGTGGTTCCACTTGAAATTTCTGGGATTATCTTTGGATTTCAGTATTTGTATCACAGGAAAGTGGTGTTTTATCGCCATGAGAAAAAATATCATTTTCTTAAGGATGGGGTGGAGTATATTGTGAGAGCTCATCGCAAGAAACTGAATATTTCTTTACTTAATGTAGGGAAAATTAAGAAGCTAGTTAATGCAAGTAAAAATTTTGTGCTTCTCATGATCAAGAAAAAGGATGATGTTGACTATGAATATTTTGAATGATATGATACAAAATTTAAATATAATTTTCTTGATGTGGTAAGTCAACATGGCGAGATGTTTCAAGAACAAAATGGGTTACTTCCCAAGAGGGGAATTCATCATGAGATTCAGTTGCAGTAGGATGTTCCACTTCCAAACATTGGTATGTATCGCATCTAAATTATGGAGATTTGGAAATCAAGAAGAAAATTCAAGAATTGTTGAACAAAGGTATCATACACCCATCTACTTTTCTATGTGGTTCACCAATTGTTTTTGGTACCAAAGAAGGACAGGATTTGGCGCATGTGCATATATTTTTGTGCACTGAATAAAATCACGGTAAAGAATCACTACCCATTCCCATGCATTGATGGTTTTCTAGATCAGTTAAAGTATGCAAGATATTTCACTAAGTTAGACTTGCGAAGTGGTTATCATCAAGTTAGAATAGCTGAAGAGAACATTTGGAAAACTTCTTTCAAAACTAGGCAAGGATTGTTTGAGTGGTTAGTTATGCCATTTGGTCTAACAAATGCTCCAGCTAATTTCATGAGAATCATGAATGATGTACTTATACCATTTATAGATGACATCATCATTGTTTACATAGATGACATACTTATATTCATTAAATCAAGAAAAGAACATGTCATGCATGTGAACAAGGTACTTGATGTCTTGAAAAAATAGCAATTATTTTTAAAGATGTTGAAGTGCGTGTTTGGAAAGACTTCTTTGGTGTATTTGGGACACATTTTTGGATTAGGTGAGTTGAAGATAGACCCTTCCAAAGTAGAGGTCATTCTGAATTGGCCCAAGCCCAATACAGTTATAGAGGTAAGAAGATTTCTTGGGGTAGTACAGTATTGTAGGAAATTCATTGCTAATTTTTCTTCCATTGTAGCTCTGTTACATGCATTGACAACTGTACAGAAAGTATTCCATTGGGGAGATTTTCAGCAAAAATCATTCGATTCTTTAAAGAAAAATATTATTTCAGCACCGATATTGGCTCTTTTGGACCTTAAATAGCCATTTGAGATCCAAACAGATGCAAGTTATTATTCTATGGGAGCAGTGCTCATGCAATATGGTAAGCCTGTTTCGTTTCATTATGAAATTTTTAATGGATTTGTGACTAATTATCCCACCTATGATAAAGATTTATATGCATTGGTACAAAGTGTAAAGAAATGGAAGCCCTATTAGATGGGGAAAAATACCATTATCCATTCTGACCATCATCCATTGCAGTACTTACAATCACAGTCAAAGTTGCAGCAATCAAGACATTTCAGATGAATGGGATTTCTACAACAATTTCAATTGGTTATTAAGTACAAAAAGGGAATCTACAATAAAGTAGTTGATATGCTCTCTAGGCCTATTGTAAATTCATCTATTATACTCAAGCACAATTCAATTATCTATGAAAGTTAGATCAAACAATATGCATATGATAGTGATTTTCAATATGTGTATGAAAGCTTGAGTCAAGGAAACCAAAATGAAGAGTTAGATTATCATGTGCAACAGTTTTTTGTATCACTTGGGAAAGTTATTTATACCACAAGGAGAAAGAAACAGTATCATAAGGGAGGCACACACATCATTGATTGCTGGACATTTTGGTGCAGAAAAGACAATAACGAATCTCCAAAGGCATTGTTATTGGCCACACATGATTGATAGTGTATCTCGTTTTATTAGAGGATGTTCTTTATGTGTGACAAGTAAGCCTAGTAATAGGAAACTTGGATTGTACACTCAACTTTTTTTTCCTTCACATCCTTGGAAGAGTACAACATTTCATCCACAAATAGATGGTCAAACCTAGGTGGTAAACATGACAATTATTCATCTTCTTAGAGGCTATTACAGCAAGCATCCAAAGTTGTGGGATGAACAGTTTCATTACATTCAGCATGCATACAACATGGCAAAGCATTCTTCCACAAACACATCACCATTTGAGACATGTTACTATTACTTACCAAGATCACCTTTGGACTTCATCTTTGAGAAAGATGTCGCTACAAATGGTCATAGTGACATAGATAAGGCAAGAAATTTTATTGAGAGAAATTAGTTGAAACATCACATAGTGTAAGAGAAACTTGAAAAGAGTCAAAGAAGCTACAAGGCAAGGCATGACAAACATCATGTTGATCACACATTCCAGGTTGGAGATGAAGTTCGGTTGTATATCAGCAAAGAAAGATTGCAAGGGGAAGGTAAAAATCTCAAGTCAATCCGTTATGGTCCATTTAAAATTCTAGAAAAGGTTTGTAATAATGAATTTAAGATAGATTTTCCTCCTTATATGCAAATATATAATGTTGTTAATGTTGAGAATTTTAGATTTTTTGAACCTCCTTTGATTGATGATCAAGGAGAGCATGTTCAGCTGCCATCAATAGATTATTTTTTGCGAGAATATCTTGATGAACTTCAGTAAGATCTCATACTTGATAGAATAATTCGAACTTCAAGAAGAGGGAATTTCGAATACCTTAGAGTGGGACTCAAGGGACAAAATCCTTCAAATGCCAAATAGATGGAGAGTGAAAGGGTGAGGGAGTTGTACCCTCACCTGCTAAACAATTGATAGTATCTTTTAGGGTAAAAAATAATTCTAATGGGGAGGAATGATCAGTACCTTAGTATTTAGCTAAAAAATGATTCAGACCTAAACGACCAGATAGAGCTCGTTACCAGGATTCCAATGCAACTTGTTTCATCAAAATCCGAGTTTGTATGAGTGAGTTATGGTCTGATGTTCATTTTCCCAAACAGGTCAAAATTGTGCAGAATAGTGACAGGCCGGTCACTTGGCAGTCCAGTCAGCACCTCAAGAATATTCATGGAATATTCTCCAATTTTGAACCAGTGACACTGTGACAAGTGTTGGAATCAGATTCACCAATGTTTCTTGGGGAAGTTGAATTTTTCCTTCTAGTCCTAAGTTATAAATTTCTACTATGGTGACTTATTATTATTATGGTGAATTTTTTTGGGCCAATGGGGAAGGGCCACATGGTGCAACCAGAGGCTACCACATGCCCCCCCCCCATGGAAGGTTGGATGGGCACATATTTATTTCATGGAGGTCTGAATCAAAGTTTGGGCACATATTGATTTTATACAAAGTTTGAACCATACCATGGCACAATACATATATTTCTTAACCAAATTATTAAACTATGGTCAGATTCGAATATATTTTTCAACAAAATTTATGTGGTTGGGGTCGGGTTTGAACCCACGACCACCCGCACCATAGTCCACCGCCTTACCACCTCACCGGTTGTCGTGTTCCTTACCCCAACGGAACTTCACCGCTATTTCAATTTTATCAACACCATATATGGGGGTCTGGAGGGGGCCATCACTGTGGGCCAACCCCCTCCCACACGACCGCGAGTCGAGACCTGGAGCTAAGACCATTAGGCGGGAAAATCCGGTGGAGTTTTAATTATGATTAAGCCGAAGATTAATACCATAAACCGTGGGTTATGTAATTTTAATCTATCATTTGGGTATAAGTGCGGGTTAGCGCTAAACGTGCTTAACCCCACTTAACACCATACTTTAACTTGACAGTGCCTTTGGTGGACCCTCCAGAATCGGCGGAAGCTCCACATTTAGTGGAGTTAACTAGCAGACATCCAAATTTAGTGGAGAAAAACTAGGAAAAAATGGTTTTTCCATAACTGAGGAAATTTTCGACCAATTTTGGCTTCGAAAGAGTCATTCTTGGTATATTTGATGTTTTGGAGCCATTAGAGAAGGTTGCAGAGGCAACAGGAGACTGTAAAAAACACGTTTTCACAATTGAAGCTAATATAAAGTCCCACACTATGAAACTGGACCAAGTAGATATAGCCCAGGAGGGGTGAACTCCTTCATTAAAAAATTGTGTATTTGTCTCTGATATTTGTGCTTGATTTTTTTTATTATGATGTTGTTCAGCATTGAGTTTCCATGCTTTTAAGTTCATGAAATACACTTAATCTCATAAAGTTGAATGAATTTTCACTCATAAGAACATGTATAAACCCTTGTATGATAAGCAAACAAAAGCACTTTCATTTTAATTTTGAGTCTAGTATTAAGAAAAACATTAAATAACAATCAATTTAATATCATTCAACTCCTAACCAAACGCAAATAATCCACACAATTTTTGGGATTTTATTTGAAGGCTTCAACATTTAGTTTAATGCCATATCCACGTTTATCACGGCTAGTCTCGAATTTTCTCAACACTGGAATCCTCGTTTACCCTATAATTTAATCAACTCTTCATTACATCAATTTCATCCATGTATGTGCTTATAAAAGTGATTTCAATTCTGGGTTAAACACTTCTTACTACAACCATAGAGATATTTTTGTTGATTTTTCATTTCTTCTCCCTGCGTGAAGGCACTAAACATTGCCTCTTTGTGCGGTGTTGAATTCCTTTCTTCTCCCTGTGTGAAGCTACTGAATGATTTGTTGAATGTTGCTCTTTGTATTTTCTGAACGTTACTCTCTCTGTTTTCTATCTCTGTGTGGTAACATTGAAATTTTGACTAGTTTTGTTGTGCTACGTTTTGAATTTTCTCCACAGTGGCCTAAACACCTATCCCTTCTCCCTTTTTATTGTTTTGTATCTTAATAAATTTCAAAAATCGATAACCAATTACCATGCCTTTGATACATATGCTTTCTATAGTTTTTGCACCCATCATTCACACATAAATTTTTTTCAAAGGTTGATATATAAGGGTTTTATTTGTATGCGCCCTTCTTTTACCTTACATACATTTCCTTTGTAATGGACTCAATTTAATTCATACACCTTGAATTGCATACACCTTGCATTTCATATTTATATCCATCAAAAACACATTCCATTTAGTGATTATTTTTATCTTTGCAAAGTCCTTTTTTTCATGATTTATTTTTCTTCCTTGTCCTTCAGGGTTGAATGTCTTCTTTTTTTATGATGTATTTCTCATCATTATTACTCTTTAAAGTATATTTTTGAAATGACCATTTTTAAGGTCATTTCAAGTCCTAGAATAGAGTAAAAGTTTTTCACTTTAGAACATGTTAATGTATCATTGAACCATGAATGCATCATTCCACCTTTATTCTTCTTTTTATGACAATAACCCATGCTTTTTTGTTTTTCAAAGAATATTTGTAGGCAAAGAGGAATGACTTGAATAGGTAGTAGGGAGGTAGGTTTTTATGAAAGAGAGATATAGGGTTTTATGAATTTTGGTATGTTCATGGAATGAAGGGTTTTCCCTCTTATACATTAAGGTTTAATTAGTCTCCTAAGTTAAGAATTATTTTCAAAATAAAGAGGTATTAAAAATAAATTTATAACTTGATTAAGTAGCTCCCTAAATTGATGATGATCTTGAATAGTGAATATTGATTGAGTACAAGTCCCTTCTGTTGATGAAATTTGAATAATGATCTTGATTGAGTACATGTCCCTTCTGATGATGAACTTGAATAATGAACTTGATTGAGTACAGGTCCCTTCTTATGATGAACTTGAATAATGAACTGATTGATGAGATTGGTTGTTCTTTGTATACAGGTCCATTCTAACAAAAAAATTATGTTGATCCTCAGGTCCCTTTAGGTAATAATCTTTGAGTCATATATGTTCAGGTCCGTTTTGACAAATTTTGATGTTAAATTTTTAGGTCCCTATTTAAGTAAAATTTGCAATTTTCATAGGTCCTTTACATTCTGAGTTGCTTCCATATCAAGTTGAGTAGTTTGTTGAGTTGTTCTTCCATGTTGATTTGTTCAGATTTTACAAACAAATGCACTTGCTTTATTTTGTCTTGCGCCTTGCTTATTTTGAGACTTATCCTCAAGTCTGGAAATTGGAGGATAAAATGTCACCTTGAAACATAAAATGAATTAAAAACACAATTTTTTTTTAAGGAATTTATATTAGCCAAGTGACCTTATTTTCCAATATGAATTCAAATTTGTATTGTGCCATAAATCTGGATTTTCACATCCAAATATATTTATTATTTATTATTTTTTTATTTTATTTTTATTTTTATTGATTTATTTATTTTTATATCTTCATTCATTTATATTTTTCAAGGAAGGAACATGACTATGCTTTTCCAAAACTTGCATGTCTTCTTCTACTAAGAGTTTCTTCATAAAATCTTCCTTATTTAATGGTTTATTGTACGCTTTCAATCTATGCCCATTGACTAAAAATGATGTTTCTACTTCGTCTATGGTCTTAATTCTCACTGATCTATTATCAAATATTTCCTCAATTTCATATGGGCCTAGCCAATGAGTGGTAAATTTTTCTTTGAAAACTTTGTATTTTGAATCAAATAGAAGTGTCCAGTCCCCTATATGAAAAATATTATTCTTAATAAATTTGTAATGCCATTTCATTATTTGCTGCTGCACTAGTGATGTATGTTATACAACTTCCTTTCTGATCTCATCTAGTTCATTTAGCTACATAATTCTTTGTTGTTGTGCTTCTGACAGATAAAGTCCTAGTTTTGCTACAATTTTGTATGTATGGATCTGGAATTCAATTGGAAACGGAACTTCTTTGCCATAGACAAGCTGCTAGGGGGTAAATATTGTGATATTCTTCCATGTTATTCTGTAATCCCATAATGCTTCATTCAGTTTCTCTATCCAATCCTTCATGTGCATCTTCACTGTCTTTGTCATGATGTTCTTAAAGAATTTTCTTGTTGATTCCACTTGTCCATTTGCTTGAGATTGATATGAAGTTGATTTCCTGTGCTTGATTTTATATTTTTTTGTAAGGTATATGAAAATATTGGAAGCGAACTATGCTTCTTGGTCTATGAAAATCTTCCTTGGAACTCCAAATCTTACAAATATCTCTTCAAAAAGAAAATATACCACTGCACTTTCTGTTGCCTTTGACATTGATTTTTCCTCCACCCAATTTGTTACATATTCAGTACATACTAGGATGTACTTCTTATCATTAGAGGGTGGATTTATAGTAATCACAAAGTCAAGAGCCCATTATTCAAATGGCTCTATAAGTACTTGTGGTTTCAATGGAATTTCATCATAAACTATAGCACTGCATAACCTTTGGCAGCTATCACACTTTTTAACATAAGTCTTTGAGTTTTTGAATATGTATGGCCAATAATAGCCTAGATTCAAGACCTTGTATGTTGTTATTTTTTCTAAAAAATGGCCACCACATGGTTCATCGTGATATTCATTCAAGATATCCAAAATGTCATCTTCTCTTACACATTTTCTAATTAACAGATCAGGTCCAGTATAGAAGAAGTCTCCATTAACCCAACTATATTTAGCATTATCTCTAATTATTTTCTTTTTTAGTTTGTTTTTAAAATGAGAAGGTAATATTCCATATGATAAATAATTAGAGATATCTGAAAAACATGGAGTTTTATTGTTATAGAAAATAAGTGTTCGCCTGGAAAGTTATCAGAAACTGGAACAATCTCACTAGGAAGATGAAGCCTTGACAGGAAATCTGCCACTTGATTTTCTTTTCCCAGTTGATCCAATACAATAATGTTGAATCACTGCATTAATAAAAACCATCTAGTAATCCTACCATTAGTGATGGGTTTATTCATTAAATACTTAATGGATGAATGATCAATATGAATGAACACTTCGTATCCTATTATGTAATGTCAGAATGTATTTACTGCATGTACTACAAGAAGCATTTATTTTTCAATAACTATGTAATTCAACTCAGCTGGTGTTAAATTCTTGTTAATGAAATAAATGAAATAGTGTATTTGATTCTCTTTTTGGCCTAATGATGCTCCTACTGTAGTATATGATGCATCTATGCATATGTGAAATGTAAATGATCAATTTGGTCCTCTAAGAATTGGCGTTGTGCACATTTTTTGTTTTAGTTTCTCAAATGAATCTTGGAAATTAGTATTCCATTGAAACTCTATGTCATTTGTAAGCGGTTTAAACAAGGGCAAGGCCATTTTACTGAAATTTTCAATGAATCTCCAATAATAGCCTGCATAACCCATAAAACTTCTTACTTCTTTCTGAATTTTTGGTGGTAATAAGTTTACAATGATTTGTTTTTTTTGTTGGATCCACCTTTATTCCAGAAGATGAAATATGGTGTCCCAACACTATCCCTTCAGTTAGAATCATATAATATTTCTCATTGCTAATAGATAGATTCTTTTCAATGCATATTTGTAGAAAATTTTCCAAATTGTTTAAGGAATCATCAAATGTATTTCCGTAAACAGTGAAATCATCCATGTAAGCCTCTACATATTCATGTATAAGATCAAAAAATATGGCCATGAAAACTCTTTGAAAAGTAGTTGGTGCATTACATAATCCAAAACATAACACATTGTAAGCATAAGTACCCAAGGACAAGTAAATGTAGTTTTATCCTAATCCTCTAATGCTATCTTGATTTGATTATAACCACTAAATCCATGCAGAAAAGAAAAAAAAACTTTTTCCCTGCTAATGAATCCTATGACTTGATCGATGAATGGTATTGGGAAATGATCCTTAAGAGTTTCTTTTTTTAATTCCCTATAGCCTAAAAATATTCTCCATTTTCCATTTTTACTGGGAACCACAACTAAGGGGGAAACCCATTGACTATCCGAGATAGGGTAAATAAATCCTACTTGCAATAGTTTCTGTAATTATTCTTTTACTATCTCTTTCATCATTGGATTCATTCTTCTTTGTGGTTGTCTTACAGGCTTTATATTTTCATATGTGTAAATATGGTGAATACATTATTTTGGATGAATTCCATGCATATCTGTATAATCCCAAGAAAAATATTTTGAATATTTCTTTAATAGTGCAATTTCTTATTCTCCATGTGATGATTGTAAATTGTTACCAATATTAAGATTATTTCCAAGGCTGATTTGAATTACTTTACTCTAAGGATTTGTAATTGAGCTAACATGAAAGATAGCTTCAAATTATGTTTGCAATGAATTAATAATGAAATGTTCCTGAAAAAAATTGTTCTAAGACCTATCTTGCAGCATTGTATTGTAATTCTCCTAATTTCTCTGATATATTTGGTTTAGAAATAAATAATTCCATTAAATCCTCATGATTTTCTTCCCTAAAATAAAAATCTTGATTGATGCTTGGAATAGGCTGAATTTCTTCATTTTATTCACAGGCCATGATATTAAAGAAGGATATTGAGCAGGAGAATAGAGTGTTATGTGCTTTCTTTCATTTCCATGTGATATGATCATACTTCCCGATCTCCATCCAATAAAGGCATTAGTTGTGGTTAACCATGGTATACCAAGAATTAAGAGATGGAATCCTAAGTTTGAATTTGGTTGTAAGACTAGGAAATCTACGAGATATTCCTAAGATTCCAAAGAAACTATGATGTCTTCAAGTATTCATTTCGGTAATACCTTGGATCTATCTACTAGTTCCAAAATTGTAGTTGCAGGTTGGATATTTGGCAAGTTCAAACATTTCATGGTTTCTATTTTCATGACATTTATGGAAGCTCTTAAGTCAATTAAAATTTTGGAAAATGAAAATTTGTTGATTGAAATTGTTACCATAGGTATTCTAGGATCAACATAATTTTCAATTGTAGTATTTGTTGACATGAGGCTAGCTAATCTTCCAACTACACGGATTGTTGGAGCGTCTTTATTTCTTTTTTCTAGTTTTATTTATGCATAATTCCTTAACTGCTTTCGTATAGATTGGGATATCTTGTATTGCTTGCAATAAAGGAATATTTACATAATTATTCTTTAATTCATCTAAGATATCAAATTCGGGAAGAGTAATAAAATATTTTTGCTCAACAAATATTTCAGGAAAAGGAGGTGTTTGATTCATTATTGCCTTACCTTTTTGAGTTTGATTCTCTTCTATTGCATGTGTGTTTTTGGATTTTTCAGGACTCCCTTTTTCTTCTATGATGATGGGGGAGTCTTTCTGTAGTACTTTCCCATACCTTAAATGAACATATTGAACAATTATAATTGAATATGTAGGAAATCAAGTTCCTTGTTTCGCATTATATATTGACTTATTACTCGGATTTTCCATTGGTTGGGCTGGTAATTCAGTTGGTATGGGTGGTGGTTGGTTATATGGAAATGAAAGCTACCATGGTTGGGTTAATTGTAGTGCAGGTGATGATGATGGATTTGGTTGTTGCATTTGCTGAAAGTTTTGATATGGAAAGAATTGTTGAGGAAATGATTGATATGGTTGTTGAGGATAAGATTGAAATGATTGGGGATAATATTTTTGAGGAGGTTGGGATCCATAGGCATACCCTCTCTAACCTTGAGACGGTTTATTTTGAGTTTTTTGAGAAGGCCAAGCCTACCAAGTCATAGGATCATTCCATGGGTTTTGAATAGGATATTGATAGCTTTGAGGAAATTGCTCAGTATAGTGTTGAGGAGGATTTTGAGGCATACTTGCAAATTGTGGATGCCAAAGTATTATTGGTGCTAAATAATAGAGAGATTACATCCCTTGGCTTTCCTATATTTGATTTTCTAGCAATTATTTTAGCTTTGGACAATCAGTTGTATGATTTTCAGTGAAAATTTGACAAACATGAATTTTGTCTAAAGGACATTCTCTTAATGGATAAATTTTCCTACATTTGGGAAAAAAAATTGATAATACTTGATCTTGTTCCTATTGTTTCTTTCATGTTTTAAGTACATCAACTTGTGTCTGTAAAGTGCTTAAGATATCATTTTTTAAATATTTAAATAATTTTCCTAGCTCAACTTTTGTAATTCTTGATGTTGTCAATTTAGTAACTTTGGAATTTGCATCTCTCTTCCCAATTTTTTCTCTTCCTCTTGAATATTTTTGAAATAATTCAACAATCTCATCAAATGGTAGATATAAAATATCTCCTTTACCCATAACATTAAGGATAACAAGATATTCGTCTCATATTCCCTTTAAAAAGATTGTTCAAATAGTATCCAAACTTAAAGAATGATGTTTAGATTTTTGTAAGTTGTAGAGAAATATTTCCAAGTATTCCTCTAGACTTTCATCTTCTTGTTGATTCATTCTAAAAATGTCATATTTTGAATCCCTAGGCCTCCAATATGCTTGATATTTTTTAAGAATTTTTTTTCTCAGGTCTTCCCAACTGGTAACAGTATGTTCACCTAATCCCATAAACCACTTTAATGTAGATGATTTAAGAGTTGCAGGGAAAAGGCGAAGCTTATGTGTATCATCAGTATACCCATAGGTTCGACACAAGATATCAAATTCAAATAAGAATAAATTAGGATCTTCAGAAGACATAGCATAAAATTTTGGCAAAATGGAAGGTGGAATGTTTTTCATTTTTACCTCTTCTCCCAATGTTGCTCTAGTACATAAGATTGGGAATCTGAAAGAGTTTCTTGGTCATTGTCTCCTCTCTCATCTTCCCTTCTTTCGTTGTCATTTTCCCTTTTAGTGGATTATTTTTTTTTCCTCTCTTATTCTCTCTTTCTTTCCCATTATTTCTATTGTCTCTCATATTGTAACCTTTCTTTTGGACTTAATCCCAAAATGGTGGATCCTTGTCCTTCTTTCTCAACTTTTTCAAGTGTTTTAGTTGATATTTGAGCTTCTATATGCTCAAAGTTTTCTAGTTGTTCAAGAACTGGTTGATAACTTGGTTTTTTATATGTTTTCCTATATAAGGTGGTTATTATTGTGTTTTGTTTTTATATTTTTTCCTATAGAAGGTGGTTATTATTGTGTTTCTCCTGAACGTTGTTTTTCCTCTAGATCCTCTAAAGTTTGTTTCCTAGAAATTGGTGTTAGTTCGAATGTGTATGATCCTGCTCCCACCAATGGTTTAGTTCTTGGGGAGTTTTGTTCATATATATACCCTTATCATATCTTTATCTAGGCATAAATAATCACAATGAAAATAAATCCTATTTTTTTATGATGTTTTTGTAAACAAGCTTCCTAATCGACTATTTAATTGTGCTTTCCCGACAACGACACCAAAAATGTCAGTCTAATTTATTGATTTTAATTAGAGAATCTATTTTACTTATCAATCCGGGTTGGGAAACTTAGAAGCACACCAAGGTATATGGATATTAGATTAAGCTAATGTAGGAAGTAATTTTTTATGTTAATATAAATAAATTTCTGAAAAGAAAACACTAAAATTATGATCTAGAAGCAAGGGTGAAATGAATATTTGTGGAGCATAGCCAAAAAGAAAGAGGCTCTAACTTAAATGCCTTGGTTGTCCTTCCTCATTATCTCTATTCCAACAATATCAATTCCATTGTAAATCATAACACAATTAAATTAAGAAGTAAATATCAAATGCATGAACACAATTTCAAGTTCAATTCTTAATTGATAAGGAAGAAAATCTAACTTAGATGCCTTGGTTGACCTTCCCTACTTAAACCAATTACTGAAAGGAAATCATTTTAGAAACATAAATGATCATAGCATACAACGAATCTACTCAGAAAAGTATTCAAAAGAAGCTAAAAATGATTTTTTCAAAAATCTAAGATATTCACAATTATGCACAAAAATACACTGTAGTGTAGTTAGCTTAGAATGGGGGCCCTCCACCCTTTGCTTGGTACACTTGAAGATTATCAGCTATTGTAGGTTATAAAACACATCCCAAAATAAGAAAAACAGGAAGTAGAAGTAAAGTTCTTCAAATTATATTCAGAAATAGATAAGTCTAAATAATCATAATACATGTTCATAATTGTTGAATAGTTGTGCTTAAATAAGCCAAAAGTATAAAAATCTCAACTAAAATAGTTGTAACAACCTATAAGAGTTTTAATCCATCTAATCAGGTAGAACTCATCCCTTTTTTTACACAAAATATGGTAAAATCCCACTAAATCAAAAAACTTCCCCTTTATTTAGGGATTTCTGGGTGACTGGTCAAGTTTGACCAATGCTGACTAGACCTGTTCAGACTCATTTGTACTATTCCAATAGGAATCTGTCCATCCTTGGTTCCCTTGCTTCTCAAATATATCTTCATTTTCCAACCAAGTGTCATGAACATATGACTTCAAAGGTGCCATTACAGGAAATTATGTTCTAGTCAAAAATAATTTTTAATACCCAATTTTTACAAAAAAATATAAAATTTAAACAAAATAATTATTTTACCTTAATGTGAAAAAAGAGGCAAAAATATGGCAAATATGACCATGTTATGATGGTAAAGGATGATGGATAGATGGAATATGCATGGTAAAAAGGGTCAAAATTGAGGGCCAATGATGCAGCCAACCAATGCACTCTTTAGTATTCAAAGTAGCAAAACTGTATTTTATGTATGATTCAAAAATAATTTGACTCTTAATATTGGACTGAGTGCATACTCTACCTTTCAACACATACGCAGCATCAAATTTCTAAATTTCATAAACCATAGGGGCGAAGAAGTCACAATTGATTTGTTACTGATTATATCCGCAAAGGCAATTCAACTACAAATATCGACATAACCAGTATTGAAATTGTAGACATGAGCTGGAAGCATTTAAATAATTTTTTCTATCAGAGTGCAACCGTTGACAATTGCGGCTTTATTAAAACAAACCAAAAACATTATGTGCACCTATCTTTATTACTGGAATGCATTAATTGCTAAACATAAACCATTGTGCCAGAGGTCCAGCAATTATGATCAGACTTTATGGTTTTAACCTGCTACAATCATCGATTTCAATTTCCATATACCATGCTAAAACTAAATGCGTGGTAACAAAGTTTTGTTAATAAATACTAGTCATAACAAAACTCGAACTCGGCATACCTAGAGTTCTGACTGCATCTTAAAAAACTCAAACTCGCATACCCAATTGCTAATACAGACTTACTCCGGTTCATGTTGATTCCATACTACGTTTTCATGGTAGCAAGATCCTTACAATGAGGTTTGCATTCAACACCATTTTTTATTTCTTCAAACACAGCCTCGATTCATACGATTCCCAAATTGACTTCACCGGCAATGTAGACTCCAGGTGGATTCATCTTCCTGCAATTGCCATATCAATGTAGTGATACAGAGAGAAACAGAAATATAAAAAAAAATGAAAACATAGGATTTCAGAAAACATTAATAGATTGATTTGCAAGGCAAATATATATTGAGTTTCCCTTTGTGTTTACAATCTTCACACTGGCACACCTGGTGTTTCTTCTCCATCTCCCTATAATTTATATTTGAAATATTTAACTGTTCCTCTTAGAATAGGTTTCTTCTCGAATTTTCTCAACAAATCACTACCTCCCTATTTTCAAGTGCTTATCCCTATGTTGGCTCTATATCCACACAGGGAAAGAAACCAACTACTAATTTTATTCCTAATTTATTTAAATATAAAAACAACTAACAATATCTCATAAATAAATAACAATAATTAATAAAATAATCAACCATACTACTCCTAATGTTTATTTTTCTTTGGATTAGCCACAACATGTGACCAAAATATCACATTGCTGGCTAGGTTCTCGATGCTCCTGCATCAGACTCTCGGGGAAGAAAACTGATCTTGTAGTGCTTTGGAATCGATTCCCAACTTCTGTAGCTCTGCTGCAATCATCCAACTAGCGTCTTCCACTGGTTGTCCTTTCCACTTGACTAAATACTGGTAATAAGTTTGGCTCCTACTTTTCTTTAACACTCTCCTCTCCAAAATGGCTTCCACTTCCCTTTTTCCTACTTTGGGCATATGCTCTTCCCAATTCACTATTGGGCTTTCTTCTGTTGTGGCCTCCCCTTGTAGTTCTTCTTCTGATTCTCGGTATAGGTACAAATCTGCAATATTGAATATTGGTGATATTCCGATTCCTGTTGGCAATTTAACTTCGTATGCATTTGAAGAAAATTTCCTTACAATTTTGCATGGCCCTATTTTCTTGAGTTTCAATTTGTTATAAGTTTTAATAGGAAATCTTTCTTTTCTTAAATATACCATGACTAAGTCACCTACTTGGAATTCATTTTCTCACCTTTTCATATCTTCTCTTTTCTTGTATTTTCTACTGCTTTCCTGCAATATGCTTTTGACATCTTCTTGTAGTCCTTGCATCTGTTCTGCAAATTTCTCAGCCTTTGCACTCCTTACCTCTTGCTTTCCCAGATCTCTAAGTTCATACACACCCCTTGGATGCATTCCAAAAAAAAATTGGAATGGACTCATGCTAGTACTTCGATTTGGAGTGTCATTGTAAGCAAACTTAGCCTGAGCAAGGGCTAAATCCCATTGTTTAGGATTTTTATATACTAAGATTCTCAAGATGTTTCCCAAACTTCTATTTATGACCTCAGTCTATCCATCCATTTGAGGATGATATGCTGAACTGAAACTAAGGTTGGTACCTAGTTTCTTCCACAAAGTTCTCCAGAAATGTCCCACAAAATTGGTATCCCTGTGAGACACAATTCTTATAGGTAATCGATGTAATCTTAAGACTTCTAAAAAAATAATATTAGCAATATGTGTTGCATCACTTGTTTTCTTGCATGCAATAAAATGAGCCATTTTAGAAAATCTATCCACAACAACATTAATGGAATCATTTCCCCTTTGATTTTTTGGTAAACCCAAAACCAAATCCATACTAACTACATCCCACGGCCGGTCGGGTATTGGTAATGGCTGATACAATCCTGTATTCTGACTTTTCCCCTTAGCACGCTGACAAATCCTGCATTTTTCCACAAAATTTTTAACCTCAGTTTGCATTTTTGGCCAGTAATAAAAAGTATTTACCTGAGCAAAGGTTTTTTCTTGTCCAAAATGTTCGGATAGACCTCCACTATGCTTCTCCTTGATTATGTTTTCCCTCATAGAACATTTAGGAATACGTAACTTATTACTTTTGAATAGTAATCCCCCTTGGATTAAATAATCCAACCACTGGCTTTTGTTATGTACTACTAGATTTTCTACGGCTGCATAAATTTCTTTAAACTCTGCATCATCTTTATACATGTCAACCATTTCCTCGAACCCTACAACACCAACTTGTAATTCCTGCATAATTAAGTTCACCCTGCTCAAAGCATCAGCAACTTTGTTCAATTTACAAAAGTGAAAATCTGCAAATATTCTACCCATTTGACATGTTTTTGATTCAATTTTGGTTGGTTGTTTATAAATTGTAATGCATGATTATCAGAATATAACACAAAATCTTTTGGCAACAAATAATGTCTCCATTTTTTTAAGGCTTGTACAACAGCATAAAATTCCTTGTCATAAGATGAATATTTCTTCTTTGCTTCATTTAGTTTTTCACTGAAGTATGCTATTGGTTTCTGATCTTGGCTCAAAACTGCTCCAATTGCAATTCCACTAGCATCAGTTTCAACCTGGAAAACTTTCTCAAAATTTGGTAAAGCCAAGAATTTTTTTTCAGTAATCTTTTTCTTTAACAATTTAAAGTTCCGGTCTGCTGCTTCTATCCATTTGAATGGCTGATTAGTTTCTTTGATTGTTTCAATAAAGGGTGCAAAAATCTGACTAAAAATTCAAATAAATTTTCGATAGAAACTTGCAAGACCATGGAAGCTTCTTACCTCAAATATGCTTCTAGGAGTTGGCCAATTCACAACTGCTTGGATTTTTTCCGGATCCATTTTCAACCCTTCCTTAGAGACTACAAACCCCAAATAAATTAATTCTTCCTTCATAAAGTTGCATTTCTTCAAATTTATTAACAGTTTTTCTTTTTGCAATGTCTTTAGAACTAAATTAAGGTGTTCTAAGTGCTCCTCTTTACTTCAACTGAAAATGAGAATATCATCAAGATAAACAATGACAAATTTACCCATGTATTCCTTCAAAACTTCATTCATCAACCTCATGAAGGTACTAGGTGCATTAGTAAGTCCGAAAGGAATTACTAACCATTCATACAACCCATTATTTGTTTTGAATGCAGTTTTCCATTCATCTCCCTCTCTCATTCTTATTTGATGATACCCACTCTTCAAATCTATCTTAGAAAAATAATTTGATGCACTCAAACAATCCATTAAATCATCCATTCGTGGTAAAGGAAAAAAGATACTTGATGGTGATTTTATTTATAGCTCTAGAATCTGTGCACATACGCCATTCACCTCCTTTCTTTGGACTGAGTACTATTGGTACAACACATGGACTGAGGCTTTCTATGATCAACCCCTTATCCATCAACTCTTGTACTTGTCTTCCAACTTCGGCATTTTCCTACGGTGTTAACTTGTAGGCTGCTTTATTTGGAAAACTGGCTCCAAGGATTAGATCAATGTGGTGACTAATACTCCTAGTGGACGGTAATTCATTTGGAAACTCATCCAAAACAATATCAGCAACATCATTCAACAGGATTTCGAATTTCTTCAGGTAAATCTTCTAAATTTGTAGAAGTTAAAATTACCCTGGGTCTCCCAACAATAGAAAAATGCATCTCCTCGCCCTTATCAACTTCTTGCAACAGGTTTTTCCCACTCATCAACATAACGTTTTTTCTAGGTGCTTCCTCGTCAGCTTTAGCTTTCAATGGAAACAGTGTATGATTGTTCCCATCTTTCTCAAGAGTATAAGTGTTTCTTCTGCCATCATTTATGGCTTTTTGGTCAAACTTCCAAGGCCTTCCTAGCAATATGTGACATACATCCATCGGCATTATATCACATAAAATAACATCCTTATAAGTACCAATCTGAATTTCAACTTTACATTGTTCAGTTACAATAATTTGATGGCCTTTCTGAAGCCATGATACTTTATAAGGAGTGGGGTGTACTATTCTCTCCAACTTAAAGTTGTCCACCATTTCTGTAGAAACAAGGTTATCAGTACTACCGCTATCAATTACCAATTTGCAACACTTACCCTTTGACTTACATACAGTTCTGAACAGATTCTTCCTTTGAGTTGGTTCTTTGGCTTCCTTAGCTTCTTTAAGAAATATCCTTTTCAACAACAAGGATTCTCCGGCTTCAGGTGGTTCCTCTTTGGCTACAGTCTGAGGAGTCTCTTCCTTTGTTTCAACAACGTTCACACTGTGTTGGGTTGCTGATCTATTGTGAGGACAATCCCATTGCACATGTCCCCATTCACCACATGCAAAGCACTGAACATCTCTCCCTCGGCCTCTACCTCTGGGCACAAACCTTTCGCAAACAGAATATCCTCTTTGTGGTGATCTATTACTCAAACTGCCTGCCTCGCTCTGAGAGTGTTGAAATATGGACTTAAATGTTCCTCTTCCTTTTGCTATATTCTTACCTTTATTTCTCTGGTTTTGTTTGTGCAACATCTTTTCTTCTGCCTTCAAAGCTACTTGATAGGCATCTTCAATCGTCCTGAGATTTAATAATCTGATCTCATCATGTATTTCATATCTTAAACCATTTACATATCTAGCTACCTTCTCTATGTCATCTTCAATATGACTTGATCTAATACTCAGCTTATAAAATTCTTCAATATATTCTTTGATGGCCATCCCTTTCTGCTTTAAATTTTGAAATTGTCTAAACAGGTTTAATTGATAATCTTTCAGCATGAACTTACCTTTCATCTTACTTACCATCTGATATCATTGCTTGATTTTGGGTTTCCATTTCGTTCCCTGGACAACTGCAATTCATCCCACTACAGGGTTGCATGGACTCTCAATCTCGTGGCTGCAAACTTCACTTTTTTCTTGTCATCAACTTCTTCATATTCAAAATATTTATCTAACGAAATGATCCAGTCCACTAGTAGCTCCACACTAAGATTTCCATCGTACAAAGGTACTTCTACCTTTGGTTAGCTACTGGCCTTTACTAGCATCTTCATGAATTTAGTTGCCTCGTTTTCTTCCTCCACTTCTTCGTTGGTGGTCTCCTCTTCATCGCCACTGGCAACACCATCATATGTCACCCTCCTTTGAGTGGTTTCCATTGTAGCCATTCTTGTACGCAAGTGTCATATTTCATCTAGAAAAACTGCGTTTGCTATAGGTCTCCCTCGACCTATCCTAGCTCGGCCTACTCTAGCTCCTCTTCTGGGTAGAATAATGCTCAAGAACAACTCAACAGGCTCTGATACCAAATGATGCAGCCAACCAATGCACTCTTTAGTATTCAAAGTAGAAAAATTGTATTCTATGTATGATTCCAAAATAATTTGACTCTTAATATTGGAATGAGTGCATACTCTGCCTTTCAACACATATGTAGCATCAAATTTCTAAATTTCATAAACCACAGAGGCGAAGAAGTCACAATTGTGTTGTTACTGTTTATATCCACAAAGGAAATTCAACTACAAATATCGACATAACCAGTATTGAAATTGTGGACATGAGATGGAAGCATTTAAATAACGTTTTCTATCACAGTGCAACCGTTGACAATTGCAGCTTTATTAAAACAAACCAGAAACACTGTATGTGCCTGTCTTTATTACTGGAATGCGTTAACTGCTAAACATAAACCAGTGTGCCGGAGGTCCAGCAATTACGATCAGACTTTATGGTTTTAACCTGCTACAATCATCGATTTCCATTTCCATTTACCATGCTAAAACTGAATGCGTGGTAACAAAGTTCTGTTAATCAATACTAGTCATGCCAAAACTTGAACTCGGCATACTCAGAGTTCTGACTGTGTCTCAAAAAACTCGAACTCGCATACCCAAAGACTTACTTCGGTTCACGTTGATTCCATACTGTGGTTTCATGGTAGCAACATCCTTACAACGAGGTTTGCATTCAACGCCAGATATTCTTGCTTCCATAGACAACATCGATTCATACGTTGCCCAATTTGACTTCACCAGCAATGTAGACTCCATGTGGATTCATCTTCCTGCAATTGCCATATCAATGTACTGATACAGAGAGAAACATAAATATGAAAAAAAATGAAAACATAGGATTTCAGAAAACATCGATATATTGATTTGAAAGGAAAATATATCTTGAGTTTCCCTTTGTGTTTACAATATTCACACTGGCACACCTGGTGTTTCTCCTCCATCTCCCTATTATTTATATTTGAAATATTTAACTGTTCCTCTTAGAATAGGTTTCTTCTCGAATTTTCTCAGCAAAACACTACCTCCCTTTTTTCAAGTGCTTATCCCTGTGTTGGCTCTATATCCACGCAGGGAAAGAAACCAACTACTAATTTTATTCCTAATTTATTTAAATATAAAAACAACTAACAATATCTCATAAATAAATAACAATAATTAATAAAATAATCAACCATACTACTCCTAATGTTTATTTTTCTTTGGATTAGCCACAACATGTGACCAAAATATCACATTTCTGGCTAGGTTCCCAATGCTCCTGCATCAACCAACAATGCCTACCCTAAAAAAAACTATTTCTTAGATATATACTTGGATAATATATTCTTAATTATACTATCTCTTTGTGATTATATATAAATATCATTACATAGGGAAATTAGTTTGTGCTAGTTAGTGGTAGGTGTTTATAATATTTTGGAATGAGTTTTATAAAACTAACATTAAATATTGCTAGTATATTGCCAATGGACTAAAAATCCTCTACAACCCTTCTAAGGTATTTTTTCAATAAAATATAGACATCTCAAAATGAATTAAATAGATACTCTATTTGGACTTGGAAATTTGTCTTTTTAAATCCCCAATGAACAACTAAAATCTATTCCCTCCCAATTGCCTCCATAAAATATTAACTATATAGAGACTACACAAAGATTGGATAAAAGGAAAAAATTATAAGAATTTATGCTATTAATACTCCTCTTTCTACCTTATATATATGCAAAAAAATTGTACCCCTGCTACAACTAAATTTTCAATCTTCCAAACAAAATTTATGTTTTTTATGATATTAAAAAAATTATGAAAATACATTGTATTTCCATTGCTAACTTGTATCCAGAGAGCTTGGTTTTTTAGATGCCACATAAGCTCCACGTCCAATGATAGTTTCCTCCTCTTTTCTTCCAATGCCACAACTTGAGACTTTTCTTCCATATTGAGAAAACCAAAATTTTTACTAGTATATGTGGCTTATAATCTCCCATCCAACTCCCTTCATATTCTCTCTTCCTTGAATTTTTTTTCATTATACCAATCAATGGAGAATTTTTTTGCTTACTTGAGATCCAACTCAAAATGAATAGTTGTATATTATCAAAGAGTTCACTGAAAGGATGCTAAATTTCTTTGGTTTTTTCATTTAAAATCATCATCCTTCATCCACCTTGGATTAAATTTAAAAGGATTTGGAGTTTTTATTTTTGTATTTATGACTTCAAATATAACTAATAAAAAACCATAATCACCTTCGATGGAAAATTGTCTGAACTGAAGGGACTTATCTAACTAAGGCATTGAAATGAGAAATTTATCCAGCTAGTTGGCAAGTTAATTGGCCCTAGATCTTTTATTTCAATAAGTGGGAGACAATTTGGTAGGTTTTATATCAAATAGCCTATCTATAAATTAAAAATTTTTAAGAAAATAATAAAAAATGGATCTACCTCTTCACCTAATTCCTCGATGGAAAAGGCTCCAAGTGAGAAATTAAAATCAACACCAATGATGTTAAAATGTATCCTCAGTAGTCCCATCCAAATATCTTGTCCCAAAATAAATCTCTATAACTAAATGGACCATAAATTTTGAGAAAATTAAACTATTTCCCCAAATTAGGAGAAAACAAAGTGATTCATAGTCTTCAAAAAAATAAGCACAAGTTGAATCAAGAGATAGTTTGATTTTGTCAACCCAAATTCAAGCCTCTAGTTCTACCTCAAGGTCTAGAAAATAAAAAATACCAATCATCAAATTTTTTTATTAATTAATTACATTTTTCATTCCTTTATCCATATTCTCTTGAAGAAAAGATCACATCAGGGGGTTTTGTAAATAAATAACTCATTTTGAGGTGATTTTTTGGACTAGCTAATCGAGCCCCTCCACCTTAAAGATAAAAAAATCATTTGAAATCCCCTACAAGTGCATTTTCACATCTAAGAACTCCTTTAAGTGAGAGCTACTTATTAAGATATTTAGTTAATTAAGATATAGTTAAGGTTAACTTGGTCTAATGTGTCGTTGGAAAAAGTGTGTTTCTTTAATTTGTAATTATGTAATTTGATGGTCACAATATGTTCTAGACACAAAGCGATATTATGGATCATATTCTCCTAGATACTAATGGCTATTGATCCATGGCTTAACACTTAATTGGTCCATGGTCCCATTTAAAAAGCATGAAGGGTCGTTTGTTAATGATCAATTGTAAAAAAATATCTTGTATAAAAAAAAAAAATTGCATTAATAATTGACTTAAGTGGCCACATTAGTTGGGGTTGTGGATTATTTCCCACTTAGAGGGTTTAAAAACAGAAAAACAATGTGTTATGATATTTGATTTAGTTGTGTGAGTGGTTACTTAAGGTATTTTTCCTATGTAAAATACGCAGTTTTATCGATCATGGTATTAGAGGTCCGTTTGAAGAGTTTCTCTTTGTCATGTGCTCTATGCAATCTCAACAAATAAAAAATAGAGAGAATATGTGCATTTTCAAGGTAAGATAACTGATATCTAACCCCGTTATTGTTGAGGTTCATAATTTTTTTCAATAGAAATTTCAATTGTTTTTGTATGCAGCTGTGTTGAAGTTTTTTAGCAAAAAACAAAGGTTTTTGGTGTAGGTACACATTTTGAGAGAGAAAAAGAAAAGAAAAAATGATACCTCCCCCTTCATCAAAATTTCTATATATTTTTCATTAGCTAGCTTTGTTGAAATTTACTTTGTTTATTAAAATATTTTGAGTTCATGTTCCCTTTTTTAAAGTTACTTTTTGAATAAGTTCGTACAACCTAGAGTATCTCACACTTTTATTATAAAGTGTATTTTACTTCAGTTATAAAAGTGAATCACTATATAAAAATTTAATTTTCTTTTTTTAAGTTACTTTCTACATGCAACTTTATTTTATAAAATGATTTGATTGTAAAAGTGATTTTCACTTATTCTATAAAAATTGATCATTTTATTTTTTACTTATATGTAAAAATGAATTTATAGGAAAAGTTAGAGAAGGAAGATAATATTTTTTGAAAACTCAAGAGTCTAATTATATATCCATCACCATGTGAGCCAACTTCTACATACCACGTGGTGCTCTAGTCACCTTTTATGCATTTTTAAAGAATGGCATAACCTTCACATTCAAAATTTGTTTTTGGTGTTGTTTTCTTTGAAATAGCCTACTTATTTGAGAGATTTCCATCAATATATTTTAATTTCAGCCTTTGATTCCATATTACTTGCATACTTTGTTATGGCTACTCTGAGTGATATTTTTCTTACCAGTACCAACTACTTCTCATTAAACTTCCATATGGAGGATGTAGTAAGAAGTGAATGATTTTATAAGATTACTTTGGGAAATGGAAAATCCCTCATTAATGTTAAAAATAAAGCTAAATGGGATAATAATAATGATGAAGTATGTGGATTAATCAAAATGTAAATTTCTCCTAAGTTATTATTTCATCTTCAAGGAATTAATGACTTGGATGAAGCTTGAAAAAAATGAACAAAAAATTTGGAAAACACAGTGTGATTTGAGCCCATAAGCATAAAAATAATATAATGTTTTTAATTCTTAATGATTCCCCTTTCTTTGCAAAATATTTATCTAGGTTCAAAAAAAAAAAAATTAGATCTATAAAATCTAGTATATGCACATTATTGACAAAATGTAGTTACATTCACTTATTAGTAGAGGGGTTCCAATAGGGAAACAAATCCCTCCTATAGTGGAGTTAGCTAGTATTTTATCCTAAATACAAAATAATTCATCGCTATATTGACAAAAGGAGAATTAACAAAAAATAGCAACTTAAAACTAGGCAGAAGAATAAACTTGAAAATAGGAAAAGCATATACCTAGCTTAGGATTAATCATAGGTTTGTGGAGACTCCTTATGACCTTCAACTTCACGTTCCAAATAGTGGAAGATAATTGTCCAAATCATGGCTAAGTGTTAGAGTCGGGATGGATGCCATCAAATCCCATTTCATATCGATTTGGAACCTCATATCAAACATGGTTCATTGTTATCTCCGCACCAAACATACCTTTACATATGGCCTCAAATCTAAGAAATTGTTAATTTATGCAGGATGTATTCATGATCAGCCGTGATATTTTATAGTGCATGGGTAAAGGTGTTGTCATTCTAAATGATAGAGGTAAGACATAAAATGTTTTATTTGTTGAAGGAATGAAACTTAATTTATTAAATGTTTCTCAAATGTGTGATCAAGGTTATGATGTGCTCTTTAGATCTAAAAATTGTCAAATCAATATTGCTGATACAGGTGAAGTAGTGGCTGAGGATGTTAGAATAGATAGTAATGTTTATGTTAGAAATGAAAAGATAGAGAAATGTTACTTGAGTATGTTTGATGAAAGTTAGTTGTGGCATCAAAGGGCATGTCATTTAAATTTTTACAAAATTGTGAAGATGAGCAAGAAAAACACAGTTAGGGGCTTACCCAAGATAACCAAGCGTGAAAGCACTATTTGTAAATCATGCCAGATTGCAAAACAAATACACATGCCTTTCAAATCCAAGGAAGATACAACAAGTAGGCCTTTGCAGTTGGTACATATGGATATTTGTGGTCCTTCAATAACTCAAACAACCACAATTAAGTTATACTTAATTTTAATTATTGGTGATTACAATAGGTTCATATGGGTTGCATTTTAAAGAGAGAAATCATAAGATTTGAAAAGTTAAATATTTTTAAAGCTATGCCCGAGAATGAGATTGATTTTAAGGTAAGGCGCATAACGTATGATAATGGTGGAGAGTTAACCTTCAGGAAATTTTATGACTATTTTAGGAATAGGGCATTAAAAGGAAAATTATAATTGTTGAAACTCTACAACATCATGGTATAACTGGAAGAGAAAACAGCTCTATGCAGTAGTCAACAAGAGCTTTGATTGATGAGATGAAAATCCCACCAAGGTTTTGGGCTAAGAAATACACATTGAAGTAGTTATCTTAAATAAGGAACACATTAGACGAAACAATGAAAAAACCCCATATGAACTATGGTATGGGAGGCCATCAACTATCAAACATTTAAAGGTCTTTGGAAACAAATGTTACAACAAGAATAATGATGAGAAATTTGGTAAGTTTGATGCCCAAGTATATGAGGAAATATTTCTTGGGTATTCTAAAAAAACAAAAGGATATAGTTGCCACAATAAAAACTCAAGAATACTAGTTGACTATATTGATGTCAAAGTGGATCAGCATGCTCCTCTTCGAAATGAATAGCTAACAAATAATACTTCAATTAATCAGGTTGCGGGCCATGAAACTAATGATGAATAGGTTGAGGAAGAGACCAAATAATGTGGTCAAAATCCCCAACCAAAATATTCCCCAAGGTATGTTCAAAACATCATCTTGTTGACCATATTATGGGTAATTTGGATGGAGGTGTAAAAATAAGAAAAAGATATATTTAAGAACCATAATGGACTATGGATTATGGTATCTCATAGGTAATTTTTTTTATTGACAACATACATAGATGTAGACTGTGCAAGAAATATAGAGAACATTAAAAACACATGTGAAGGTACTTTAATTGTTGGAGACAACTTGTGGCATGATTAATAAAAAAGAAAACATCAATATCTATTTATACTGCTAAGGTAGAGTACTTTACAACAACATGCTTGTTGCACTCAGATATTGTGGATGAAGTATAATTTGCAAGATATGAAGGTAATAAATTAATATCCCATTCCTATTATATGTGATAACACACGTTCCATCAACATGTCCAAGAATAATGTTCCGTACTCAAAGACTAAGAACATTCCAATCAAGTACTATTTTCTCAAAGAAAAAGTTGCAAATAAATTTGCTAAATTAGAATGTGTTCCAACAAAATAATATGTTTCTAATATCCTCACTAAAACTCTAGAAAGAGAACCTTTGGAATAATTTAGGTAGATATTGGGAGTGATTAGTATTGTTAGGGCTCCTAATTTTCCCAAGGCTAAGAAAAGAAACCAAAGAGATAACCATAGACCAACTTTTGACTTGGTATCTAGCCCTACCAAATAAGAGGGGACTCTCTCAAAATAAACCTCACAATCAATGGAAGTGATTGAAGAGTATTAAAGCTTTATTCTAGTTATCAACTTAGTAGGGTTTTTTATTTAGGTTTTGTTGGATAAGAAGCACCAGATTAGGAACTAGGCCAGGTATTCCAAAGGATTAACTCCAATCATAGAATGAGGCAAGATGGATGTAACTAGTGACACAAACTGAATTTTTCATTGTAGTGTGGTGAGGAGGAAATCATGTAGGAGGAGTAAAATGAATATACATTTATGAATTCATTTGTTTAGAATATGAAAAACTTATATGAAAATCTCAGACAAAACAGCATATGAGGTAATGTATCATGTTTAAAACTTATGAGATTAACACAAGAAGAACATCGATGGCTGCTAGAACTGCTTAATCATCATATGCATAAGGAAAACTGGATAAAAACAATGTCACTAGCCACATCACAAGAATCCCATAAAAATAGTTGCAACTTCCTGTATATTATTTCTGCAAAGAGCCAAGTACACCAATTCCAAAAAAATGTAAAATTCAAGTATCCAACCTTCTCTTTGACTTGATTCGAAGTACATATAGAAGAAAAACAATATTCCACCTCTAAGGGTCAAATATTTATCTATAGCAACTAATTAATGAACCTAATGACACATTGCCTAATCCTAGGGAAGTTAGAAACAACTTTCCCCTTTTTTAGCTAACTAATTGAGCTTATCTCTCAAGGCATTAATCACATAAATTATTTACAATGATGATCATTGATAAGCCTACCAATCATCATAAAACTCATGAGTCAGTTGTTACATTGAAAAATTTTGACCTTTGACCTCTACGTGTCGTGAAAAACCTTCAAACACAAAAATGCAACAAGCTTTCCCAGAAACAAAACAATTTTTTTTAGCAGAAATTAAGAAAATTTGGCTTGCTTTTTAGATGACTTAGAAGAGGTTATTAATGCTATTGAAGGATGGTGAATAAATATTAGGATGTCTAATATGCCCTGGGACCCTTAATTCATCCAAAATCATCATTTTAGCCCCCTCAAATTGATTTTAAGAGAAAGTGTCCAGAAATGCAGTGGATTTCTGAAAAGGTGGTAGAAAGGAGTAAAAAGGAACCATTTGACCATTTTCTTCAAAATTATGAATTTACAAGCATCTAAAAGTTATTTCATGATATCCTTAAGTCATTAGATATCCAACCATGCTTGAATTTTAGGATTTGGACAATCTGAGAAAAAACGCAGCAACTAGTTGTTGCATTTCTGTAGGATGCTTTTTCTCTTATGTGCACAAAAACTTCAAAATTTCAAAATTTTGTCTCTTTTTCTTTGATTTCTGATTTGCTTTCATACCACCAGTGATGCATCAGCCAATAGGTCTAGGCTTTTCTTCAATTTGATTTTCCTTTGGCTTCTTTTGAGTTTCTTCTTCATTTTTTTCACCCTAACCTTGCAAATCATGTTCCTAGCATAATAATGCCTTTCCATATTTATTTGCATGGTGGTATCCATGTTTTCTTTTTCTAGTAGCTTCTCCAAGTGTACATTCACCCTGTCAATCCAATACTCCCTTCTTTTCTCAATCTCAACACTTATGGAGTCAAATATAGCATCTTGAGCTTGAGCAGCAACTATGGTGTCTTGAGCTTGAGGAGGAGATAGATCTTCTAGATTATGTTTCTTCCTATCCATTTCTCTCGTCTTATGTATCCTAGGTTGTGTTTGAATGTTCTTCTCTTCCAGCTGCTAAACATCAATAATGGAATTACCTTTTTCCTTTGCTTCCAAAACACTTTTTTTATTTGTTGATGGAGGGTCTTCTTATGACTTTCTCTACTGTATTAGAGACTGTCTAGACTGTCTATTCTCCTTTTGTAGGAAAGACACCATGAAATTGGATTTGGATAGGTCATCCTTCAACTCTCTAAAATGTTCCTCCTTCTCCTTAATGATATATTTTGTTGCCTTATCTCCATGATGTTCTCCTAGGTCAGCCATCTCAAATTTTAGAGTTACCTCTTCTTCATTATGCAATGGTGAATCATGTATGCTCAAAGGTGGTTCCTCTCTCATGGTTTCCAACTAAATTTCCTCTTCACTAACAACCTCCTTAGGTATCATTTTTTCTTGAGATCTAATTTTAGGCCTAGATTTAGGCATCTCCTCTTCTGCTTCAGGAACAAAGACCATATTCTTACCTTTATTATCTGTCCTTGAAATATCTTTTTTAGGTTGAGTTTTTTTCACTGATGGAATGCTTTATGTTTCATCTCCTTGTGGTTTGGATGATGAAGAAGGAGATATTTGACTCTTTAACTATTTGGAGATAGGTAAGAGAGCAGTTGCCTCCAAGAAATCCTCCCGTGACATGTTAATATATGTCAGCTGGTGGAGGACTATTGCCTTGACTAAATCATGATGAAATAGGCTTTCTTGAGGATATTTTATTTTAGACTGCACATTCTTTGTCATCTTCACCAAACTTCTAAAAATATAGTTAGGTAAGTTTAGGGGCTTTTTAGAAGTGAAATGCATCAATAATATGATATGATACTGGTATATCCTGCTAAAATTTCCCTCACAAGTGAAATATTTCATAATAATCTTCATCAAAGGGATATACTTGTCCAACAGTTGCCTGCTAGGAAAAACATGAGTAGGAGACTCCTTATACTATGGTGTCAAGAACATCTTGTAGTGATCTAGGTCAAATCCATTACCTTGAACCAAATTTCACCATGATTAGGGATATTATTTTATGAAGAAATGACCTCTTCTAACACTAGAAAACTGATCCCTACTATGTTTTCCTAATCCTTGTTGAAATTGATGGAAAATAGGCTTGTTAAATCATGATGATATCCTACCTCTTGGACTTTTAGACAAAACCCTAGGCAACCTACCTCCTCAAATGATCTTCTGATAAATTCTAATGAATTAACCTGTTGCATATGAGTTGGCTCATATCTTGAGATATATCCTCCCTTATACCTCCTCCTTTGATTTGTATTCACCATATTTTGACTTCAATTTTGATAGAAAACCATAGTTTCAAACAAGAGAGGTCAAGGGACTTTGAGCTACTAAACAGAGCTAAAAACACAACAACTAGAGGGAAGGGAATGAGGGGGATGGGGGGTAGAAAAAATTATGGGAAGTAGGGATAGGTGTTAGGGACACAATGAAAGTGAAATTTCTCAAAATGAGTGAGAAATTAGGGGGGGAGGGAAAACATAGACTTGTACCAGAAACACAACAACGAGTTAGGTTTTTTTGGAAAATACTGAAATTAAAGGATCTTAATGAGGGTAATGATGGGAAATGTTCAATGAAGGTTCATGGAGGATGTGTGAACATAAAAATAAAGGTTTTTACTCTTGAATGAATCTATGAATCATGGAAGAGGGAGAGCACATAAAAAACCCTAGCAACTTCCCAGAAGCGCGACAGATGCGCGACGCTGCTTTAATTCTTCTTTATTGGCTTAGTTGCATAGTTTTTGAGGTTGAATTTGAGCTCCTTGAATGCATGCCACTGTTAATAGAACTAGTGTGAACTCCTTGAAGCATTTTATAACTTGAAAATTCAAAATTTACCTCCCTTTCTATTGGCTTGAGGGGTCCTGACCCAGGTTCAGTTTTAAGGTTTGCCAAAAAACCCCTGTACTACTGGCCCTTTCGGCAATGGCATGCTTGTGCAAGTAAAGGTATCACCTAAAGTAGTATGGGAGGGTGTTGGAGAAGCCCTAACACAACAACCCTTAACAATATATCGGTGGAATAACTTAAGCAAACATTATAAACCATCAGATAACATGCTAATCGAAGCAAGGTGTCTAATCATAACCAGATATATGCATTCATTCCATCCTACAGTATCACATCCATGTGTGCATCAATAGATCATAAATATTCAACGAGCAGGTATAATCTTAGAATTAATAGAAAGCATAACCGATAATCATAACATAGATACACTTAGATATCGCAAACAATCTTCTCATTCTCTCATATCCAGATCCAATTTACAAACTCTATATACTAGCTCGTGCACACAACCAGCAGGGTCCGTACATAGCAAGACTCAGGGTCTCCGCGCACATAGCTAGCAGGAGCCCTTACCTAGACAATCGACACAAAATATCCACAAGTTTGTATCCACGCTTAATCCCCAACCTAGCCTCTCTCTAGACTCGATTTATCCATATATTTATAACATATTAGCCTGCACTACTCTATGGTCTGCAAACCGTGGTTTGTGTTAGGGTCCCGTGATTTGGCAGATTGGTAGACCAAATAATAGGGTAACATGGAACCATTCTTTAGAGTCCGAGGACCTAGCCTTCCTGGACTCAGAGAGGGATCTCTCTATTGGGTGCAAAGGATGTGTTCTTTTTTCTCTAGGGTTTTGATTTTAGGCTAGTTGTTAAGTGTAGGGTTTGTTGATTGTTTTGGTTGGGAAATATGGTCAAATGGAATAGGTGGAGTGAGAGCCTATCAAAGCCATTGGGCTATGGAGTCAAATGAAGTCAAGGTTGTCTAAACGATGAAACAAAGTGTGTTGCAGGGCCAATTTAGCAAGGTTAATGGATCCTTAAGGTGATGTATGAGGTGTAATGAACATCAAGTTTGGGAAAAATCTAAGAGGTATTAAACATATATAGTTTAAAAGTTACAACTCATGAGGTAGGGTAAACCATTAATCTCAATGAACAATACTTTAAATTGATAAACATCCAAGAGAAACATTCAAGTGAAACATAGAGAGCATAAGAGCTTCTAACTTTGGAAATTCACCTTCAAATTTTAGGAAAACACATAAGATAAAACAAATAACTCAATTTATGGAGAGGGAACTCCCAAATAGCATATATCAAGCTATTGGGAACTCTAAAACAAGTTGGTAAGCATGGACAAAGGGAAATATCGAACGAGACCTCTTTGACTTAACCTAGCAATCAATATTCCACAGAAAGGCTTCAAGATAGGGTTTTGAAAACTTCAAATAAGCAGGGCATACCATGAATCATATTTGTAAGCTAGCATACTAACCATACATGGAACAAAAATAATTTTTGGTGGACCTAAGGAGAAATCAATAATTCCTTAAGATGGCCAAAAGAGGAAAACATCAAAGCTATAATAAATAGGAGGATTGAGGTGCCTCAAAGAACATATCTCAACTATACTTTTATGTTTTATATTAGCCAAGAAGCATGAAACATAATTATAACAAAGGAAACAATAGAAAAATTAGGAAAACATCACCATTCACCAAGCTATGGAATCCTGCAAACAAGCTTCTCCATCATCAAGCCAAACAAGCCATTCATCCACTTCACAAAACCAATTTCTTCTCCAAGCTCATGAAACCATGTATATTGCTCTTTAAGCTCATCAAATGCCAACAAAATACACAGGGGCCTCATGCTCTATTTATGGAGTAAAAGAGGACTAAAACCCTAAATGTGGTAGGAAAATGTCAAATATAACCATAAATGTCATTTATGGCCAAGAGACCATGCAAGGCCCAAGGCACATAATATCCTAAGAAATAAATACTGAAATAACTATTTTCACCTAATTCTAGAGTAATTTGTCTCAAAAAACTTGAAAATATCTATTTGAAATAAATGAGTGTGCTTTATTGACTTTTGGTCCAAAACACACTAGGCAGCCTCTGTGCATAGCGCCACTTCAGCAGAAAATAGGGTCTTGTGTAGCTGAGTTTTGGACCTCTTCCTGACACCGGATTTGGCTCCGTGATGGCTCGTTGGAAAGACTGATGAGTCTAATTTCCAGAAATTCTTGATTTTTTCTGAGCGGATTCCATGTACCTATTCAAAAATTAATTTTCCAAACACTGCTTTGTGCGCAACGCTTGGTCTGAAAATGAGGCAAAAAGGTAAATGTTTTATGTTTTTTGACCTTTTGGGGGGTCAAAAATGCTCCAAATGATCTGAAAATTGGTGAGAAGATTGTTGGTGATGTGAGGAATAAAAAAATTCAAAGTTTGTGAGCATAGGATGCACCAATTTTGTGTGTAGCGCCTAGGGTGTTGTGCACAGAGGGGTCAAAATTTGAAAAAAACAAAATTTTGTTCAAATTGCCTCAAAATTGGTGGAGAGGTCCCTCAAGAGGTCTTGGACACCTGTTGAGAAGCCTCAGCCAAAACTCTAAGGCTTCCTTTTTTAGGTTTTCTAGCTCCATGAGGGCCTCCTTCAGCTTGGCACAAGCAAGCATGCTTTTCCTCGCATAATGCTTGGTCATTTTCTTTTGTAGAGCAAGGCCTCCCTTTACCTCATTGAAATGCTTATGCTCCTCTTTGTAATAGTGAATGACATGTTGTGCCATCTCAAACTCTCTTTACCACTCCCTAAGTTTTGCATCTCTGTCCAAGAGAAGAAATATAGTGGTTATCTCCATGTCCTCATTGTCACTGTCGAGATCAATGAATTGAGGCTCTTGAGAAGTCTTCTTGATCCTTTTTCTTCTCCTTACCTTTACCAGTTGCTCACCTTTGTCCATATTTTCCTTACCTTTTTCCTTGTTCTTGATAACTGGAGGAGAGATGGCCCTTTGCCTTTTTTAGGCGGCAAACACATCTATTTTTCCTATGTGGAATGTGCATGTGAGAGGAGTGATCATGATAGATTTGACAGTGTCTTCTTCATTGCTCTGACTCTTGTTATTGTCACCAGCTTTCTCATTTTTTCCATGGCTTTCATGATTCACTTCATGCCTCATTGGGTCACTGATTTCTTGGTCTTTAGCCTCATCATCACTATTATCTTCCTCACTATTTTCCATACTATCATTTTGGCCTTAAAATTGATCACTATCTTCCTCACTTGCCTCACTTTGGCTCTGTCCTTCACTAAGGTCCTCTTCTTGGTCATTCCCTACAATGTCACTTTGATTATCTCGGTCATTTAGAGGCTAATTTGTGTCATGACATTCATGATAGATGTCATGACAGTCATGATAGCTATCATGACTGTCATGACTATTTCCTTGGATGCCTTTCTCATCATGGACTGTCTTATCAGTGCTATTGCTTTGGTGACTGTTTTCTTCTTCAAAATCTATTTCAGCCTCATCATATGTCTGTTCTTAGTCTTCAATTTCTTCATTATCTCCTTCTGTTTCCTCAGGATCATTGTCTTCATTCATTTCAACATTGTTTTCACTATCATTGTGCTCACTGTCATGCTCAAACACATCTTCCTCTTGGTTTTCTTGTGCACTCTCTTGCTGACCGTTATCCTCATTTTTTTTCTTCATAATACTCTTGGTATTCATCTTGTTCATCATCAAAATCCTTTTCTGTACTTGGGAGTGATTCCTTTGTGTCCTCACTATCACTGTTTTGCTCCAATAGCTCACTATCTTCCTATTTTTTACTGCCATTTTCATCACTCTCCTCCATTCCATCATCATCCTCTTGGTCTTCCTCATTAGACTCTACCTCTGCCTCACTGTATTTATCATTTCCACTACTATTTGTGTGTTCTTCATTGCTACTTCCATCATCTTCTTCCTCTGCACTACTGCCATCTTCTTTTTCTTCATTTAAATCTGTTTCTACCTCACTATTTTCTTCCCTTTCACTGTCATCTGCTTGTCCATCAGTGCCACTGTTATCATCTTCATTTGATGCATCAGGTGGAGAAGTAGGAGGTAAGTTTCCTTGTGGAGAAGGAATAGGTGGAGATGATGGAGGAGTGGAGGCAAGTGGATGTGAAGTGGAAGGAAAATTTTGTTGAAGGAAGGCTTGGGGAATTGGAAATACATCATGGGAGATAAAAACTTCCAAAGGGATTCCCTGCTGCTCCAGTTGGTGCAAAAAAATCATCTTAACCAAGGAGTGGTGAAAAAGGCTCTTCATTTGGTGGGCATAACTCCTCTTCGTTACTACTGAAGCCATTATTTCAATGCTCCGATAGAGATAGTATGGTAGGTTTAGCAATTTAACCCTGGTGAAGTGCATTAATAGCCTTATGTGATAAGAATAAACCCTGGAGTACCTCCCCTCACAGGTGAAGTACTTGATAATCTGCCTCATCATTAGGGCATACCTCTTTAGTAGGTGGGAGAAGGGGAAAACAACCTTGCAGCCTTGTTGACAGCTAGGTTTGAGGTAGGGCTCATAGTAGCTCAAGTCCAATTTCTTCTATTTAAACCATCTCTCACCAACATTTGGTATTCCAATGGCTTTAGCAATGAATTCAGATGGGAGTTCAAAATTCACTCCTACTAGGTTGACTTGGTGGTTTTGTGGGCTGAGAATGAACAACCTAGTCAAGTCTAAGTGGCTTTGGACTTGTTTAACCCTCTCAAAAAATTGATAGCATCCAACATCTTGAAAACATGCAAGGATCATGGGAGAAGAAGTGATTTGAATGGTGCCTAAGGGCTCAAACCTATTTACCCTTCCTCCCTTGTGTTTTGGCTTGATAGGCCTTTGGCCTTCATCACTGCTGGTATTGATTTCTTCTTCAGACATGGTGACTGATCTAGAACAAAAATATTTTAGCTTGTTGAGAGCCTTTAGGTATAGGGAGGTAAAATGAATGATTTGAGGGAAAAATTTTAGCAAAAGAGGGCTAAATGAAGTAGGTCTAGGAAATTTTCATATTGTTTAGGAGGAGGTTTGCTTGTATTTGAGTCTCTTTAGGCTAATGACAACTTCCCCAATTTGTAAACCCTGCCTTAGATGGTCAAATTTGAATTTTATTGAGATTAGGGTTTGGTCACATTAGGCCTTTAAATACCTTCCTAGATTATGAAAATATCACTTGGAGGGTAAAAAAGAAAGCCACCAACCTTGTTTGGCTGGTGCAAGAGCTTTGGAGGCAAAAATTTTGAATTTAGACCATTTTTTTTGGGCCAATTCTGCTCTGTGCGTAGTGCCACCCGAATTCTCGTTCAGGTCGAGCCCTCCTGTGCGTAGTGCTAGGTCCATTCAGGTCGAGCTATCAAGCCTATGTGCATCGCTTGAGGCCTTCAGTGGGCAAGTAGGGTGGTGGAACGAGCTATAGGGACCTGTCGGAGCACAATGTTCTCTGAAATGTGGGCAGATCAGGCCATTTTGAGCTTGGGCACAGTGCCTGCACAGGTGTGTAGCATCACCTTCCTGGTACGCACCGTAGTGAAAATTAACACTGCGGCTGCTTCGTTTGTGCGCAGCGCCGACGGCTAGGGGCATAGCGCCCAAAATATTTCCACAATTTTGCAAAAAACCCTTTAAAACTTCTTTCACCGGATTTCTTCTTCTTTAAAAAGACAAATATGAAGTGTGGAGAGAGGAAAAGGAGACTTTATACTCTTTTTGAAAAAGTATTTCAAGACCAAAACCAACTTTATAAGGTTTTTTTTCTCTTTATTTTTCTCACTGTCTTTTTGGCTCTTTATGATCCTGTAGTTGGCAGTTTGACAAAAAATATGGTTTTTTCTTTGTTGGAAGACTCTTAATGTTCATATTGTACTAAAAAAACTTTCATCGAGTTCAAATATGTGCCCTCAACCCACACTTGAAACCATAAGCCCTTTCACATAAGTTTATTTTGACCAATTTTGATGAAAATGGACAGATAGTGAAATTAGTGCATCTATTTTTGAAGGTTTTTCTTCCCTTTATCCTCTTTATGAACTTCAACACTTGTAAACAGTAATCTTGTGAACATGTTGGTGTTTTTTCTGGGAATCTTCAGTCCTACAGGTTTATGCCTTTAATTGCTTGGTGGAGAGACTGAAAATAAGAGTTTTAACCTTCCTTTAGCTGACCTTCTATCATGTATCTCTTTGAGACAGTGAAACAAACCTTTTGGTGTGAAAATACTTATTAGTTTGGAACCAAAAAAATTTAGTATTTATGTGGGCCATCATTTTGAAAAAAATTTGGTTTGTTTGTCATTACTAATTTTCATATAAGTAACCTTTTGTGATAGTCCTGCAGAAGTGTCACTCAGGGTTAATCTATCTCTTGTAGAATATGATCTTGATAAAGAAACCATTTTGGAGGCTTTACTGCTCTTAGACCAGCAACATGTTTTTTCTTCAGACCAGTTTGACAATGATGTATCTCTGGTTGGGAAGGTGAGAAAATTAAACTATTTTTGTGTCTTTCCATTGGCCACTTCTGTTCTTGCAGTTGCCTACACAAATTTTGCTCTTGATCACTGTCCTTTGGAGTTTAACACCTTTCCTCTTCAATATTGAAAACCATTCTTATCATAATTACCACTTTAGGAATTTTTACCTCATGCTTGCCTCCTTGGACCATTTGAAAATTCCTCTGACTGTTCTTTTGAGAAGTGAAACCCTTGGACTGATATCTCTGGCCCTTTTTGTCCCTTTGGCGAAGTGGGGTACAATGTTTCTTATCTGCCTCCTTTGATCTTCTTTAAAAACTCTAATTTTACCTTTTGAAGAGGTGGAATTAGTGCCTCTTTGCCAAACCCTAGATGATAGTTTGAAACCCTTTGAAGCCTTCTATTGTTATGAAGGAGGCTCTTTGTCATCATTTGACCATTTTTATCCATCTCCCCAAACTCCTAGGTTTTAGGGCTGCTTAGGAAAAAGTAAATAGTTTTGTCTTCTAAGTTCTCTGAAACTTCTCAAACTCATTCATCATTTCTAAAAGTCTTCAATGTGAACTTGATGGATTTTGAGGTGACCTTTGCTTTTGCAACCCTAGTATTGATTTATTTCTTGGTAAAAACAATCACAAACCTTGATTCTCATCAAACATATTCTTGCTTCTTTCTTCTTGCTGTGAATGGTCTTCTTATGATGATTTTCTCATTACCTTAATTTTGCCAGGTTGATGGCCATTTGTTGCCTTTGCAGAAATGTGAGCAAGGGGTAGTTGCCCCCTGCAAGGTTTCTACTTTAGACCAAAGAGCCTTCCTTGAATGACCTTTTTGATCAGTTTGGACAAGATCACCTGTCTTTTTCTTCTTTGAATGCAGTTTATTCATACAGGAAAAACAGATTTTGTAGGGCACCAAATCCACCCTATGACTTTGTGAAACCCTAGGTGACCTAGTGGAGGCTTTCTTGGACTTGGCTTTTGGACTGAGACCTAGAAATTGGGATCATCAAGTGTAATATAGAGTTTATGATAAAATAATGTATTGAAGATCCAAACTCCAATGTACTTGATTTATCTAAAGAGCCTACAAAGATAGCTTGAGACCATCAGTGTTTGGGAGTATTTTGGGAGACATAACAAAGTTGTTTGATTGGTGGGCTTAGGTAGTAGTGGGGGGTTTTTAGGCAAAACAAAACAGAGGATTTGGGCCAAAATTGAAAGTATATAGAAAGAAAGAGTGACATAAGCCACTAATGGGTTTTCTGGGACTGGTAAGCAGAGCTGAACATGATGGAATGCTGAAATAGTGAGAAATTATCTTAGGGATGATGAAGGTAGTGAGATTTATAGAACTCACAATGTTTATGAACCTTGTTTCTAGAAATATCGAGATAATCATTTAGTCATCAACAAAGGAAAAAATTACTGATGACTAATAATTTGCGGACTCTTGGTCTACCCTTTGACCCATTACAATTCATTGGGGGCTTTGACCTACCCCAATGCCACTGAGCTGCAATAAATATTACAAAACTATACCAAAAATGCGGTTAGGGGACCTTGCTCCAACACTTTGTCATGATGACCAATTTCTCCATCATTTGGATGATTTGAACTAGGATATGGCCTGATGATACATTTATAAAAAATATATGATGATTATTTCAGTTGATCATCTTTGAAACACTTTATTTTCCTAATTTATAACTCCCATAATAAAAATTTTTGATGACTATAATGGATGATAAGACTCCCCTTTTCAGAATGATGCCTGATATAATGATGAAAATCATATGCATATTCTTGACCATGACTTATAAATTAAACTCTCAAAGTATCAATTCTTACGATTCCATGACCAGTATGATGACCAACTAACTCATTTCATGACTTATAGCAGGAAATGATGACAATAACCATGATGGATTTTTGTGACCTTGGATAAGTGGAGGGAGTAGCAATGACACCTAAACAATAATTTGGAACCATGTGACAATCAAGAGACATTTAAAATTTAATTTGCAAATATTATAATTTTACCTAAGATTCAAAAAACAATGGAAAGAGTAAATTTGAACACTATGACTATAGGAAACTAACATTGGCTCCAATGGGGATGGAAGCTCCTTTAGGAGGTGTCAAGAACACCGTAGACCAGGTAGCTTTGTTTATTGGGAAATAGAGTCACTGCAACTACAATATTCAAAATGACTCAAATTAAACTAAAAACTGAATTGTACCATCAACTGCAAACTCTACTGGAAATTGACACTGAAAAAGATGCTCATAATTTTTACCTTATTCATCACACCTTACCTACTCTAACTGATCCATAAGTGATCTAACCAAGTGAAGTCGGAGATCCAGTGTAACCAATAAAGTACATGACTACTTGGCTGATGCTTGTATTCAAATCCACTTGGCATAAAAGATTTAGTAAATGACAACTCAAAATGAAACATGATTCCAACACCTGTGTTGGTGAACAAAAAAAGCTCCACCTTTTCTGATGCTTCCAAAAGACTACCCAAGGGTCTTGAAAATCATGAAACATTACCTCTTGTGGATCAACAAGAGGAGAAAGGTAAACATCATTTTTAATCAATGGATTTTATCCTTCAGGACTTTTATCCAAATAAATGAGTGTTTCATGCAAATCTCCAAATAAATGAGTGTTTCTCCAAATCTGAAATTTCATGCATGAGTGTTTCTTCATGTAAATCCGGATTGAGAGTCTGCGGGGTAGTATAATCAAAAGCTATTTAAACAAGATCATTTTTAATACATTCTTCCACAATAGGCATAGTAAGAAGCCACTATGCATTATATACCTTTTCAATTTGACTGTCTTGGGCTACATTCTCACATTATTGAGAATAAGAATGATTAAAAGGATCTAAAATCTACCTTTTTTCCACATTAGGGGAATTTTGAGGTCTAAAATGGGCCCCCTAAGAAAAATGTACAACCAAAATAAACTTTATAAGAACCAATAGGGTTCAAGATGATGATGTCAACCATGGGGGATGATTCACCATTTTTTAAGTAAAAGGGTAAAAATATTAAAAAATAATAAAATAATAAAACTACTTTTCAACCAGATTAACTTATACTCAAATTTCAAGTGATAATCAAAGGATGCAAAATTTAATTCCTCATCCAAGGAGTACCCATGTTGCATACTTTTGATGAACCCTGCTACATGAAAAATGAGAAATACATGAAAAAACACGATTGCAATCACGTTTTTCATGTATTTCTCATTTTTCATGTAGCAGGATCTATCAAAATTATGAAACATGGGTACTCGTTGGATGAGAAATTAAATTTTTCATCCAACGAGTACTCTTGCTCGAAATTTGAGTAAAAAATTTGGGATATAAGTTGAAAATACGAGTTGAAAAAATAGTTTTTTATTTTTTCCCTCTAAAATTTGATGATGTAATCAAATATTCTTTTATTAGAAATTAGAAATTAATATTATTATAAATAACCTTAAAATAAAATTTGATGATGTAATCAAAGGTTTCCTTAGAATAAGCATAAAACCTTTGACTATCTATTGCTTCTTTTCCTTGCCGATTTAAAATATGTTGAACTGGTTGATCATTAAGTTCTAGGAAACAAACCTGCTGCTCATTACTTTCGAACTCAATGGATGAATGATGACTCTCAGGAATATTAATGAAAACCAACTTAGAATTAGGATCTTCATCAAGGAGTAGAGGGCATATAAAATGGCCATTATCATATGTATCTTGTGCACTAAAAGAAAGGCATGACTGTTGTGAATTATCATCAGCTTTGAAGATGGAAGATCAATTTCATGTTTTGAATAATTCTGCTCAAGTTCGCTGTAATCCAGAGTAGAATCCATGATCTTCCCATGGTGGTGAAAATGGTTTTCATTCAAAGCATCTAAGAGTTCATCATCCATAAACTCTTCATCACCATAAGAACTTTCCAACTCTTGAATAAAATTCTCAAAGTGATCAAAACAATCCTCAATCAAAAGCAAAGAAGGATAGGCTTCTCTATACTTCTCAAAAAATACTAAGTGAAAATTCTTGAGAGAATAAATACAAGAATGAGGCAAGCTTTCATACCAAAACCACGCTCCTTCTTCTAATGTGATCATGAACATATTCATTAAACAATCTTCATGAAAATTATTCCTCAGCTTACGCACATGCATGTGAAATTTGAGCAAATGAAGAGCAACATCATCACCTTTTCCATCTCTGAATTTTGGAATATGATTTGGAAGCCTGGAACATGATCTTGATGCATAGGAGAATACCATCTAGATTGAGAACTCATCTTGATTTTTGGATCTTGCTGCCAGTGGAGTATTTGAATCAAGTTGGAGTCACCAGGTGAATGGTTTCAGCCTTCCTGTGTCTGATCACTGTCAACCATCAACAATCAGATCTGATCCTTGTCGTTCACACCTAGGGAAAATGTAACCTTTTTCTCCCTGGAAATGACACCAAAATGTTAGGGCTGATCATTTTCCCAAGGCTGAGAAAGGAAACCAAAGAGGTAACCATAGACCAACTTTTGACTTGGTATCTAGCCCTACCAAATCAGAGAGGGCTCTCTCAAAATCAACCACACAGCCAATGGAAGTGATTGGAGAGTATTAGGGTTTTAGGCTAGTTATTAGCTCAGTAGGGTTTTCTATTTAGGTTTTTCTAGATAAGAAGCACCAGATTACTAAACTAGGCCAAGTATTCCAAAGCGTCAAATGAAATCATAGAATGAGGCAAGATAGATGTAACTAGTGACACAAATTGAATTTTTCATTGTAGTGTGGTGAGGAGGAAAACATGTAGGAGGAATAAAACTAGCATACATGTATGAATTCATTTGTTTAGAATATGAAACACTTATATAATAATCTTAGACAAAACAAATCATATGAGGCAATGTATCATGTTTAAAACTTAGGAGATTAACAAAAGAAGAACATAGATGGCTTCTAGAACTACTTAATCATCAGATGCATAAGGAAAACTAGAGAAAAACAGTGTTAGTAACCACATCACAAGAATCCCATAAAAATAGTTGCAACTGCCTGTATATTATTTCTATAAAAAGTCAAGTACACCCGTTTCAAAAAAATGTAAACTTCAAGTATCCAACCTTCTCTTTTACTTGATTCTAAGTACATATAGAAAAAAAAACAAGATTCTACCTCTAGGGGTCGAATCTTGATCCATAGAAACTAATTAATGAACCTACTGACTCAGTCGAATCTTGATCCATAGAACCTAATCAATGCACCTACTGACTCATTTCCTAATCCTAGGGAAGTTAGAAACAACTTTCCCCTTTTTTAGCTAACTAATTGGGCTTGTCTCTCAAGAAATTAATCACAAGATTCTTTACAATGATGATCATTAATAAGCCTATTCATCATTAGATAACTCATGATCCAACTATTACATTGACCAAGTTTAACTTTTGACCTCCACGTGTAGTGAAAAACCTTCAAACACAGAATCGCAACAAGCTTTCCCAAAAACACAACTATTTTTTTTTAGCAGAAACACAACAACTTTGGATTGATTTTTAGATGATTTAGAAGAGGTTTTGAATGTTTCTTAAGGATGGTGAAGAAATATTAGAATGTATACTATTCCTTGGATCCCTTAAGTCATCCAAACTCACCATTTTAGCCCCCTCAAAATTGATTTTAAGAGCAAGTGTCCAGAAACACAATGGATTTCTAAAAAGGTGTCGGGAAGTTGTAAAAAAGGCACTATTTGATCATTTTATTCAAAATTATGACTTTAAAAACATCTAAAAGTGATTTTATGATATCCTTAAGTCATTAGCTATCCAGCCATGCTTGATTTTTTGGATTTGGACCCTCGGAGAAAAATCGCAACAACTAGTTTCTGCGTTTTTGTAGGATGCTTTTTCTCTTGTATGCACAAAAAATTCAAAATTTCAAATTTTTGTCTCTTTTTCTTTGATTTCTTATTTTCTTTCACACCTCCAGTGATGCATCAGCCAGTAAGTCTAGTATTTTCTTCATCTTGAGTTTCCTTTCAGTTCTTTTGAGTTTTTTCTTCATTTTTTTCACCCTACCCCTGCAAATCATGTTCCTAGCATAATAGTGTCGTGCCATATTTCTTTGCATGGTGGTATCCCTATTTTTTTTTTTCTAGTAGCTTCTCCAAGTGTACATTCATTTTGTCAAGCTAATACTCCCTGTTTTTCTCAATCTCAACACTTATGGATTCAAATATAGTATCTTGAGCTTGAGCAATAGCTATGGTGTCTTAAGATTGAGGAGTAAATGGATCTTCTAGATTTTGTTCCTTCCTATCCATTTCTCTTGTCTCAGGTCTCCTAGGATGTGTTTGAATTTTATTCTCTTTCAGCTTCTCAACATAAATAATGGCTTTCCCTTTTCCTTTTCTGCCAAAACACTTGTTTTAGTTGTTGATGGAGGGTCTTCTTGTGACTTGTTCTGCTACATTAGAGCTTGTCACAGCTATCTATTCTCCTGTTCTAGGAAAGCCACCATGAAATTGCCTTTGGATAGGTCATTCTTCAGCACTCTAATCCATTCCTTGATGATATATTCGGCTGCCTTATATCCATGATGTTCTCCTAGGTTAACCATCTCAACTTATAAAGGTACCTCTTCTTCATTATGAAATGGTGAATCATGTATGCTCAGAGGTGGTTCCTAACTCATGGTTTCCAACTGAAATTCCTCTTCACTAACAGCTTCCTTAGGTATCATTTTTTCTTGAGATCTAGTTTTAGCCCTAGAGCTAGGCATCTCCTCTTCTGCTTTAGGAACAAAGACAAGCTTCTTACCTTTCTTATATGTCCTTGAAATCTATTTTCTAGGATGATTTTTTGTCACTGATGGCATGCTTGATGTTTCATCTCCTTGCGGTCTGGATGTTGATGAAGGATAGCTTTGACAACGCTTTCACTCTTTGACTATTTGGAGACAGGTAAGAGAGAAACTTCCTCCAAGAAATATTCCCACGACATGTTAATATGTGTCAGCTGGTGGAGGACTATTACCTTGACTAAAGCATGATGAAAGAGGTTTGCTTGAGGATATTTTCTTTTAGACTACACCTTCTTTGTCATCTTCACCAAACTTCTAAATAGATAGTTAGGTAAGTGATCTAATTTTTAATTTTAGTTTTGTTGTGCTAATTTCATCTTCAGATTTATATTAAAAATGTTGATATTTTCTTCATGTACATGGGCTTATTGAAGTGTTTATGATTGTTTAACAAGTAAATGTACAGAGATTATGTTGAATTATTGAACATAAAAACATTAAAACATAAAGCTGAAAAACAGCAAAAAAAATATACAGTAAACCATCACAATTGATCCATTGACACAATGTTTTCTTGAAGGAGTTCACCCCTCCCGAGCTACATCTTCTTGGTCCAACTTCCATGGCTTGGGACTTTGTATTAGCTCAAATGTGCAAAAAATGATGTTTACATTCACCTATTTCTCTTGAAACCTGATCCAATGTGTTCACAACATCAAAATATTCCAGGATAGACTATTCATGAGCCAAAATTGGTCGAAATTTTTTCTAGTTAAGATTCATTCAATATTTCCCTAGAATTCTCCTCCAAAACTAGAGATAACTTTAGTTAACGCAGCTAAAATTGGGATTCCGCTGAAACTAGCGGACTCTGCCAAACCCGTCACTATATTAAATATGGATTAATTAAAAGTTAAGTATGAGTTAAATTTGGATAATTATGTATTAACTACGCATAAGCACGTTTTGTACTAAATGAAGTTTAGGCCTTAACCCCAAGTTTAACAATGTTTAATCTGCACTTAACCGATAATCCACCGTATTTAGGTTCTGCTCCACTGGTGGTCTAGTGAATAGGTCGTATGGGGAGGGGGCTGGCCCATGGGGCTAGACCCCTCCAAACCCTCGCCATTGAATCATGTTGTCTTTATTTATAAGCTGTATCCATAGTCTTACAAGGACTACGTGGGTGGCTTGGTGGTAAGACTATTGGTTAGCGCGGGGGAGGTCGTGGGGTCGAACCCGACCTCTGCCCATCCGATGAATAATTTTTCTCCACAATATTTATATGCCAACTTACCATATTTTAACACCTTATTGTATGCGGACTTTTATATATGATATTCCATGGACCTTTGATATTCAAAGTATAAACCATAGCTCCCAGTGCTGAAATTCTGACCATATAATATAATGTTCGAACCATTTAAATATAATGAAATTCGACTAATCCTCCAATCCTTGTTCCACTAGAGGGGGCACATGGCGGCCCCTGGCTGCGCCACGTGTCCACCTCTAGTTGGACTGTCCAACCACATTAAAATAAATTCAAATTCGACCTCAGGATAGGATGTAAAAAAATTTCACCTTCAAAGCTCACTAGTGAATCCTGCAGTGACACTTGTCACAGTGTCATTGGGAAAAATTGAAGAATATTCCCATAATATACCTTTTATGCTAACTGGACTACCATGTCGTCATTCTGTCCTATTCTACAAATTTTTTAGCTGTTTAGGAAAACTAACATCAGGTCATAACTTCCTCATATGGAGTCGATTTTTTATGAAACAAATTGCCCTGGATTCCTGGTGATGATGTCTTCGTTTTCATTATGGTTTAGAGCATTTATGAGCACTTTCATTTTTGAGCTTAACATTGAGACTATGATCATTCCTCCCCACTAGAAGCCTTTTGGGCCCCGAAAGATACTATCAATTTTTCATTAGGTGAGGGTAAAACTCCCTCACCTTCTCAATCTTTGTCCATTTAGTGTTGGAAGGATTTTGTCCCTTGAGTCCCACTCTAAGGTATTTGACATTCCCTCCTTGAAGTTCTAGTTCTTTTTTCAAGTATGAGATATTGTTGAATTTCATCAAGATATTATGGTGAGAAATAATCTATTGATGGCAGTTGAACATGCTCTCCTTGATCATCAATCAATGGAGGCTCAAATAATCTCAAATTATCAACATTAACAACATAATATATTTTCATATAAGGAGGAAAATCTAGCTTAAATGCATTGTTACCAATCTTTTCCAGAATTTTAAAAGGACTATAATGGATTGGCTTAAGATTTTTACCTTCCCCTTGATGTCTTTCTTTGCTGATATATAACCAAACTTCGTCACCAACTTGGAATTTATTATCAATACGGTGTTTATCATGCCTTTCCTTGTAGTTTCTTTGACTCTTTTCAAGTTTTTCTTGCACTATGTGATGTATCCACCTGTAAAAACAACAATAGAAGTCGAAAATGAAGGATCGATAGATGATGATATTGATACACAACTAATCTTTGTTACTTCACAAATACATGAAGAAGATCAAATTTTGAATTTAATGGAAATTAATGAATCTTCCTCATATTGTCGATCTAGTCAAAGTTTTCAAGAACAATGTAATATGGAATATTTTTCATCACGTCAATTATCTTTGCATTCCATGGAAAATTTTGGAAATTCTACAATAGAAATATTCCTAGGGAAAACTTTGAACATCAATAATAATTTGGAATAATTTCAAAAGAAAGAACTAATGAAAGTATTACAAGAACATTATTTTGCTTATGCATGGGAATACACTGACATGAAGGGAATTGATCCAAGTATTTGTATACATCACAATTACGTTGAAGAAAATTCCAAACTAATCAGACAACCACAAAGAAAAATGAATCCAAATTTGAGGTAAATTGTTAAGGAGGAACTACAAAAACGATTAAATGTGAATTTCATCTATCCAATATTAGACAGTCGATGGGTTTCACCACTAGTAATTTCCGAAAAAGAATGGAAAATGGAGAGTATGTGTTGAATTTAGGGAATTGAATAAATCCACATTAAAATATCACTTTCCATTTCCTTTTATAGATCAACTTTTAGATACATTGGTAGGGAAGAAATATTTCTCATTCTTGGATGGTTTTAGTGGATACAACCAAATGCAAGTAGCTCCGGAAGATCAATATAAAACCGCTTTTACCTGCCCATGGGGAACTTATGCTTACCGAGTACTTACTTTTGGATTATGTAATGCACCTGCAACATTCCAAAGGGCAGTGCTAGGGATTTTTTATGATCTAATTCATGATTGTGTGGAAGTTTATATGGACGAATTTACAGTTTATGGAAATCCTTTTGAAGAAGCTCTTAAAAATTTGGAAAACGTTATCGTTAAATGTAAAGAAAAAAATTTCTCATTAAGTCATGAAATTATTTTTATGATTTTTACTGAGGGGGTTGTTTTAGGACACCATATTTCAGGAAATGGAATTAGGGTGGACACATCTGAAGTATAAAGTAGAAGTTATTTCTAAATTATCAATTCCAATTTGTCAACGAGATGTCAGAAGTTTTCTTGGTTTTACTGGTTATTATAGAAGATTCATAGGAAACTTTACAAAAATTGCATCTCCACTTTTCAAATTTCTCACAAAATATTGTGAATTTATCAGGATTTCTGATTGCAAAAAACCCTTCAAAACACTAAAAGAGAAAATTTTTGAAGCACCCATTCTCAGAGGACCAAATTGGAAATTTGATTTTCATATTTCAATTGATGCTTCAGATTCAACTTTGGGAGTTGTATTAGGAAAAAAATATTTAACCCCTTATGCCATTTTTTAGACCAGTAAAAATTTGACTCCTGCAAAGTTAAATTATATTGTCACTAAGGAGTTTTTAGCTATGTTCTATGCCATCAATAAATTTAGACACTACATCACTGGTTATGAAAATTTTGTACATACATACCATTCTGCAATTAGGTACTTAATAAATAAACCAGTCATTAATGGAAGAATTACAAGATGGTTATTGTTGTTACAATAATTTAACATCATTATTTTGGATTGACCAGGAAAACAAATACAGTTGTTGATTTTCTATCTAGGATTCAAAATGGTAACAATGATATAACTGTAGAAGATAATTTTCATTATGAATATATTTTTTCAGTATCTATTAAATATCCATGGTTTCCATATATTGCTAATTATTTGGCTACAAGAAATTTTCCATCATATTTTTCTCCTCGAAAAAATGAAAGGTAATTCAAATTAGTGCATCTTAATCATGGATAAATGAAGAATTGTATAAAATAGGTTGAGATCTAATCACTCAAAGATGTGTTAGAGAAGATGAAGTACCAGAAATACTAAAGGCTTGCCATGATGAGCCATGTGGAGGACACTTGACTGATAAAATAACTACTTACAAATTCCTTCTCTTAGGATATTATTGGCCTTCCCTTTTTAAGGATGCCAAATAATATGTTAAGAGATGTGATAGTTTTCAAAGAATGGGGAAACATGTTCCCTCTGATGAAATTCCTCTACAACCTCATGTACTCACTGAACCCTTCGAGAAATGGGCTTTAGATTTTTTTGGTCCTATTAATCCACCATCAAGACAGAAAAGGTACATTCTCATTTGCACTGATTATGTCACAAAATGGGTAGAAGCTAAAGCACTTCCTTTTGCCACTGAAAATGTTGTAGTTTCATTTCTTTTTTAGGGTATTTTTACTCGTTTTGGTGTCCCAAGGGAAATTGTGATAGATCAAGATACTCAATTTACATCCAATTTGGTACAAAAGATAATGGAGGAATACAAAATTAAACATCAAAAGTCTACTCCATATCATCCACAAGAAAATGGACAAGTGGAGTCCACTAATAAAGTAATTGAAGCTATTCTTAGTTGTGCATATGCACATAAGAGATTGGAAAGAAAATATTCCAGAAGATTTATCGACATATCATACCACATGGAGAAATACTACAGGACATAATCCCTATGAACTTTTTTATGGACAGAAAATCTTGTTTCCTATTGAGTTTCAAGTAAAAAATTTCAAGAAAACAGTCAAATTGGGTCTTTATATTTCAGAGGCACAAAGACAAAGAATGGCTCAACTAAATGAACTAGATGAAATAGTACATAATGCTATCCAAAGAACCAATTTAGCTCAACAACAAAGATCCAGGTGGCATGAAAAACACATAAAAGAAAGGAAATTTCAGCGAGGATATTGAGCATTACTTTTTTATTCAAAGTTCAAATATTTTCACGGAAAATTTCAAACTCACTAGCTTGGGCCTTCTGAGATTGAAACAATCTTTAATAATGGTGTAGTCAGAATCAATACCACTGATGAAGAAAAAGCCACCTTCCTTGTAAATGGCCATCAATTAAGAATTTATCATAAGCCATTGACAAAGGAATAATTTGTTAAAAATTGCAAGACAATATTGATTTGAAGTTGGTTGAGAAGGATTTTCCTTCTCCTCCAACTTGATTTGTAATTTTCTTTCTTTCTGAAAATAATAATAATAACAATAAAAATAAAATTAATAAATAAATATATAATAAATTGTATACACATGAAAACCAACAAATGTTGGCATGTTTATACAGAAAATCTAGGGTGAAAACCAAAACTTGTTGGCATGTTTATACATAAAAATCTAGGGTGAAAACCAAATTTTCTTGGCATCCTAAATTTTATTTTTCAAACCCTATCTGATTCCCATATTTCTTTATATACCTCTTTTGATTCAAAAATAATATCTAAAGAATTGCTAAGAATATGCAGCTTTTACAACTTTATGTAGCTAATACTGATAGGAAATTATTGATTGGAACAATTGAAGACTGAAAAAGAAGAATGGCCAAGACAAATGAAAGTACCTGAGGAAAAATCACAAGCAACAAACAAGCATTAAAAATTCAGAGGCATGTAAGTGTTATATTTATCATAAAGGTAAAACATTAGAAGTATGAAATAATAGAGATGTTAATATTGCCATTCAAGTTAATTATTACTATGGGTTAAATAATAAGTATTCTATCATATCATCTAAAACTAGCCATAGAAGCCCATATGTCATCCATCATTACATTATCACTCCATCTCAAAAACCCTGTTTTATTGCTAACTCCATCTCTAATTAATTTATACTCTGTTATTTTGAAAAATCATTCCATTCTCATCCTTGCTCATATCTAAAGACTTCTCATATCTATTATTCACTTTAGACCTTGCTTATATCTCTCATTTCACTCTCGACCATATCGGCCCATTTCCATAATCCTGTCACAAAAAAAAATTGTGAGATGAGGCTTTACCACTAGGGGTGTAATTGTTCGAACTGAACCTAATGGGAAGAAATTTATCGAAGGATATCCCCAAATCAAGAAAATTTTGGAGCAGGTGCAATGGTGGGAATTTATAGAAAAAATTGATGGTTTTGACAAAGAGGTGACAAAATCATTTGCTCGAGCTTTTGATGGAATAAAGGCCAAAATTGGAGATATCATAATAGTGGTGACAAAGTCTTTCATAGTTGATGTTACTAGGCTCCCAAGGGTTGGAGAAATATGGTTTAAAAATAGAGGAATTGAAGGGGACGACTGGAGAAAAATTTTAAATAATCTAGGCATGGACATCATTGTTTTTAATAAGGGTATTCCTAACACATCCTTTAAAACCAAATGGAGGAATTTTCTTCTAGTTATCCAAAAATTTATTACATGCGAGGGTATGTTTGGAAGTGTGATTTTTTACCATATTCATCTTATGATGCATTTTCTTGAAGGGCATGAAATAAATTTACCTTATTTCCTACTGAATATCTTAAGGAAAATGTGTGGTAATACTTAGAGGGGGATACAATTTATTGACAACACTATGTACCACCATGGTATTGTTAAAATAATCATTGAATATCATTCAGAGAGTTTAGGAGCTAATTGGGAAACTTTTCTAGTCATAAACCACTTTAAGGAAGAGAAAAAAGACAATATATTTAAGTGAAAAATTGAATACTTGTGTCAGGATTTGGCACATCTCTTTAACAGAGTGGCTTGAAAATCTCCAAAAACCAAAAATCTGCAACGGATAATGGAACTTTTTGAGTTGGAATATATAACTTAAAAGCATATTTAAAAGCGAAAATTTGTTCATACTTGTGATGGTGGATTTGGCACATATCCTAAGGAAGAAGAAGGTACCACCATCCCAAAAACATAGGACAGAATCGGAATCTGTTAAAACATTTTGAATTATATATATATATATATATAGATACATGTGTGCAAAATTATTTATTTTAAAAATATCTCATCATGTTTCGATATATATAATAATAGATAAAAAATAATTGTACATCATCATGTTCACTTAAAAAACACTAACATTTTCCAACATATCTTGATGGTGAGAACCATCTTGATTGTGTGATTGATGGTGAGACCCATCTTGATTGTTTGAACCGGAGGCTCCAACCGTGATATTAACATTTTCTTCATTCATCAAGCGTGACAACTGCAAATGGTGTTAACCTATAATGATACATTTTTGTTATATTAATGTATACAAATAAATGTATGTATATATGTATTTATTACAAATTGTACATGTGTTAAAATAATCACCCTAACCATTAACACATACCGTTCTCATGCCTTCTTGCTTATGAATAATTAGGTCATGCCAACCATTGCGAAAATTATTTGCATATGTTCTGAGATTTTCAACACTCATGTTGTTAATCTCTTCATTTGTATAATACACAAAATTAGCGCGTGCATTCTCACGTGTTCTTTTTCGATTCATACAAACATTGACTCCACCCAATCCACTGTGAACATTGTCAATGATGGCATCCATTGCTTCTCGACTAATTTGAGAAGTGGCATCCATCTCTGACTGCAAAGTTTCGACACAAAGAGGTCGACTAACTAATGGTGGCTCAGGGTGAGGCAACTCAACATCACGCCTGGCGCCCCTACGGTCACACTATCGACCTTTCCCAACATCAAAAAATTCAGAGGGAAGGTCATTGTAATTGGGTTTCATTTGCAAAAATAATTCTACATAAAATAATTTTGCAAAATAAAGCAGAACCTCGTCGTTCCATAGGAGTCTTCCATTGGCCGCAAGGTGTCTATCATACAAATAGCAATCTATATGAGGGTGCTTGAAAATTTTCACCTTCAACATCTTTCTTTTTAGCCCTTCTTTGAAATTAAACATAGACTTGGCCATTTCTATTGTAACTCTTTGTTTAACAACCTCCCATGTATCGGGACCCATCACAGTTTCCTTTCTTTTTCTCATCACTTCTACAAAAGTATTAGTGGTTGGCCCAAGCTTTAGGTTCATATATACTAGTTCGTTTAAAGAGTGAGTAACTATTTCCAAGCTTTGTCGACTCTCAGCAGGGAGAGTCAAAGCCACGAGATCTCTCTTCAATTTTGCATGAAGATGTTGACACCTTTGTAAGGTGCATTGCTGCATGTTTGATTCCCAAGGTGTATCGGAAATGTTGAACTAATAAGTCGTGGTTGGTGTACGACCTTCTTCTTGAATTACGTGCTCTTTCCTACGTCTCTTTCGAGCAACACTTGGAGAAGCATTTTCAGCCTCTGCATCAATACATAAAATTTTATATATTAAAAAAATACATGTAAACAAATTTGTACAAATTGAATGAAAATAATATTCAAATTGATGGCCACCTCGATATGGTTGGCTAGCATCTTGCCCACCTCAAGACTGTTGAGAACCGGAACAACCCTGTTGAGAACTAGAACGAACACCGATTGGTTGAGAACCAACACGACCATCTGTTGATTGGCCTTTAGGGGAATATATATCACCACCTTTATGAAATTCGCCAGCACCTATTGATGGCCCTCCAAGGGAATGTGTACCACCACCAACCTCACGAGACGAGAGGGAAGCTTCTAAAAAAAATATGAATTTATAATCAATTCAAAAATACATTCATACATATAAATACATAACATATTCATTGACTAAATTGCATGAAACATACCATAATTGCATGAACTATGGCCATGCTCTATTGATGGAGTAGACACCCTTGTCCTCCTACCTCCTAAAAATAAAAAATTAAACCTATTAACAACTAATTTAACTCACAAAATTGATAAAAAATCAACTCCATATGTACACACATGTATGTATATGTATGGAGATTGAAGATTATATTTAAATGTACCATGAACATCCATCGATCCCTGATCCCCCTCTCTCGTATAGATATGGGATTCTGTTGATATTTGCTTTTCATTCTCCATGATATATATATGTAGATATATCTACAGTGGACATTTACAATTATTTTTTTAAATTACTATTTAAAATAAATTTCAAATAAATTTCAAAAAATTAATGTAATTTATTCTACACAAATTATGTAAAACACAAATTTCAAAGCACTAATTGATGTGTGAAACTCAATTTAAACAAAAAATTTATAAAAAATTTAAGTTCACCAAATTGCGCTTTACATGGTGGGAGCACCGTTGGTATATAATTGAAAACATGGTGGGAGCACACTTGGTATATAATTGAAAAAAACACATGGTCATTAAAAATGAAGTGTGAAACTCCATTTAAACAAAAATTTGTTGAAGTCCTCACATTTTAATTTTATAAAAATGTGATGTTCACCACTTGTTTAAAATGTTAAGTTCACCAAGTTGCGCTTTACATGGTGGGAGCACACTTGGTATATAATTGAAAAAAACACATGGTCATTAAAAAACACACATTTATAAGTACAAAACACACACATATCCAAGATATGTTACAATGTCTATCAATAACTTTTGAAGGAGAGCGTTTCAACACTAATTCATCTTTGAGAGATGAATCTTGACTTTTTGAAGAAGAGCGTCTCAAAACTAATTCATCTTTGAGAGATGAATCTTGCATTGGCATTGCTCCGTATAATTCTAATTCATATATTAATTAATCTTTGATAGATGAATCCTGAATTGGCATTTCCCCACGCAATAGATCAACATACATCTTATTAACATTTGTACAATGTTTTATACTGAAAATTGAAATTGGTTAACAATATTGTTTCCTTTTCCATGCAGTTGTTTTAGCCTATCCTTCTTAACTTGATACACACCTTTCATCTGGTTGCCCACAAGTTCAGAATTGATGAAAACTACAATTCCATTTGATCCATATTCCCTAGTTGTTCCCAAACCTTCTATCAATGCAATATAATATGCCTCGTTATTTGTTGTTCTTCCTGATTTATTCATTTTCCTTTGGAGGACCTTGCTAGTCGCAATATGGCAAAGCACAAGTAATCACTACTTTCCCTGGATTGGGATAGAAAAAAAAATCTATGCATAATGTCCATTTTTCAACCATATTTAGTGGGTTTTTTTTATCCCTGAAAAAAAAAAAATTCAATAAAATATATTAAATTAACATTTATTGCAAAAGCATGTGAGAAATGACACATGTGCATGAGATAAATGACATGTGCATGGTTTATCTTAAATTTTGACTTAAAGTTTATGGTAGAATTCACATCTAGAAATGAGATGCATTAAATATTGCATTTCTAGAGTATTTATGACACATATATACGTGGTTCGTGCATGGTTTGCCTTAAAATTTGCCTTAAAGTTTATGGTGGAAATCACATCTAGAAATGACATGCCTTAAGAAAGGATGAGATCCAGAGGCTACCTGGCCCTTTACAAACTCCTTTAGAACTTGTAGAAGTTAAGACTCAACAAACAAACTAAAATCCTATGGAAGTTCAGCCACTTTAGGTTCAGTTTTTAGGCCTTAAATTTTCTTGAATTAATGGGGGAAAGCCTTGAGTTTGGGGGATCCTATCCTATGGAAGTTCAGCTACTTTAGGTTCTGTTTTTAGGCCTTATATTTTTCCTTGAATTAATGGGAGAAAGCCTTGATTTTAGGGGATCCTATCCTATGGAAGTTCAACTACTCTAGGTTCACTTTTTAGGCCTTAGAGTTTGCCTTGAAATAATGGGAGAAAGCCTTGAGAAATGGCACATGCTTTAAATTTAATGGGAGAAAGCCTTGAGAAATGACACATGCTTTAAATTTTGCTTAAGATTTTATGGGAGAAATGACACATGTATGAGAGAAATGAAACATGTACACAGTTTTCCTTAAAGTGGTAGTGGTTTATGGATATTAAAATGATGAACTTCTATTTAGATCTGTTCCAGAGATTAACTATAGGGGAATTTACTGGAAATGTCACCTTTTAGAAAATATGAGATCAAGAGACTACCTAGCCCTTTACAGACTCTGCCTTTAGAACTTGTAGAAGTTAACACTCAAAAGGCAGACTAAAATACTATGGAAGTTCAAACAATTTCTTAGGTTTAGTTTTTAGGCCTTTGAAATTTTCCTTTTGAATTAATGGGAGAAAGCCTTGAGTTTAAAGTTATCTGGTCCATGGAAGGCCGCCTACTTAGGTTCGCCTTTAGGCCTTAAATTTCCGCCTGAATTAATGGAAGAAAGCCTTGAGAAATGACATGCTTTAAATTTTGCCTAAGAGTTTATGGGAGAAAATGACACATGTATGGGAGAAATGACACATGTATGGGATAAATGACACATGTACACGGTTTGCCTTAAAGTGGTAGTGGTTTATGGATATTAAAATGAAGAACTTCTATTTAGATCTGTTCTAGAGATTGAATGTAGGGGAATTTACTAGATATGTTACCTTTCAGAAAAGATGAAATCCAGAGGCTACTTGGCCCTTTACAAACTCTGCCTTTAGAAATTGTAGAAGTTAACACTCAACAAACAGACTAAAATCCTATGGAAGCTCAAACAAACTAAAATCCTATGGAAGTTCAGCCACTTTTGGTTCAGTTTTTAGGCCTTAAATTTTGCCTTGAATTAATGGGAGAAAGCCTTGAGTTTGGGGGATCCTATCCTATGGAAGTTCAACTAATTTAGTTTTAGTTTTTAGGCCTTAAAGTTTGCCTTGAATTAATGGGAGAAAGCCTTGAGAAATGACACATGCTTTAAAGTTAATGGGAAAAAGCCAATGACACATGCTTTAAAGTTTGCCTTAAGACTTTATGGGAGAAATGACACATGTACACGATTTTCCTTAAAGTGGTTGTGGTTTATGGAAATTAAAATGAAGAACTTCTATTTAGATATGTTCCAAAGATTGACTATAGGGGCATTTACTGGATATGTCACCTTTCAGAAAAGATGAGATCCAGAGGCTACCTGGTCCTTTATAGACTCTGCCTTTAGAACTTGTAGAAGTTAACACTCAACATACCGACTAAAATCCTATGGAAGTTCAGCCACTTTAAGTTCAGTTTTTAGGCCTTGAATTTTGCCTTGAATTTATGGGAGAAAGCCTTTAGTTTGTGGGAGAAATAGCATGTCCATGATTTGCCTTAAATTTTATGGGAGAAATTAGATCTAGAAATGACATGCCTTACAGTTTGCCTTGCCTAGAGTTTAAGATAGAAATGACATGTACATAGTTTGTCTTATAGTATATGGAAGAAATAACATTGCCTTATATTTTATGGGAGAAATGACAGAGAAATGACATAGAAATGACACATGTATGAGAGAAATGACACATGTACACGGTTTGACTTAAAGTGTAGTGGTTCGCACTTACTTAAAAAACTAGTGGTAGTGGTTGATTAAGTTATGTTTAGCTTAAAAAACAACTAGAACCTATCAAATTGTTTAACAATTTATAATAATTTCATTTTTGGCTTGTACTATAATTCATGCTTGATATGTATAAGAATTTTACAACTCGAACATCAACTTACACTATCATCATATCATTGTACCCATGTCAATCTCGATTATTTATATCCATTACATCATAAAACACTATACTTTTAACATTTTACAAGATTAGAAGCATCATGGAATGTGTAAATTTAGGTACATTAATAAAATACAACCATGTCAATCTAGATTATTAAGATCCATTACATCATAAAGCACTCCATTTTTAACATTTTACAAGATTAGAAGCATCATGGAAGGTGTAAATTTAGGTACATTAATAAAATATATCCATGTCAATCTAGATTATTAATATCCATTACATCATAAAACACTCCACTTTTAAGATTTTACAATATTAGAAGCATCATGGAAAGTGTAAATTTAGGTACATTAATAAAATACAACCATGTGAATCTAAATTATTAATATCCATTACATCGTAAAACACTCCATTTCAATCTAGACACCTAATATCCATTACTTGTTGTTGTTGTTGTTTTATGTGATTACTCTATTTTGTACTAGTTTTCAGCACATTAGTTCTTGGTTAGGATGATTCAACTTGATGCAATAAGTTTAAGGTTCACCAACTAGTTTAATTTTATTTGAGGGTGTTCTAATTAATTAGAAACAATTTGGAGATTAAATCCCAAAAATAGATGGGAAAAAATAAGATTTAAAGAAATTTAGCATGAATACCATCAACACCCACACATTTTGCACCCGCAACAAATTGAAATTTGAAAAATATTTTAAAAATGAGACAGATGACCTCAAAAACAATTGAAATATATTTTAAAAATCATACAGATGACCTCATAAATAATTGAAAAATATTTTTAAAATGAGACAGATGACCTCAAAAACAATAGAATTATCTTTTCAAGCAATCGAATTCCAAAAGGTATTTCTGAAATTTACAATCTGAGTTAAATTCAACCTGCAATTCAAAGAGAATTTCAAAGTTTTAAGAAAGAATGTTTTAGAATCAGATAATCAAAATAAAATTTAAAAAAAATCCTATCAATATCTTAGAATTCTAAAATCAAATTAAGTTCAACCTACAACAGAGTTGGGCTCATTTGGTATGATCTTGGTTAGGATGATTCAAAGAGTCTGGGTTATTCCTCTCGAGTCTGTGAATGCTTTGGGAGCAACTTAATAGTTATTGAATAGGTCATTCGTCTCAATTATTTTCTTGCAATTGGGTACACATTTTGTAAATGAATAAAAATACCATCAACACCCACACATTTTGCACCCACAACAAATTGCAAATTTGAAAAATATTTTAAATAATATAGATGACCTCAAAAACAATTGAAATATATTTTAAAAATGAGACAGATGACCTAAAAAAAAATTGAAAAATATTTTTAAAATGAAACAAATGACCTCAAAAACAATAGAATTCTCTTTTCAAGCAATCGAATTCCCCCTCACATTTTGCACACACAAAAAATTTCAAATTTGAAAAATATTTTAAAAATGAGACAGATGACCTCAAAAACAATTGAAAAATATTTTTAAAATGAAACAGATGACCTCAAAAAAAATAGAATTCTCTGTTCAACCAATCGAATTCCAAAAGGTATTTCTGAAGGGTAACATGCTATTTTGAATCCCAAAAGGTATCGACTAGGATGAAGGGTAACAGACTAGTATAAGCAAACCAGTAACACAAACATTACCCTAATTATGAGCTTTGTAATCACTAGTATTATATGTAACCAGAAGTTGAAATGGTTGGGATACTAATCACTGTGATTTCATAATGAATAACCCCTTTTTACAAACTCTGATATGGCTTGATTTATTACTGAATTGGAAATTTGTGAAGATTGAAGAGTTGGCTTGCTACTGGCGACTTTCTCTTTTTTTGGGCCTACTGGTAGAGGAAGTCCTAAATCATATCTAGGTTAGTTTTCCCGAAAAGAGAAGCATTAGAAGATAAGAGCACTTGGTCAAACCTAAAGCTTTGTGGAAGAGCACAATTTATGAAATGTGGAAGTGCGAAATTGAAGCCTTTAATTATAAAACAGAAGATGAGAATATCATCGTTTGCAGTCCAACCCAGGTAAATGTGGTCATGCAGGCAACGTGATGGGTGGCAAGCCATTTCACCAACGCAGAAACGAGCGCTATAAGTAGCCTTGTACATGAGACTCTGCCCTCTCTCAGGGAAAGATAGACACTCTTAGCAAAGACGACATATTGCATACATGTCAACATCTACCCAAAAAGAGAGACTATGCCCCCATGCGGTAATAATATAGAAACAAATAGGGAGATAGGGAGGTGTTGGAAAAATCTTTGAGGAGGGGGGGTGAATCGATGTTCTGTATTCAAAAACTTTCTTTTCATTCCTTAAACCCATACGCTACTTTCCTTCAGTAAACTAGCGTATATACGCGGATCCCCTTTATGAAACTAGCGTATACACAGAGATCTAGATCTGTCATTAAATCTTCACTTATATTATTCCATCATTCATTCATCAGATGTTCAATAAACAGTAAACATGTGCAGTAAGAACAGAATAAACCATCACACAAGCATCACACATGAACACCAGGATTTTTAGGTGGAAACCCAAATCGGGAGAAAACCACCGCTGCAGTTGCTCAGCCTTCAATATTTTATTATAGAGAAAACATCTTACAACATATGTGATGGCGCAGACTTGACCAGCACGCAGGCACCCACCTGCGCTCGTTTACCAGCCTCTCCTGGAAGGGAGCTACGACCCCCTGACTCGTTTACCAGCCTCTCCTGGAAGGGAGCTACGACCCCCCGATCTCGTTTACCAGCCTCACCTGGAAGGGAGCTACAACCCCCTGACTGAAGGCTACAACCTTCAACACCACCTTGGACCACGTTTCATCAATTTTCACACTGGATCCAACCACTTCAATAGAACATAACTTGTAGGCCACAATTCATCATATTTCCAGACCGAACCCTTTCCATACTTTTAAGCACAAACATATATCACCAACAGATACATATTAATACAGATCAGATAGCAGAAACACAGCAGAACAGATCAGATATTTCATACCCCTTGCTTCATCAAACCCTAGTTTGCATGCGCGCTTTCCCTTCACTGATGTCGCGTATATACGCGCTTCCGTCCACACAAACCAGCGTATACCTCAGTGTATATTTTATTGCGCATACGCGCTTTTACTTCAGAGAAGCTGCGTATATACGCGCTTCCTCCGCGGTGAAGTAGCGTATAGATCTTCAATCATTACAGAGCAGCATACTTCATCAGATCAGATATTCAGTTCAGATCTACCCTTTTGCTTCAGACAGATGTTCGCCTAGATGCTCGCCTCATCACAGATCTAAGCACTCCATAAACAGATCTAGCAGATACAAGTACATTTCAAATCTAAAGATCCCACTTCATCATTTCTTCATAAGTGCTTCATAGATTTAGATATATCATCAAACATTTACCCTTTCCATACAGATATACTTCTCAGAGAAGTATTCATTCAAGCTCAGACATCTTGCTCTCACACTCATGATTTGAACAATGAAATTCTTCTCCTTATATATGTTTACCCTTTGTCAATACCATGAGCCCCTTTTTCAATACCATGGGCCAAACCAATACCATAAGCCCAAAACTACCTGGACGGGGTCAATTAGGCGGATCATTACCCAATACCATGGGTCAATACCATGGTGGTTACCCTTGGTTTTGCACTTTTTGAGCGCTTTAGCCCATACGCGACTTGGCGCGTTCTTTTCCGCGTGCATACGCGACTTCCCCTAGGCCAATCCGCGTATACCAAGAAACATACTCTTTTTCATCATAGAATTAGCACTTTCTGAATTCCTTTCTTCATTGCCTTCTGTTCACACTGTAGATACATCAGATTTTCTTTATCAAGGACATATTCTATCAAGCACAACTTCATCAAGTAAGTTTTCATCATCTTCATCAAGTGGGTTGCCTTTCAAGGACAACGCTCAGCATCATATTACATCATATCACATCAGATTTACATCATTTACCAAGTCCATCAAGTCAAGAATAACTTCATCAGGTGGATTGCCATCAAGGACAACACATGTCAACAGTCACATGTCTTCATCTTCATTCAGTGGGTTGCCATCGAGGACAACACTCTGCATCATATTTCCAACAATCTCCCCCTTTGGACTTGATGGCAACCACGATGGTGTTTGGTTACCACAACAGATAGATACATTAAGAATACAATGACACCATGTCATTCTCCCCATTTTTACCATGTCACTCTCTCCATTTTTGGCATCATTCAAACACCATGTCACTCTCCCCCTTTGACATCAAGGGCAAAGGGCACATCATTATCTTCATTCAAACATCATGTCACTCTCCCCCTTTGACATCAAGGGCAAAGGACAAAACCAGCAGATCAAAACCAACACACTCTCCCCCTTTGACATCAAGGGCAACGGGCGGATCAAAACCAACACACTCACCCCTTTTTCTCCTCATGTAGAAGAAGCGTTCTGCAGATCTGATGTATACTGAAGTGACCAAGCTCCCCCTGAGTTCATGCTGAATATTTTTCAATGAAGTACATGACTCTATAAACTTCCTATCACCAAAAGACTCATACTTACATCAAATATCCAACCAAGTGGATTTACATATAAGACTCAAGTACCCAACCAAGTGGGTTTACACATTTCAACTCAGCTACCCAACCAAGTGGGTTTGCAAAACTTGACTCAGCTACCCAACCAAGTGGGTTTACAAATTGACAATTCCTTACATGACTGAATATTACAATTTTACAACATGGGTCTCAACAAGACCTTTTCATCAAACTACAAATATAGCTTTTAAGACCAACACCAGAAAGTCCTCAAGAAAGAGAACATATTTCAGAACCATCATAATGCCAACACTGCATTATAGTCAGCAAAGCTAATGCTCCCCCTGAATCTGTGCAACCAAGCAACCTTTCCAAATGCCTAAGGCTCCCCCTTAGTTTGTGCATCCTGAAAACTTTCACCAACAAATCATCAAGGCATCTTCATCAAAACATTAGAAACAGAAATATGAGAACTGGAACACCACCATAGATACCAAACAGTATCAGAGATTCCAAACATCACTCCAACTGTGCTGAAAAGCGCTGAACCAACCAAAAATTGTCAGCAACCAAACATACGCGGTTTTCTGTGCAGGAACTCGCGTATATACGCAACTGTGTTTCAGGAAACCCGCGTATCCCAAGCCATCTTCTAAATTTCAACTAGATCTGATTCTTTGTGAGGCAAAGACAGTGTTCAGCTTCTTTCTGAGACATTTGAATGCTTCCCTGACTACAGATAGATAGAATGGTGTAGTTGTGTCTTCAAGCGTCATCCAATGGTTGTGGCATCAGTACAATAGTAACCAAGCCTTCAGATTCTTTGCAGCATCAATACAATCTTTCCAAGAGATTGTCATATCAGAACAAAATCTTCACATAGGTGTCAAGCAATCATCCATGTGGTCCAACATCACCATGATCTTCAAGATTTAACATGAAGTAACATATGTAGGCAAAAGATCTCTCAACCATAGTAACACACTCTGCATGATTTATTTCCGAATCAAATGACATCCAACTCATCCATGTGTGAGTACAAAGGATACTTATCAGCAACCAGGGCTCAAAAACTCATCATAATAAACCATGTACCAAGTCATGATCATTTGAGCATGAGTATCACAAAAACCAAAGAACAAGCAGTCATATTGCCAACAATGCAATCATTAGTATTCAACCTGCTGCTCCCCCTAAACAAATGCTCTTCCTTAGCTTGCAATCTGAAGCACCTTCAACAGCAAGTCATCAGCAACAATTTCTGCATGATCTGTCCTCATCTCTGAATTATAAGACTTTCATCTCAACAACGAATGCTCTTCATCATAAAGCAACCAGGCTTCATCCATAATGTTCAACACAAGAACCCATGTATTATTATGAGTATAACCAGAATAATGCTAACAGTGCAATCATCAGCAGTCAGACTGATGCTCCCCCTGGACCTCTGCTCCAGATCTTTAGTTATCAGATAAATTCTTTTATCATTAGTGCATACGCGTCTGTGTCTGATGAAACTCGCGTGTATACGCGACTTTGGTTAATATAACCCGCGTATGAAAAGTGAAGCATATAAAAATTTCATCTTCCTTCATTTCCTCCTGAGCTTGTACCTCCTGTACCTGTCCTTTCCACATCAGATGCGCTGTCAAAAGTAAACATATCCAGAATAATCAAATCAACCATGAGAGACATCATACATTGCTCCCCTTGTGACGATACATTACTAAATCTCATAATGTATCCCACAACATTCCTGCAGTCAATCAGAGAAGTAAGCTTCAGAAGCAGATGACTGCAGTAGGGTCAGAATTCCCTACGTTTCTGATTGGTCTTCCTTCTTTTTCCAAATTTGTTTGACCTTCCTAACAGTGTGCTGAAAATTGTCCACTTTCATAGATCTGTTCAACCTGCATTCCTTTTCTACATGCCCATACTTGTTACAAGAATAACATCTCATATGTCCAGAAAAGTAAGCATAAGAATCATAATGAGTATTACTATTCTTCCTCCTTTTACAATCAGCTGCTTTATGTCCATACTTGTTACATGAAAAACAATATCCTTTGAAGAAACCAGAGTACCTTTCTATGTAGGAACTGTTTGATTGAGGCTGAAATGATCTGCTCCTACAATTTGCTGCAACATGCCCATAATTATGACATTTGAAACATTCAACATTATTGAATGCTTTCCTTTGATATTTCATCATTGTTGATTGACCTTTTGTCTCTTTCAACACTTCAGGTTTTGCATTGACTACCTCTGAATTTTTAGCACTTCCTTGTGAGCTAGATTCACCTTTAATAGTTTCATGGAAACCAAGACCATGTTTGATAGCAGGAGACCTTTGATTACTCATAATATTGTCCAAGATATTAGTACTATCATGAAACCTTAAAATTTTAACCTTTTCTTCTAATTTACCTTTGAGAATATTTACCTCAACCTCCAAGTCTTGACATTGCTTTGTCATGCTTTCTTCTTTCCTTCTTCCATCTTCTACTTGATGATTCAGATTTAGAATTTCTTCTCTCAACCCTTTTCCTTGTTCTTCAAAAGTTTGTAAGAGTTCTTCATTCTTCTTGTTTGATGCTTCGAGATCTTCTTTGAGGGAGACGATTTCTGCTTCAAGTCTTGCATTCTTCTTGTTTGATTCTTCAAGATCTTCTTGTAGAGATTCTTCCATGACAGACCAGATTTTTGCTCCAAGTTCTTCATATTCAAATGGTTGTAGAGGTTCCTCACTCTTCTTACTTGATGCTTTAAGTTTTTCTTGTAGAGTGATGATTCCAACTTCAAGACCTTTATTCTTCCCTTTTGATTTTTCCAGATCTGTTTTTAGAGAAACGTTTTCTGCTTCAAGTCCCTTACATTGATTGGTTACATTGTCATACAACCTTTGATACTTGTTCATCTGTTTTTTCATTCTAGAGATTAACTCTTTGTACATAGCTTCGCTTTTATTAGATGATCTTTGTTGATCTTCAATTTTCTTGATAGCTTCCTTTAGATCTAAAACTTTACTTTCACTATCTTCACCATTGCATGCACAGGAAATTTTATCACAAGAACAACAATCAATACCTGTTTCATCTTCTTCATTTTCTGCTGCACATGTTTTCTGAGATATCTCCTTTTCAGTAGCCTTCTTCTTTTGCTTCCTTCCCATTGCGACGGATCTCCTTCAAGCGATCAAGCTTCTGCAGAAGGACCACGCTCTGATACCAATTGTTGGGAAAAATACTGAGAGGGGGGGGTGAATCAGTATTTACTGCATAATCAAATCTTTTTACTTTTTCATTCCTTAAAACCCATATGCTACTTTCCTTCAGTAAACTAGCGTATATACGCGGATCCCCTTTATGAAACTAGCGTATACACAGAGATCTAGATCTGTCATTAAATCTTCACTTATATTATTCCATCATTAATTCATCAGATGTTCAATAAACAGTAAACATGTGCAGTAAGAACAGAATAAACCATCACACAAAGCATCACACATGAACACCAGGATTTTTAGGTGGAAACCCAAATCGGGAGAAAACCACCGCTGCAGTTGCTCAGCCTTCAATATTTTATTATAGAAAACATCTTACAACATATGTGCTGGCGCAGTCTTGACCAGCACGCAGGCACCCACCTGTGCTCGTTTACCAGCCTCTCCTGGAAGGGAGCTCCAACCCCCTGACTCGTTTACCAGCCTCACCTGGAAGGGAGGCACCACGACCCCAGAATCTTGTTTACTGACCTCTCTGGAAGGGAGCTACGACCCCCCGATCTCGTTTACCAGCCTCACCTGGAAGGGAGCTACAACCCCCTGACTGAAGGCTACAACCCTTAGCACCACCTTGGACCACGTTTCATCAATTTTCACACTGGATCCAACAAATTCAATAGAACACCACTTGCAGGCCACATTTCATCATATTTCCAGACTAGACCCTTTCCACACTTTTAAGCCCAAACATACATCACCAACAGATACATATCAACACAGATCAGATAGCAGAAACACAGCAGAACAGATCAGATATTTCATACCCCTTGCTTCAGCAACCCTAGTTTGCATACGTGCTTTCCCTTTACTGATGTCGCGTATATACGCGCTTCCGTCCACACAAACCAGCGTATACCTCAGTGTATATTTCATTGCGCATACGCGCTTTTACTTCATCGAAGCCGCGTATATACGCGCTTCCTCCGCGGCTAAGTAGTGTATAGATCTTCAATCATTATAGAGCAGCATACTTCTTCAGATCAGATATTTAGTTCAGATTCAACCCTTTACATCAGACAGATGTTCGCCTCATCACAGATCTAATCACTCCATAAACAGATCTAGCAAATGCAAGTACATTTCAGATCTAGAGATCCCGCTTCATCATTTCTTCATAAGTTCATCATAGATTCAGATCAATCATCAAACCTTTACCCTTTCCATACAGGTGTACTTCACAGAGAAGTATTCATTCAAGCTCAGACATCTTTCTCTCACACTCATGATTTGCACAATGAATTTCTTCTCCTTATATAGGTTTATCCTTTTCAATACCATGAGCCCCTTTTTCAGTACCATGGGCCAAAACAATACCATGAGCCCAAAACAACCTGGACGGGGTCAATTAGGCAGATCATTACCCAATACAATGGGTCAATACCATGGTGGTTACCCCTTGTTTTGCACTTTTTGAGCGCTTTAGCCCATACGCGACTTGACACGTTCTTTTCCGCGTGCATACGCGACTTCCCCTAGGCCAATCCGCGTATACTTAGAGACATACTCTTTTTCATCATAGAATTAGCACATGCTGAATTCCTTTCTTCATTGCCTTCTGTTCACACTGTAGATACATCAGATTTTCTTCATCAAGGACATATTCTATCAAGCACAACTTCATCAAGTAAGTTGTCATCATCTTCATCAAGTGGGTTGCCTTTCAAGGACAACACTTAGCATCAAAACATCATATCACATCAGATTTACATCATTTACTAAGTCCATCAAGTCAAGCATAACTTCATCAGGTGGATTGCCATCAAGGACAACACATGTCAATAGTCAAATGTCTTCATCTTCATTCAGTGGGTTGCCATCAAGGACAACATCCTGCATCATATTTCCAACACAGCATGCCTCCACTACTCCTCCGCCACTCCTTATCCTTTGCACGCAGTTTTTCCAACCCCGCAGGATTATATAATGTGTTTATTGGTTTTTTACAGGTTCTATGGCAGTTTTAAGGGCCGAAAACCCTCCCACAGTCCATAAAATGAGATATTTTAAATTTTCAGAAAAGTTATTGTAAAGACAAGAAAAGGTCCTCAAAGTCAATCTTTTTAGCTATTTTATCCTTAAGAAGTAAAGACAGGTTTAATACCCAGAGAGGTAGCTGAGAGACATTCCTACCTTATGCCTTGCATGGTTTTTAAGGATAGGAGTGCATTTACTATGTCATTTAATAACATTTTGAACCATAGATAGTAACACCTCCTCATTTGTAGCTTAAATACTGCATTCAAAATCATTGTATGTTGGGCATTTGATAACTCTGTGAAGTAATACATAGTTCTGCTGAGATTGAAAAGAAATTGATATACTGGAAGCTGTGGATGTTTTGACTTGTTTGTTGATGGAGAAAGCTCTGTCATTGGATCCCTGAGCTTAGTTGTTGGTGAAGTATTCTAATATGTTTATGTTTTTCCTATTTTCCATTCTTTTTTCATCATTTCTTACTTACAGTAGAGTAAAAGTTTTAGGTTAAGAAATGTCTCTTAGAAGCACCTTAGACCTATTTACTCTTCACTGTCTTTATGTTTTCATCTGCTGAAGGTTTTATTAAGTAGTTTGACTACTGTTTCAACCCTTATGCTTGTTTATTTCCTAAACAGTTCAATACAGTGGCCTCAAGAATGATTTATGGTTCTCCCTACTACTTGTTGCTACTTAAAATTTGTTTTTGAAATCTCCCTTCAAAGTACCATTGTCCTAGATTTTTTAATGCCTATTATAAATACTTGCTCAAATAATTGTTTTGAAGGTATTTATAATTTCAGTCCTAGATTTTTAGGAGTTCCCTCTTCTATGAATGCAGTTATTTGTGAATCTTGAATGTTTTCTTATCCTTGAAAGTGAAATCTTTGATGAAATAGAGCATTCCTCGACTATTAGATCTCATTTTGAAAGTTTGTCTTGAAATTTTTATTTACTGAAGTGTGATTTGTAGAATTCATGGTTAGCCCTGTCTATAAAATACTTCTTCATGTTTAAATGATGTTTTAAGTCCCTTTGTTGAAGAGTACATATAATTAAGGATTCTTAACTGCCCTTAGTTCTACTTTTCATTCTAAACCCTTAATGTTCATTTCATTTCACCTGAAACTTTTTCGATCCAAAAACCAAGCTAGATTTTCCCTTTGATACCCCTAATTCATCTACAAATTTGTTACAAACTTCTACTTGACTCCATTTCCAAATGACTTAGAGATTTCCCTTTTCTATCGATGCTGCCTAGATCATCATGTCCCACAAAACAATAAAACAAACTCATGCTTAATAACTAGCCTAAAATCAACCTTTTTACAAGCAAACAAGTCATATCTTTGCAAACATATTGAGAGATCCCTCTCTGATACTAGGAGGGCTAGATCCTAGAGCTCTAAATACTGGTTTATATGTTTCCTTGTCATTTGGTTTGCCAATCGGACAAATCACAGGACACCAACATTATGGCGATCATGATGGGACCTCTGAGTATATAGTCACATAAACATCTCTCAAAAGTCTTTAGACCCTCAGTAAATAAAAGAATATCTAGTGAACCTACCACCTCATTGCCACACCAACATTTTGGCGATCACGGTGGGACCTTTTTGAGTAAAAGTCCCTAAACAAGACACTCAGTATTCATTTAAGTGAAATATAGCTTCTCCAAGCACTATCAACATTATGGTAATCATGATAGGATCTGTTTGAATCAATGGCAATATAATTAAACCTTAGGATTCTAAGAGACCCTTATCAAACCTTGGAGAAACCAGCTAATAAGCCATAGAGTAGACTCTGTTTGTTTCATCACCTTAGCTAAGTGTTGAATCAGGTATAGGACACTCTCATAACCAGAAAACCACATAAAATTTAGAAAAACCAAAAAAACATTTCGGATTGGTTTTCAAATAAACCATTGGTAGTGGATCATAAAACATTTTACCCTCAGAAAAGCTAAAAATTTCCACCTGGAGACTCCACTAGCCTTAGTAGGCCTATTAACTTACTAATATTCCAGGTTTCCTTGAAGCTGCGTTAACCAGCCTTCAGGAAGTTTAGAAATCTAGTCCTCTATTATAGAAATCACTGTGAGAGGAAGAATCTTGAAAAGCAGTCCTAAAACTTCAAACCTCTCAAAATTTTGAAAAAATGAAATCTGGCTTCACATAGGGTCCATACTAGATCCCATCAAAATCCTAATCCCCCTACCATAGTTGAAAATCCAGAGAACATTTTGTGCCAAACTTCTAGATCAGGAAAACCAACTACTGATAGGACCATCCTAAGAACAAGATATGTTCCTGAAAACCTTATGGTCTTGGAATATCCTCACTTTGACTTACCTTACACAAAGAAACTATTCAGAAATAAGTCTCAAAGATATTTAAATCAAGCTGACTTTGAAACCATAGATTTTCAATAGAGCTTTAGCTGAGAAGCTTCACCTTCTACTCCACCTGATTCTCAGCTTCTTCATAATTTTAGCTCCTTCCATAACAAATCTGCTCATCATCATTTTTCTGGCCCAAGTGTTTCTTCCACTCCTATCCATACATCCACTATTCAAAACAATCCATTTCAGCCCACTTTTCCTCTTGTTAATCCACCTCTTGTAAATCCCCCATTATTTCCAATCATGGCAGCATAGTATGCTCCACTAGTGTTACCACAACCTCTAGTTCTCCTACCTAATGATTACCAATCCAAACTTCCCCATTTCACTGGAAATGAACCTACTACTGCCCAACAACACATAGATAAAATGAATGATGCCTTTGATTACATGGCAATAGAATAAGAGACCATTAAAATGAGAATTTTTGCTTAAAGTTTAGGAGGAGAAGTCAAGAAATGGTTTAAAAACTTAGCTCCTCACAACATAAATGATCTCCCTTCTTTATATCAAACATTCATAAACACATGGGAAATTAGAAAGAACCCTTTCCAAATCCTTTCAAAATATACCAATCTCAAAAGAAATACTGGGGAAAGTGTCCATGATTACTACACTAGATTCAACAGTGTGTATAATGCACTCCCTCCATACATGAAACCTCCATTAGACTTAGCCTTGGCTAAATTTCCAGAGGGCTTTGATCCTAAAATGGCCTACCAACTAAGAGAAGGAGACCCCTCAACTTTAGAAGATATTTAGAGGGGAGCCTTAAGTGTAGAAGAAAATCTAATTGAGAAAAGAGCTAGGTTGAGAGCAGAGAAAAGAGTTACATACAAGGATGATACAATGCCATCAACCTCAGCATCAGATACTAAAATTGATAACGTAGTGAAGGTAATGGAGATAATGCTTGAAAATATAAATCTGAATGATAGAGTGCCTCCTAGAGAAAACCAAAACAGAAATAGAAACCAAAATCTCAGAAGAGACCCTAATCAAGATAGGCAAAGAGATAATGACCAACAGATTAGGCCTCCCTTTCAACAAAACTATATTGATCAAGAAGAAGAAAGGGAAGTTGAAAGGTTGGAAGAAAATCATGTAAACTTGATAGGATCTGAGAGTGAGACTTATGTTTTTCTCACTGAAGAAGAACAAGGATTCTTCTCTTCTGAACAAAATGAATACAATAATGAGGATTCTGAAGATTATAGATTGGGGTTTGAAAATGCAATCATGGAGGTACACAAACAATACTATCTTAGAAGCAAAGGGAGCCCATAAATTTCTAATGAAAAAAACACTAATACTGCTGTTAAGAAAACTTCAGAAAATCAGCCTAAGAAGACAGCAAGTAACACCAACACTTTAGCTAATAAAACTGATTTAAATAAAGACAAAAACAATCAGCAAAGTGTTGAACAAAGCTGCCCTAGTACTTCTGCTAGTAGCCCTAACAAATCTGTCCCAAATAACAGTCCAAATAAAAATCAGCAAATCAGAATTGCTGAAAGAATTGTAAATGAAAAAACAGATGTAAATATGTCAAGAACAATAGTTCCTTTCAACCTTAAAGGGGAAATTTACAAGATTAAAATCACCATACCCTTAGCTGAACTAATAACTCAGGATGTATATAAAAACCAAGTTTTGAAAGCTTTGAATATATGCAGTGACATTGATACTTTAAACTTGACAGATGATAAACTTGAGTTATTGTTTGGTCCTAAAGTTGAAGGAAAATACCAAGAAGGGGCTATCCCTCTCTTCTATGTCATATTGAATATACATGAAAAAATCTTGCATAATGCCATGCTAGACTCAGGTGCTTCACACAATCTTATGCCCAAAGTAGTAATGGAAAGCCTAGGCTTAGAAATTACTAAACCATACAAAGACCTTTACTCTTTTGATTCAAGCAGAGTCAAATGCTTAGGCTTAATTAAATATTTGTGTGTTAACTTGTCTCAAATTCCTATTAAGAGTCTAGTAATGGACATAGTGGTAACTGAAATTCCCCCTAAGTATGGCATGCTTCTATCTAGATCATGGGGAGCCAAGCTATAGGGGAGCCTCCAAATGGACATGTCTTGTGCCACCATCCCAGTATTTAACCAAACTAGAAGTTTATATAGGGAATCCCACATGAAATACATGGTGAGCAACATAGATAGACCAAACAATTCTCCTATCTACTCCATCCATTCAAGTTTGGATTCCTTTATCTTATATAATGAAGATGAAATCAGCCAACAAGAAAGGGAAAACAAAGGAGAATTTAGTCTACCAGAACAGTCAAATCTCCCATCAACTCAAGAAAATAACAGTTCAGATTTTAGCAGCCTTGAACAGCAGAAAGAAAATGAAAATGAGATTGAAATACCTTATAAAATAAGCTTTGATGGCTTTTGTAGCAAATTAAGTGCAGGGGCTGGTGTATGGATACAAAACACAAACAAAGGATTTTCCTATAAACTGGATTTTCCATGCACAAATAACATTTCTGAATATGAAGCCCTCCTTATTGGCTTACACTTACTCAAAGATTTAGGAGCCAAAATAATATCAGTCCAAGGGGATTCTGAGCTAATTATCAGATAAATCAAAGGGGAGTATTCAACCAAAAACCCAAAACTCAGAGAATATAGAAATGTTGCCCTTGATCTTCTAAAAACATTTGAAAAATATGAACTCATTTTCATCCCAAGAGCTCAAAATCATCTAGCAAATGAACTTGCCTTTGCTGCTAGTAATTTCCAAATACCACAGACAAATGAAAAATTTGATATAAAGGTAAAAAATAGACCTATGATACCTGACAATGAGGATTATTGGCAAGTGTTTGAAGGAGACAAACACATAGATGATTTCTTGCAATCAAACAATGATTTTTCCATAACAACACCTACTTCAAGCAATGAGGAAAAATGTTTTAATAAAGAAAAAATCCTTGAAACAAAGCTGTCTTTTTCTGTTGATGTAAACCATTTTGAACATCCTTTTAGAGAAGAAATAGTTGATAGTACAGATCAAAAAGACCCGGAATTTTTACAATGTAAAAATGATACAATTCCAAGAGGACTTATACCATTATAACAACTTTTCGATTTCAATGATGTAGCCAAAGAACCAAGGATGGAGCCTATAGAAACAAACATAGAATAATATAACATAGGCAGCCTAGCAGAACCCGAAATGATAAAGCTATCCAGCACTCTCCTAGCCCATATCCAACAACAATACATAAAACTTTTCAAAGAATTTAAAGATGTGTTTGCATGGGGATCCAAGGATTTAAAATCATATGATACTAGCATTATTCAACACAAAATTCCTCTTAAGGAAAATCAGAAACCTTTCAAACAAAAACTCAGAAGGATAAACCCTGTTTTATTGCCTTTAGGTGAGAAATAAATCAAGAAAATGTATGAGGCTGGGATCATAGTTCCCATCAGGTATTCAGAATGGGTTTCTAACTTAGTATTTGTTAGGAAAAAGACTGGAGAAATTAGGCTTTGCATTGATTTCAGGAATCTAAATAGAGCCTCTCTTAAAGATAACTATCCCTTGCCAAAAATGGATCATATACTTCAAAGGGTGGTTGGGTCTAAAAGAATTTCACTACTAGATGGGTTCTTAGGTTACAATAAGGTTTTACTCCCAAGTGATCAACATAAAACTTCTTTTACTACACCTTGGGGTACTTTCATGTATGTCAAAATTCCATTTGGCTTAATGAATGCAGGGGCCACCTTCCAAAGGGCCATGGACATAGCCTTTTTAGAAGACATAGGCTATTTTATAATCATTTACCTTGATGACATTATTGTTTTCTCTAAAATTGATGAAGAACACTTGATTCATTTAAGAAATTTTTTTGAGAAATGTAGGAAATATGGCTTATCTTTGAATCCCAGAAAGACACTCTTTGGTCTCCAAGAAGGAAATCTTCTTGGCCACATAATTTATGAAGAGGGAATCAAAGTAGACCCTAAAAGGATTGATGGCATATTGAAAATCAGCCATCCTAGAAACCTTAAAGAATTACAATATTTCATCGGGAAGATAAATTTTTTAAGGAGATTCATCCCCAACCTTGCTGCGCTATTAAGAAATATCACAAACATGCTAAAGAAAGAGGCAGGTGTTAAATGGACAATACAAGCTAAACAGTCATTTGAACTAGTGAAACAAGCTTTAATTCAAACACCAGTTCTTATTAGTCCTGATTTCACCAAGGATTTTTATATCTTCTCTTTTGCATATGAACATACAATAGCTGCAGTATTACTGCAAAAGAATGAAATGGAGCATGAAAAACCAATATCCTTTTTTAGTAGGGCTTTAAGAGATGCTCCACTCAAGTATAACATCATGGAGAAACAAGCCTTAGCTTTGGTAAAAGCATTGAAAGAATTTAGAGTCTATAATTTACATTCTCACATCATTGATTTTGTCCCACACACTGTTGTTAAGGATATTCTAAGTCAAGACCCTAATGGTAAAAGGGGAAAATGGATTGATATTATTCTATAATATGACTTAGAAATCAGGCCTATCAAACTGGGGTAGGGATTAGCTAAACTCATGGCAGAGTTGAACTTACAAGCACTTGATATGAACATGGTTTATGTCTTAAAAGAAATAGAGGAATTCACAGCCCCATTCATTGAAGAAACATTTGTGAATTCACCTTGGTATGCTGACATCATATATGTGTTGCTTTATCTGAATGCACCCCCTTCTTTGTCTAAAACTAAAGCTAGATTTTTGAAACAAAAGGCTTTGAATTATTGCATATTAGATGGGGTCTTATATTGGAATAATGTTGTTGGAATATTGCTTAAGTGTCTACTTGAGGTTGATGCAGGAAAAGTCATGCCTGAACTGCATGAGGGAGAATGTGGAGGAAATCTGTACTGGAAGACTACAACAAATAAAATCCTCAGATCTGGTTACTATTGGCCCACCCTTTTCCCAGATACTCAAAAACTTGTCATGACTTGCCATAAGTGTCAAATTTTTTATGGCAAGAGAAAAATCCTACCTTTACCCTTACATCCCATCAGTGTTGAAGCTCCCTTCCAACAATGGGGCTTGGAATTCATTGGGGAAATTCACCCATCTTCTTCAGCCCAGCATAAGTGGATCCTCACTGCCACTGATTATTTTACCAAGTGGATAGCAGCCATACCCTCTAAAAATGCTACTGACTCTGTCATTATCAAGTTCCTTGAAACCAACATACTATCCAGATTTGGTTTCCCAAGAAAAATTATCACAGACAATGCTGCTGCCTTCAAATCTAAAAGAATGGTTGATTTCTGTCGTAAGTATCATATTATCTTGGGTCATTCCACTGCCTACTATCCTCAAGGAAATGGATTAGTTGAATCCTCCAACAAGAACCTTATCAATATTATCCAAAAATGTTGGAACAGAATAAAAAATCATGGCATAGTAAGCTTATTCATGCTTTATGGGCTGATAGATTAACCACCAAAAATTCAATAAATATTTCCCCCTACCAGCTGGTTTATGGCATGGATGCAATTTTCCCAACCTCACTAGGAGTTCCAGTAATGAAACTCCTTCAAGAAGTACAATCTGAGGAAAATGATATGCAGAGAAGGATAAATCAGACCATTCATTTACAACAGTCAAGAGAGGAAGTGTATAAGAGAACACAAATAGTCCAAGAAAGCATCAAGAAGTTATTTGACAAGAGGACTAAATAAAATGATTTCCAAGTTGGAAATGTAGTTCTTAAGTGGGATTCTAGAAGGGAAGGAAAGGGAAAACATGGAAAATTTGAAAATCTATGGAAAGGGCCTTACATTATTCATTCTATCAGGGGTCACAATGCATTCCTTCTGCAAGAGATGAATGGAGAAGATTTATTTGGAGGTCCTATCAATGGCAGGATGCTCAAACACTATTTCTGCCAAGAGTCCTAAATTTCAAAGTTTTATTTTTCACTGTATATAACGTTGCTTCTCAATTTTGAAAAAGGTAAAAACACAAAAAACAACAGAAAAAGAAAAGAGGGCAGATTCAAAAGAGGTATAGCCCCATACCTAAAATAAAAAAAGGAGAATTTTATGAAAGTGAGCAAATCTAAGTGCCACTGCTGATTAAGAAATGATATATTGTTCAATCATCTAGCTTAAACATGGCTGAAAATACTTTCAATTTGTTGCTGAGAGGTTAGTGAATCAGATTTTCCAAACAATTTAACCTTGGCTTATTAGTAAAGTAGATTAGGATAGAAGAAAAATGGTTCAAACATGCCCAAAATATGAACTAGGAATCAAAAGAAAAATGGTTCAAACATGCCCAAAATTTGAACTAGGAATCAAAAGAAAGGATGGTTCTAATATGCTAAAAAGATGAACCAGAAAAGAAGAAGAAGACAGCTCAAAAGATCAAAATCAAGAGCTGGAAAAATAAAAGAAGGATGTCTTTAATTTTTAGATCTTAAGCCTTCACAATTTTGTTTTATTTTTCTGCAAATAAAGTCTATGTGCAGCTTGTACATACAGCCATAGACACCATAGCAGATCCGACAGTCTAATCTTGATTTGACTATGTTTAAATTTCTTGTTTTAGAAATAGAAATAAAATTTGTCAAACAGCTTAATCTTGACAGATAGTAGCTAGGTAGAAAATAAAGAGTTCAACATTTTAATTTGGACTCTTGGAAGAAATCAGGATAGGATTAGATAGTTTATTTCTGTTTTAAAAAATAAAATGTCAAAAAGTTTGCTAGTTCAAATGCACTCAAAAAGGAAGAAAAAATTCTAGGAAAAAGTAAGATTGGGTAGGTAGAGATGCTGTTTTGAAGAAGTTACATGTTGCAAATTGATAAAAGTTGTCCTTTTCAGAGAAAAATCAGTGAGAAAAGAAGAAATCTGCCCAATGGATGAGGCACTGGTCTGTTGAAACTCAAATATTTCTGAGGTCCTGGACACCCAAAAGGACAACTATCCTCCCCAAGTGGAGCCACTGTTAGTCATCCATAATTCTAATGATATCCAAAGATGACTAAATCACCAATCTTAGATTTCTAGAAATAATATTTCAAAGAGACATTCTGAGTTCTAGAAATCTCACTGCCTTCATCATTTTGAGTCTGTCAGTTCACCAAAATCTTCATATATGTCTCCTAAAAAGGTTATCCTGTTGTTTCAAAGAAGAAGGCTCATTTCAAGCTATTTATCCTTGTTTCTATTAGTTCATTTCCCTCTGAAAGTAGCCCATTTTCCCTTATTTATCCTTCATTTTCCTCTAAACACCCCACTTTTTCCTTCACTAAAACTCCTCATTTACCCATAAATACCCCTTTAAACCTATAAAAACCCCTTTTTATGGTTTAAACTTCCTTTTTATACCTATCAGAACTTCTAAATTGGCCTAAAAAGCCCATTTTTTCCTAAAAAGCATTATTTTTTCAATTAAAAGGTTTAAACCCCCGAGGGCTTAAAATATTTGGCCCCTTTCCTCCATATGACCAAGCTCCCAAAAACCCATCGCATCGGCATTTCTTCTATGAAAACACATTTACTTTGTAAAATTTTCCCTGCTGATGCGATTAGCTCCTTTTCCCCTAGCCCCTGGTCACCC
>CM076572.1:799678892-799886335 GCA_034641835.2 Pinus albicaulis | reverse complement strand
CCTCCAGACCAATAAAAAAATTAAGAAGATGAAATTCCTTTGGTGAATATGTTGGAAAACATGAAGAAGAAAGATGTTAGAAGAAATAAATCCAGCTAGAAAGAAACAAATACATCCACAAAATAAACAAAGGCAACTAAAACAGAACATTAAAAAACAAGTAACTCCTTCATCTATTATAAGGAGAAGTGAAAGGCTTCAAAAACCAAAGGAACCGTGCACAAAGTATGTTGATTTATAAATGGAAGAGGAATCAAAGCTTCCCTCACCTACTATGTTATCACCAAAGAGAAGGTACCCATAAATTGACACAGTACAAAAAAATATATATGATTATATAGAGTCTTTGGAAAACGTAACATCTAATTCAAATCAAGGAGAAGAAATTCAATATGTCAATCCACAAGAACCTCCAATAATCAATACTCTAAAGCAGGAAATCTATGAATTGGAGATACTGAATAAACACTTGAAACAAGAACATGAGACCTTAAAATAACAAAATGAAATACAAGGACCCATAATGATAACATCATCTTGCACCTATGTGTGTGGCATAAGAAGAATAAAAATCTCAAGGAAAAGAGAAAGTCTTTAAAAATGAAGGTCATCAGCTTAAAATACAAAGTTTTGATGAAGAAGCCTAGGATAGCAGTTGCTAAGAAGAGGGTAAATAAGATAAACTTAGATGTTCTAGCTCAAGTTTATGAATAAATTCAGTGACAAAGAAAGGTTATTAGTTTTTAGTTTTTCCATGAGGATATGCAATGGCCTCCGTGTGGGGGAATGTTGAGCCTCATATTTCTTCTTTTTGACAATCCTTTTTCACCTATTTTGACCATCATAACCATGAATGGGAATAAAATCAATGGATTCAAAGCTTGAAAGGTATATAATTGTCTCATATTTCATATGTTACTAATGTTCTTTATTATTTGTCCAATACTTGCATCAAATACTGGATTTTGATGTTTCTACAGCCAGAATCTGATTCTGCAGCTGAGTCCATTGTTGAACAGGGTCCAAGGTGCCAGTTGGAGTAAAATATATATGGGGAGATAGCGATTAGTTTACTAAACTTTTCCCTCCTATCTTCATGAATCAAATTTATGGAGGAAGGTTCCAATAAAATGGTCAAAGGTAAAGGTCAACGGATTAGCTACAACAAGCGAGCAAGAAGCGAAACTAACGTCTCACAATTTTCTTTGTTAAATAGAATATCGTGAGAAATTTCCAATACGATATTTTCTAAGTTTAATTTAGTATTCTGTTAGCTAAAGAAGGTCTGAAAATTTATGATAGAGGTTCTATAACAACCGTGTATCAGACATGTATAGAGCATCATTATTGTTATTATTTTATGTAGCAGTGAACTCTTAAAACTTTGTTTTAATATAAGCGAAGTTTTCTCATATCGATGCGTGATTGATATTTCAACTGTTTTGTTTGTAGCTACTTATGGAGGGCCCCCTCAAGCACTAAGGGTTTTTTTTCATTTATGTCCTTTATATTTCCAAATTTCATTTGTGTTATTTTGATTCCTGAATTTGATGATCAATTATATGGACGCATCCTCCTAACATATTTTTATGTTGATTCTGAATTGACAAAAAGATTAGATGTGCAATGTTTATATGAATCATATGATTGAATTCATAGATAGCAACACTTTGTTTATTTTTAATCATTTTCTTCTAGGAGAACATGAATTGAGTTGGCATTGAGAGTTTGAATGAGATTGTAATTTTAAATTAGTTTGTAGATTTAATTTCAAATCATGAGTGTTGTGGGTTTTATTTCAAAGCAAGAGTGGATTATAAATTTGAAAAAGTGTGAAAATGGCTTAAATTCCTTTTTATTATTCATGCAAGGGTGTGTTTACTCTAGAAATTAAGTTTCTTTCACATCGCATTTTAGATATTTTGCAGAGTGTGTGATTGCGTCTTTATGAATTAAGATTTCATTTTTCAAGTGTATGATTAATTTAGGAATTTGAGATATTTATTGGTTGTGTGGATTTCTTATATATAATTTCAATTAATAACCCAATAATGGCACTAATAATTTAATTCAACTTAGATAATTAGGATTTCTAGCACATATAGTGCAATTACACTTTGTCAGTTTACTAGCTCTGGTCAATCATTTATGTAATCAAATTAAGATAATTAAATTGAAAAACATATATCCTAACCCCTTTTGTTTATTTTCTTCTTCCAAGGGAGGCCATAAGGGTTATCAAAAGCAATATTGCAAGGGCTCAAGCAGTTTGAGTCCCAACTCCTTATACCCTGACCTTATTGAGAACATGCACTAGAAAAATTGAGAAATAAAAGACTGGTCTAATACCATTGATATGAATTTATGAAGGTAAAAAAAATGAAATATAGATTTAAAACCAAAACAAGAATATAAATGAAATTTGACTTCAATTAATACATATAAAATGCTAAAATTGTATACATGTAGAATAAAATCAAACTAGCTCAAACAATGGTAGCTTCTCTTTGAGAAGAGATGTGACGACTACGCATCTTCCTACAATGTGTTACAATGAGGATTAGAGTCATTTTAATCATGAATAATTAATTAGAAACCAAAAAACCCAAAAACATAACCCTAGGAGATTAAACTCCAAAGGCTTATAGGCCCCAATGGTGTGAGTTGGAACGTCAAATTCCTGGTGTCATAAATTTGGCATACAATATCGGTTTGGTGTGCATGTTATCCAGTTGGAAAGGTCTATATTAGGAGTACAATTTTTTATTTATAATTATATTCTATGATTTTTTCTGGTACATTTCTATAAAAAACTTAGTTTATTCCTCAAAATGGATCCAAAAGTTAAGGTCTAAAAATTGTCAAAAATAGAAAAATTCCAAACTAGGAAAATTGTGTTGTGATCTAGTGGAATAGTTGGGTGGCCATAAATATCCACCTAAGTCACTCCCCTCCTTAGAATCATATTTTTGATATTTCTACTTCGATCCACTTGATTTCCCTTTCTTCATGCCTATGTTCTCTAGGTAGTGTGCTCACACACAAGCCTTGTCCACCAATTTTTGCTTGAACAACATCACTTGCTTCTATAGATGGTTGTGTATGCCGCAAAACTACTTGAGGATTAAATATATATTATTTGGGTAGATACCAAAAATTATTTTCATATTTATAAATTAAGTGGTTTACTTATGTACGCTTTTCCCATGCTTCTTCCTTAAGTAGTGATGTTAGATCCATTGGTCCTCTACATACTCGATAATGTAAAATTGTGACTTTATGAGGGCTTTAAATTCCTCCCATTTAGTCATTGGAGGATCTCCTTCTAACTTCAAGGTATCCTTGTGGATTTTTCCACTATGTTAGGGCATGTCGCTCTAATTTTAATCACACCAATTAAATATTCTATTATTCCTCTTTATGATGAACACTAAAATCAATTTATAATTAGCTCCAACCTATGATTGAGCTTCAAAGAATCGATATCACCCCTATATAACTTGATATCGACCTTCACTTCCATTTTAAATGGGGACTATGAATGGTTCACGACACTCAAACGAGTTTTATATTTTTCGGGTTCTTTCTCCAGCTCCTTTATTTCTCCCCGATCTCCTAATATCCCCTCTAATTGAACCTCTACTTTAGAACCCACATATTCTCCCAATAGCCCAAGAGTATTGGTTATGGCTTCCATGAGGAGTCTCACATTATATTTTATATCTGCAACTTGTGCTTCCAACCGTGAAAACCTCTCCTCTATAGGATCAATATGGTTACTCAAAGATTCGTCGTCCATGACTTGGATTTTGTGAATTTTAGCTTAACTGATCTAGATCCCTTGTAAATATACACAATATACCCAAATAATTTGATTTTATAACAATATTATCTATAAACTACTATGAATATTCCATTGGAAAATTATTCACAACATATATGATAAAATTATACTTAAAAATATGAAATTTATACTATGATGGTTTATTTCTCTTTATATTTATGGATTTGTAAATTACATCTTATTGTGTATGAATGAAAATTAGAATTATGCAAAAAATATAGAATATAGAAATAAAAAAAACTCACAAACCACAAATGACATAAGATATTTCCTAGGAATTGCGTTGAGTTTGATGGGTTTATGTATCGATGGGTTCTAAGTGTGATCTGACATATATATATATATATATATATATATATATATATATACGATTTCCTTGGTTTTTCCCTTTTGGGAGAAAACCTCACTGGAAGGTGAGGTTGCTCTGCTCTCTTTATGTAAATAGAAAATGGATGCAAGTACAAATAAGTAAGGCTTGTAGCCCATGGGATACTAAAATTCATAAGTCCTCTCTTTTTTCTCTCTCCCTATCCTCTTTCCTACTCTACTCATATATGGAACAAAACTGCACTCGAAAAGAATGGAACCCCTTTTCATTCTAGTGGCTCGATTATAACACAACCTGATAGCCTACTAATGGTTAAGTTTAACTCATTCAACTCTTAAATAGAGTTAAAGTATTGAATATTTTAGAGTCTTATTCATCATGATCACATGGCTAGCCCATTTTCCATGAGTAATGGGGGTTGACATGGCATCCTCTCAAATCATGTTGGTCAAAACAAGAAGGTTAACTTCTGAGTGGCATAACATTTGCACACAGACTTCGAATGTTGTGATTATTGCACCATTGGGAATTTCTATTTGTGTAAATATGAAAAAATGTGTTACACTAAAGAAAACAAGTTTTATCCCCCAAAAAATTCCATGTGATGCCTCAAAATGCTCCTAGATAGTTTTAGACCCCAATATGCCAAACTGGGTCCCACTAGTAAAAATGGTCTTGTGAACTAATTCCTCCACCTTTTCCACTCTAAAGGAATTTATATGGATGAAAAATATTATAATAATCCAATATGAATCAAATTATGAGTTTAAATAAGATGTAATCCTCATATGCAATGGTAGATTTTATGTGCCAAATTATCAAGGGTTGAAAAATATAGTGCTGAGTGAGATGCACATGTTTGACACTCAATGTACTAGAAAAAAATTTAGCTAGGTATGAACAATAAATAGGATTTCTAAGTATATGTTTGCAATTTTAAAAGTTGAAGGATGATAATAGGCATCTAGCTGGATTGCTACAACCAATACCCATTCCAGAGTGGAAGTAGAAAATTGTTTTAATTGAGCTTATTACAAAATTCCCTAGTATTATGAGGTAACATGATTCCACATGGTTGTGGTGGATACTATCACTAAGGATACCCATTTTATTCTAGTGATGTTAACACACAAGGAAACAAATATTTCTGAAATTTATATGAAGGAAATTTCCAAGTTACATGGAGTGTCTAAGGAAATTACTTCATATAGGGATCCCAAGTTTACATTAAATTTTTGGAAAGATTAGTTCAAGGGATTTCGAACTGATTTAAGCTTTAATATATAATAATATCCATATTTATATGGGTAGAAAAATAGGTCAATTAGGTGAATCAATAAATTTTAAGGATGTATATGATGGATAAACCATCAAAATGGTAAGAACATTTTCACTTGGATGAGTTTGCATATAATAATGGGTATAAAGCATATTTGAAGATGAAGCCATTTGAGGTATTATATGATAGGAAATGAAAAAAAAAATTGATTTGAGACAAAAAAAAAGACATGGAAATTGTTGGGTTAGATTTTCTCATGAAATGGAAGTCTAGGTGGTGAAAATTAAACATAACTTGAAGGTTGCCCACGATGGGAAAAAGAGCTATGTAGATAAGGGAAAAACAAACATGGAATTCAAAATTGGTGATCCACTCTTCCTAAAAGTGAAGGATAAGAATAATTCATTAAAATTGGGAAGCTTCTCAATGTTGGAAACTAAATTTTGTGGGCTATTTGATATCCTAGAGAAGATTGGCCTAGTTGCATATTGTTGGCGAGAAAACAGGTCTTGCAGGCAAGACCCAGGTTCAGAGATTGGGGCCAACAAGGGAGTCTGTTGTAGTCTAGAACCACGCCAGAATTTTCCCCCTACTTTGGAGAGCAGAGAGTCTCACCTGAGGCGTGCCGCGACCACATGCAAAAGGGGACTAGATCGGTAGTGGCGGATGGTTCCACAACTCGAGATTAACATAGAATCGATCTTAGAGATACATAACGGACATCGCACGGTTACGGACAAGAGTTTCTATCTTGGTGTTGCAAACGAGATCATGGGTATACTGTAGCAGATGCGAGGAAAACGGATATTAAGTAACTCGGACTCAACTTAGACTCTCAACTACTCTCTCCTCCTCTCCTAGAATGATCTTACCTTCTTATAGAGTGAAGGAGAACAAACATCCGCATGTATTGATTATTCGATCCGCATGCATATGATTTCGTGAATAAATAACATCATATATGCAAGAGCATTTCAGAACATTGGGCAGATACTAAGAAAATAAAATTTTAAGGTACCACCGACATCATGCATGCATGTAACTCACATAACAAGATAGCAACCTGCAGTATATTCATAACCTTCAGCTGGATCCACAGTTACATTGCTTCAACAGGAAGAGCTTACAATTCGGTTACAGATGTCCCATAGGACAGAGAGATAGATAATGGAAGCCTAGGAACTACAAGGATATAATGCCCAGGATAGATCTCTCCTGCATCATCTGCTCGATCCTCTTCAATCCTTCTGCATCCGTGCATCCCTTCTTTCGGCTGGGTGACGGCTATTTATTCACCCGCCATCGCAACTGCTAGTTCCTCTTGTGTTCTTCTTCAGTTGCTTTCGGCTTCTTTCTGTTGTCTATGAGTTCCGCTATCCATCCTCTGCCATATCTTCTCTTCGTATACACTTATCTGCGTCAGCTTCATCAGCTATCTCTTGTTCCTCCGCAACTTCGGTAGCTCTGCTACTCACCGTAGTTGCGGCTGCCATGTGTCGATCCGCAACCCAAAAATCTATTCTTTATTCAAAACAAGGGCCCCAACAGGCCCCAACCACAGTTCCTTGACTCGTCCCAAGTCAATCACAAATCACTGTCTCCACTTCCATCGCTCTGCCAGACCCCGTGCCCTGTTCTTGCTGTGCACCTTCAGTCTGCTGCCCAAACAAGGGCCCCAACTCCAGGACCTTGCTTAATGTTGAAGCCTTAAGCTCATTGAAGGTTGTCACAAATTGCTGCCACCCCTGTAATAATGCATCTGTCTCTGCGACGATCTTGGTGACAGCTACCTCCCTGAAGGGCGCCAGTAAAATTCGGAATATTGTGTTGATTTGGGTTTCAGCTTCGGTGGCTAACTGCTGCATTGTCTGGGCGCTGAGTTGGAGGGGATGGAAAAGCTCTCAAATTGCTTATTTGGCCATTGTTGAGCTGGCCTCTATCGGCTGGATCTGGACCTCTAGAGCATCTGCCTGGGCGTATAGCTGGTCCAACTGTGAGGGATCCGTGGCATCCCGAATCTCTTTCGAAAGTTGTTGTAGCTGCACAGAAATGGGCTGAGTCTTTACCATAAGGGCTGTCGAGCATTCTTGGAGACCTTTCAGGAGGTCATATGCATCGCGCGCTGTAGAAGTTAGAACTTCCTGCATCTGGGTGACCTGGCCCTGTTTCTCTGTAATTTGAGCTATGTAGACTACCTTTGGATCGGGCAGCGCTGGCCATACTTCTAACGCTGCTTGGAGCTATGCATTTTCCTTGTGGAGGTCAGTGAATGCTACTCTGAGGTGGATGGCCCACTATAATATGTCTGTTTCTGGCACATCTGCAGGCATCCAAGTGTAGTGAGCCTCGACGGCTGACCATAGTCCCGTAAACACCCTGGCCACTTCATTCATCTAACCCTGGAGCTGCTCGTGTGCTGTTATGAGCTGCTCGCGCTGTTTAGTAAGTGCGATGATCTGCTGCTGTTATTGTTCACACCTCTGTTGCAGTTCGGAGGGAAGTCTTTCCGCCTGCTGGGCTGCCCTCTGAATGAAGTGGTACAGCTGAGCCGTACCCCACGTCTCTAAGTTGTCAGCCCCCGAAGTACTTTGATCTGGCCATCATTCCTGCAGTGGTTGCCCACTGGAAACTAATCTGGTGGAGTGCTCTTAAGGGGACGGCGGCGGAGTCGGATGGGGGGCGGCGTTTGCCATATTCAGGTCTGGCCGCTCCTGTTGATTGGTGTGGATGGTCTGTGGAAATAGAGTAGGCTCAGGCTGTGCCCCAGCTGTGTCTGCAATGATTTGATCCATCTGTGTGATTAAATCACAAAAAGTGACCTGGGGGTCCCCAGCGAGGTTGACTAGTGGTACCGCTGTTGTACTTGAGTCGACCTCGGCCCCGTGGTCCCCATTGATTAAATCTCGGATTACTGGGTCTGACATGATGGCGGATGAGTTGGATGGTGCGAATGAAGTGGTAGGTGGAGGTGGAGCGGTACATGGTGGTGAAAGCCGAATGTTGATGAAGTCGGAGGGGTCAATGGGAGGTGGAGGTGGAATCCTTCCTATTTCCCCTGTGTCGACGAATGGTTCTTCCTGTATAGGCACCCCTGGAGTTGGTGGCCAGGGTGGATCCTCCTCAGTGAGGTCCACCACCAGACTCGAGTCTATGGTTCGGGCCCTCTTGGCCTGAGGAGCTTCTAAGTGGTTTGTGGGCTTGCTCTTTTCCCCCATCGGGGTGGTCATCAGACTCGGTGAAGTAAATAAAACATTAGGAATGGGGGAGGTGATCGAGGTCGTGTGGAGAAGTGGGTTGGAATGAGAAAGTTGAAACTCAGAAAAAATAGGGAAAGGAGTGGCACTGCTTGAGACAACCCGAACCACTTCGTTGAGGATGCATACCTTAGTGTTTAATTGGAAAATGAGTTGGAAGAGCTGCATGTTGGAGACCCATTGTGCCGCCTCCACTTCCGATTCGCCAGGAAGTTGCTACAGTAGCATCTTATCAAAATTGTATGTGGGTACCCCGCTTCGGACTTCCATCAAGACCCCCGGCCATGAACAAACTTCATTGTGGAAGGCTGCGTCGTCGAGTTGGAACTTCAGCGGCCGCATGTGAAATGTCTCTTCCGACACGCAAATAGGTCAAAGGAAGGTGTGCCTGTGGCTAACCCCGAACCATACCTGCTCGCTGTATCTGTACAGTAGATTCCTGGGCACCCTCTGTTGGCCTATTACCACATCTGTCATTAAGCCGTACCAACTCCGGAATGCCTTTTCATTGACGTCTTTGGTGCTGGGATCACTCGACACCTTCCACAGGACAAAATTCATTGCTAGAGGCTGACCCTCCACTATTTCCATCGATATCCTGACAAGGGGAGTATGCCACTTCCACATGGCAAATGAAACTATCAAATACCCATAAATAAAGCTCGTGGCCCTCTTGTAATTTTCCTCGCATGCATCGAGCAGCTCCTTCAGCAAGAAGGAGCACCAGTTCAACTTAGCCCCCTGAACGCAGTGCTCCGCAATGGAAATAGTATCCAGGGTACATTCTCCCTTCATGTAGTGCCTCATTTTCCTACTGGCAAAGAGGTAGCATGCGAAATTGACTTCGGGCTTGTTGATAAGTTCCATTTTCGCTCCCTTTCCTCCCCGTCGTGTGCCATATTTTGCATAATAGTCTGCATCTCCCGACTTCTTTGCTCTTTTGGAAGTGGTCTGACATGCAGAGGATACATCCGGGCCATTCTGTGAGAGCCCTATGAGCCGATGGATATCCTCGGTGTGGATTGGAATTTCTCTGCCCAACCACAAGGACTCGTTCTGGATTCGACTGAGCAAGAACTTGGTACATTGCATGGCTGCTCCTGTTGTCCCGAATATTGGAAGATTCCTTAAATTTAGAATGGTGGATTGTTGGAGGCCTCGAAACTCTTGCCAAATTCTGTTTGCTTCACGCCTTGCTTCTGTGGTATAGCATTCCATATTAACCTGTCACTTAAGCTCTGGGAACTCGAAAGAGTCCGTGAGGTCTGCATCTATGAGGGCAGCACTGTCATACTTCCCGACGAGGGACCCCATTTTATGAATTCGGCTGTCGAGCTGCAGTTCTACTATTGCTGGGTTGGCTCTTGTCATCTTCACTCAGCGTTGATACACTTGCAGAATTGGTATCGGCCCCTTCTCTTGGCTCTGTGCTTTTGGATACCTCTACTGCTCTGGTTCTGCTCCAATTTCTAATTCTAACTCGGATGTCTTCGGCATTCTCGCGCTTTTCTTCATGCAGGTTATGTAATTAACCGGCACGAGTGAGGTTGATGAGACCCCATAACGAATTAATTCCTACTAGCATCCTCCACGGTGATAATCGTGCAATCAGTCGCCTGTTGAGGTGTGTTTTGACATCTGCTGACGGTGGTATGGGGAAATGGGTGGATGTGATGGCTGAGGTTACTTTGAATTATCGCAAAATGATTATTGCAAGGTTACTTCTAATTATGGAAATTTATGTTGCAAATCTAGGCGATCCTACAGACTGACACAAGTACTAACTGAAATGATATGGACTGACACTTGACACATTTTCTTATCCTACGGGGATGACACACTGGACACGCCCCTCCCTAACCACAATCGGTTGAGGTGTGGTCCCCACAACATAGTGGTTATTGATGACCTAGGCATGGACAACGAACACTTCCTATGCTCATCCCGGTTGCGGCTGAGTTATTCAACTACGCTACTCTACGACTTCTCTCGGATGCGAGAATTATTAATGAAAAGCGAAAGAAACTTAGTCGTGGTAGGGCTTCAGGCGTGCGACATTCACCCACCCAGGTAAAACAATATCGTCCAGTTGATCCAACCAAACGGCTCCGGAATCCCTAATCTCGACAATGAAGTAGGGTCCCAACCAGTGCATCTCCAGTTTTCCTGGAAACTTCTGAAACCTGCTATCGTAGAAGAGAACCTTACCTCCAACCTGGAATGTTTTTTTCTTGATGTGGCGATCATGCCATGCCTTCTTCCTGTCCTTTTGAACCTTTTGGTGAAACTCGGCTAGGAACCGGGCCTCGTCTAGTTCTTGCAATTCGTGGAGGCACTCCTATAGTGATTCCTCTTCCAAGAACTTTAGGGATGTAGTGATTAGCAGACTCGGTATGGTGAACTCGGTGAGAATCATAGCTTCACGGCCATACACCAGCTGGAACGGTGTTTGATTGGTCAAACTCTTCACTGTAGTTCAGTAGGCCCATAGTGCAGCTGGAAACCGTTCGTCCCAATCATCCCGCTTGGCATTGCAGATCTTCGTCAAACCCTTTTCGAGGATTTTGTTGAACACTTCAATAGTACCATTGGCCTGCGGGTGGTACAGGTTTCTTTTGTGATGTTGGATCATGAAGGTGTCCAGCAGCAATTTGATCATTTCATTAAGGAAGTGTGTACCTTGATCACTGGTTAAGCTCCGTGGGCAGCCAAACCTGCTGATGATGTGTTCAATGATGAACCAAGAACTTTCCTGGCGGTGGGTTTCGCCCCCACATGTCCTCCCGCAATACCGCTATGGCATTCCCACAGCACAGCCTCACGTTCATGGTCGAGGACACACCTTTGCAGAATCTCATCCAGGCCCAATTTGTACAATTGTCCCGCAATCAGTTGATATTCGGTGGCACGGACGACCAAGTGTCGTTTCTAGATCGAAGTGTAGTGCTGAGGGCACTGCCCCGTGGTTAGGTAAGTTGCGATGTCGGCCAAGTAATCTGGGATGGCTTCTATCCGGAAAAGATCAGCATCTGGGAGCTGATCATCGAGAGAGCCCTCGTTCTCCCCCGTCTCTAACCTGGATAAGTGACCGGGCCCGAAGTTCAGCCTCCCGAGCTTGACAATCACCTCGAAGGTGAATTCTTGGAAGAGTAAGAGCCATCTGCATATTCGTCCTTCCAACACAGGTTTATTGACTAAGTACTTCAATGCGGAGTGATCAGTGAAGAACTTAAACTTACCTCCTAGGAGGTAGTGGTGGAACTTCTGGAGCGAGTACACCATTGCGAGGGCTTCCCTTTCGGTGGTGGTGTAATTCCGCTCCGCATTGGACAATTTCCGGCTGACAAAGTAGAATGGGTGGTCAACTTTCGTCTCTCCTAGTTGCGCCAAGATAGCCCCTAGTGCAATACCGGAAGCATCGATATGCACGTGGAACTGCTTATCCCAATATGGATGGACTAGAATGGGTGTCGTTGCCAGCTTCTCCTTTAGGGTGTCAAGGGCTAACTTGCAGTCATCCGTCCACTGGAACACTTCTGATTTCCGTAGTAACTTTTCCAGAGGAGCAGTGATCTTCGCATAATTCCTGATGAACCGTCTATAATAACCCATGTGCCCTAGCAGTGATCGCAAATGCTTCACCGTTTCTGGGGCTTCCATATGGACAATCACAGCTACCTTGGCGGGGTCGACGCAGACCCCTTTCTTGCACACCACATGTCCTAGTAGCGTTCCAAAGGGAACCACAAAGATGCATTTCTTCAAGTTCAAGGAGATCTGCAATTGTCGACACCGATCAAACATGATGCATAGTAGGGTGGTGTGGTCTTTCGGAAAACTGTAGATGGTCCAATCTTCCATGTAGATTTCCAAGAACTTATGAATATACTCCCAGAAAGCATCGATGACGATCTGGGAAAACACAGCGGGGGCGTTCTTCAACCCGAATGGCATCACATGGTATGCAAAAGACCCCCACTTGGTGGTGAATGTCGTCTTCGTTTTATCCTCTTCCGTAATGTGCACCTGATGGTAGCCCAAAAATCCATCAGTGAAAGAATAGGCCTTGTTTCCCGCAACATTGTCCAACACTTCATCGCTGAAGGGGGTGGGAAACGGGTCATGAATGCAGGCGTTGTTTAAGCTTCGGTAATCCACACAGACGTGGATCTCTGACTTGTCCTTCTTATTCTGAATGACGATGGGACTCACCCACTCGGCTTCTTCCACAGGGAAGATTAGACCTGATGTCATCATTTTATTGATCTCCAACTTGACCTTTTCCCTTATCCGTGGGTTCAACCGATAAGGTCGATGCTTCATGGACCTGGCGTCCAGTTTCAGCACTATGCGCATTTCTTTGAGGTCCCCTTTGATGCCCTTTAAGTCTACAACTGGTGAAGGGAATAGATCTTCGTATTCCTGGAGGAGGCTGAAAATTTCCTTTGTCGTCTCCTCGTCCTAGTAGTCCCAAACTGCAGCTAGTTTGGGTTTTTCCTCCATGCCGATGTTTAGCTTCTTTATCTTCGATGGGAGTAGGTGGACTCCTTCAGTGGTCGGCTCTTCTTTGATGTTCCGCTCGCCTTCCGTCTCTTCAAAATATAGGTTTCTTAGGTCCTCCAGACTATCATCGTCTGGCTTGTCGTCGATCCGTTGGCAAGCCAACTCATGCTTGCCCTCAGGATTTAGCGCTAATGTTCTCCCGTCAGTCCCTGGGTCGCAGAGAAATAGTACCCCCTTTATGGCTTGTAATACCTGGGAAACCAGCTTTGTCTTCCCTTCGAACGAAAAGAACCGAAAAAATTTGTTCCCAACCTCCTGCCAAGAGCTGGTCCCCCTTTTTCTCTCTTCTTCTAAGTACTAGGTATGTGGAATGGTATCCAGGGAGTGGACAAACCGATGTACCCACAACTCCTCCGTGTACCCTACACCTTGCCACTGCTCCTGACAGGTTTTCAGGTGGTCTCTCGAATTATAAGTTCCCTAGTACATGTACTTTCTCCGAGGTCCTTCATCTTCCTTGAACCGCGCTCTCAGAGCCGCCGCTACACAACTCCACTGGGACATGGAGTTGCGGTGATTTTTCCACCACCTTGCGGATTATGGACTGGAGTGCTACGTCTAGAAGTGGTATCCTATTCTCCTCAGGTACCTTGTCTTCCATCTTTTCAATGAATGTGTTGACTGCGTGCATGTTGGATAGGGTGGGGTACTCCCTTATCTCTGCTCCAATCCAACAGACTCTAGCAATGGTGGTACATCTTCGCATGCTGGTCTCATACCCCCGTGTTGCCAGTATTCCTAGGCTAGTTTTGATCCCAGCTCCGAGCTCTGGACACTGCGCCAACTCATGGAGCCAGTCATTGTCAGGTTAATATAATCCTCCCACTTCCCCACCGTCATCTGATAGAGGTTGTCCAACATATGAGCATCCTCCCTGTTATCCACAGTTTTTGTATACCTCAAGCCTTGATACGGGTCGAGAGGCTGAGTGAATCGGACCTCTCCATCTTCAAAAATCATCAGCTCCTTTTTGAGGTTGATGATGGCGTAATTTTCAAAAGCCCAGTCAATCCCTAGCAATGCAAGGTAGGGATCCTTGTCTCCCATGATATCAATAACCTCAAAGTCCATGTAAGTCTTCACCCCTGCAATGTCGACCTCAACACCTTGGATTCGCCCGATCGGCACAATGCAGTACTGGTTCACCATCCTAAGTTGGATCGGCGAGTAAGTCAGCCATGGCCGCCCAAGAGCCTCCTACATCTTCCACGGCAGGATATTAACGTCAGATCCTAAGTCGAGCATGGTGTCTCTGATATGAAACCCCGCAACCTGCGTGTTGAGCCAGAACTCTTTTCCTGTTCTTAGTTTGTTCCGCTTGACCCGCTGTACATACTGTGGTGCTATGTTCAAGGGTTCCCTCGGCCCTGGGTTCCCCTGTAGTACGTCCTCCAAAGTATTCTTGAGTTGTTCCCGCATTGAAGCATTGTCGAAAATTTTGAGGAATATATGGATCCATTCCTCAATTAGGGCCCTCGTAGAGCTCTATTCCCTGGTATCAGTCATCATGGTTACCTCAAGGCCTTTTTCTCCCCCCAGCTGAGCAAATTTCTCCACCACCTTCTGAAAGTACTTCTTCTGTGCTTCCGGCCTGATCATTTGTTACGGGGAGGCGGGTCAGATCCCTTGTACCAGCTCCTTCTCATGAGCATCCTCCCCCTTTTTCTTTCCTCCTCGCGTCACGATAGCTACGTTCTACATGGCCAGAGTCATTTTCCCTCGAGGTTCTGAGTTTACCAGATTCGTGCCCCTCTGTCGTGCTCGTTCCTCCCACTTCTTGATAAGCACAAGGCAGTCCTCTGTCGCATGGGTGTTCACGCGACACTAGGAACATCATGGTCGTCGAGGGAGGGGGCATTCCCGAGCCACGTGACCCTTCTGGTCACAGTTGTAGTAATTCAGTGGACCCCGTCCCCCTGTGCGGCCTCCACGCATACCGCCTCCTCTACCCCTGGAAGCCTCGTTCACCCTGTAGGAGGGTCGGTCTAATCGGTCTGCCAGTGCGTCGAGAGCTTTGCACTGTTCGGTGTTGTGAGTCGTGGAAGCACAAAACTCACAGTATACGTTGTTTTGGAAATTGGAGTACTTATGCAGAATCGGACACGTCCGAGGTTGATGACCCATCGTCCGGAAAATTTCGCAATACTCTATGGCGGTTTGGCTTGGTTGAGGTGGGAACCCCGCGTAAGGTTGTTGCGGTGGATAGACCCCCTGCGGATTCATCAGAATGCCACCCCCACTAGGTGGACCCCCCTATATTTCTGTGACAGAGGGCCCCACACCCGGGCTATGCAACCGAGGACACTCAGTTGCCACGTGACCTTCGACCAGGCAGTGGGTGCACCAAACATTTGGCCTGGCTGGTCTTATAGGCTGCATCTCCTTAATTTTTTTAGTCAGATTGGAAATATGATGTTGTAATCCCAATAAGGAAGGATCCTGCAGGGCCAGCCCTCCCCGATATTCCTAAGGGTAGCCCGCCATTGCCTCTATCTTCATAGCCTACTCCAGAGCGTCCTGTAAGTTGTCGATCTTCTGCTGGGTGAGGGGGGTTCGTTTCAAGGGAAGCAGAGCTGTGATGAACCAGTCCCTCTGATGGTTTGGGTCGATCAGGTAGCTGAGTTTCCTGATTGCATCCTTGAACCTGCGCATCAGCTCCCACGTAGTCTCTCCTTCTTTCTGCTTAATCTCCCATAGTTCAGACAAACCCTGCTGGTCTGTCTGGGGCAGCTTAAATTCTTGGACAAAATCCCGCTTGACGCCCGCGATTACTGAATTCGAGTGGGCCTCTGACCACTTTATGAACCATCGCAATGCCCTTTCCCTCAGCGTGGTCTGGAATTCTATTAGCTTTCCTGGGCCTGGCGTCTGTTGAGCCCTCCATATGGCTTCACAGAGGTACTAGTGTTGCTCCACATCATCGTTACCCCGGCCAGAAAATTCTAGGTACTAGGTGAATAGCGCCGCCATATTTACTTGCGAAGGTGTGACTAGAATAAACCCTCCAGGTCCTGGCTACATGACTATACCACTAAAGATTGCAATAATACTAGTAACGTTGCTATTAACGTGCGTCGCTGCTGAAAATGGACTGCTGTGCAATCGACTCAATGCTTGTAACTTAACGAAAATATTACTTAAAGGTTTATAGAGTACTAGGGGAAGGTATGGATCCTTGTCGTGCAAACTTTGGGAAGTAGGAATACCTGGAGATATGAATGTCGTCTGTTCTTGGAATAATCGCTGCATCACGACGTACCATTCTCCATTGGAACCTTCTTCGAGCTGCACACTTGCATCTTCTTCATCAGACGTCGTCTCCCTCTTTCTCCTAGCTGGGCTCCCATGCACCTGCCGCACTCCCACAACGGTCCCTTCCCTCTCTAGGCTACCCACCTGGCCGTCCATATTTTCTATCCTCTGAGGCGCCTCCTCTTGATCCTTCCTATTTTTCCCTTGTCGTTTCAACTCCCGCATCACCCTTTCTCGCCACCTGTCACTGATCTGCGCCCTCTGATGTGCACGTCGCTCCCTCAACCTCCTTGCAGTCTCAGCATCCATTCCCCCACTCCCCTGCTTCACACTTCACATAGAATCTGTCCCTTTGGCCCTTCCCCTGACACTGGAGGTTTACGCTTCCATGCCTGATTTCTGGAATTCCATCAGCCCTTCTTCCACCATCAGGGCTTTAATCCACAATGGAATTTCCTTAAGCAGCTTCCCTCTTAGCCTGGATCGGAAGATAGCCTCAGCCTTAGAGAAGGATTGGTAGCACTCTGCGGAAAAATCCACAATATACCTGTCCAAAGTGGTCTCTACCCAGAAATCCACAGCGCAGGTCAACTCAGTATCCAGTCGATGCAGGGACACCAGATCTCCGTGCACCCACTTGCGTTGGATCTTCCGCAAGTTTCCCCTGGTCACCTTGGTCTGCAACCTCTGCAACCAATTATAGAGGCTGCTAGGGAATTTCCCCTAGAGGATCTTGTAGGTATCATTGGCGGAATCTGAGAAAAGGATGAGATCCTTGAGAACCTTCTCCTTTTGATTCGTCAGCTCCGCTTGCTGAGTGATAAACTGGTCCAGATGGTTATCCCACCATCTCCGTATTTCTCCTTCGAAGACCCTTGATACCATGATCTATTTCCGCTCATAAAGTGTAGGGTCCCGGCAACGGAACCATTTTTTGGCGAGAAAACAGGTCTCGCGGGTAAGACCCAGGTTTAGAGATTGGGGCCAACAAGGGAAGTCGTTGTAGTCTAGAACCACGCCGACATTTTCCCCCTACTCCGAAGAGCAGAGAGTATCACCCGAGGCGTGCCACAACTACATGCAGAAGGGGACCAGATCGGTAGTGGCGGATGGTTCCGCAACTCGAGATTAACATAGAATCGATTAAATAAATAACATCATATACGCAAGATCATTTCAGAACATTGGGCAGATACTAAGCAAATAAAATTTTAAGGTACCACCGACATCATGCATGCATGTAACTCACATAACAAAATAGCAACATGTAGTATATTCATAACCTTCAGCTGGATCCATAGTTACATCGCTTCAACAGGAAGAGCTTACAATTCAGTTACAGACGTCCCATAGGATAGAGAGATAGATAATGGAAGCCTAGGAACTACAAGGATGTAATGCCTAGGATATATCTCTCCTGCAGCATCCGCTCGATCCTCTTCAATCCTTCTGCATCCGTGCATCCCTTATTTCGGCTGGGTGATGGCTATTTATTCACCCGCCATCACAACTGCTAGTTCCTCTTGCGTTCTTCTTCAGCTAGTCCCTCAAGAATCTCTAGGTACATTGAATATGTGGGGGCTTGGAATGTACCTAGACATTCTTGAGGGAAGCTAGAGCTCCTAGAGCCATAAATCCCTGAGAATTGTTATTCGACTTATGCTAAATCCCTTAAAGGGTAGTGGTGCATCTTGAGGGACTATATAGGAATAGAAGGGGACACACAACATTGGGTTGTGTGGGAAGATGGAAAATGGGGGAATATAGGATAAAGAGATATTAGAGTTTTGTGTCTTCGAATTTACCATGTTTGGTACATATTATGATTCATAGGTGGATTTATGAGGCCTTTTTCCTTGGATAGGGGATGACCCACTGCTGAGAGAGTATGAGTTGCAAACTATTGTTGGGTGGAATGTTTGAGGTTTTCAACTAGTCAATTCTCCATTTAGAATATATTTTTTTATTCTTATGTATATATGTTTTATACTATGTATATTTAATGTATTTACACATGTGGTACATGGTTAATGAATTTATATATGTTTACCTTGATTTTGTTCTGTGTGGCATGTGCATTTCATGATAGTATGCGTCAAGAATGTATAATAGAGTAGATAATTAGTGCCCTTGCTATTGTTGGAGCTTGTTTGGAATTACCATTTATGGTATCATAAGTGTATGAATTAATTTTAAGGAAAATAATTAGATGATAGGTTTGTAGGGATAATAATACACCCCAATCGTTGTTGGGGGTGTTAGATGGTGGGTTTTCCTCTTATATTTTATATCTTTTTTAAGCTTTTCAATTGCAAATTTTTAAATATTGTAGCCTCTATTCCATGCACCTACTAATAAATCCTATTACAGTACAATTATTTAATAGAATATCAAAGATTCTTTTAGAATAATCTCCATATCTCCTCATTGTAATAGATTTTATTTTTACAAATGTGCACATTGTTTTCTTTCTAGGTAATCTAGATACCTAAGCCTTGAAATAAGTTCCATAAATTATTTAGGATGGGGTTCCAAAATGGAGATTATCACTAGCATTTAATTGCTTAATTTCTATTAACTATTTTTCTATTAATTTTCCTAGAGTGGGTATCCCCTTGATCCAATAATGAAGATTGAACATTATAATAATTAAATAAGTTATGTGTGTAGTTTTAAAGTTAAGCATATTGAGGGATCTATGTATCCCAATTAATCCCATGTAAGAAAGTTTTTATTGGCCACTGGCCAAAGAAAATAGGATATATTTGGTGATATAATGGGATTCCAATTTCTTCTCCGAATGTCCTACTTAATTTCAATGCCATGTCCCACCATTAATTTATAAGCCTATTTGATATTGAAGTTACCATATCTATGCTATACCTATATCATGATTTCATATCCTTGCCAAAATCTTATATATCTAGAGGCAAATAAAATTTCCATTCCCTTCCTAGCCTTTAGTGCTAAGAAATTAGCTTTTCTGCATAGTGTATCCATCTCCATTGATCCATGGGGGTTGGTAACAAGGTGGGTTTTCTAGTAATGATATAACTTGAACCATCCGTGATGGATAATGGAGCCTTTAATTTTATGGAATTTGCCTACTTAACGAAGGACATGTTCCTACTCCCATGCATCTCCTAGAAGAGTGTTGATTGACTATTTTGTATTTCCTAGAAACAATGCTCTTAGACTAGACATATATTACTCCAATAATTGTTCCAAATATGTGATCCCAAAATTCACCTTCCATATGGAATAATTCTTAAGTTGAGAAATTAGGTGCATATTTTTCTATCCAAATCTTGGGTAAGAGCTCCATTGGTGATTTTATCTAGCACTACTAGTTTTTTATAACAATAGATTTGCTCATGACTTGAGGGTATTTTAAACCTAGTTGTCCCACTTCTTTTGGGTACGTTTTTATCTTAGGCTTCGCAGGCCCATTTCCTCTCTTTTATTTCTCCACCCCATATGAAGTTACATTGTAGATTATGGATCCATTTGATAATGCCCGAGGGGGATACTAGAGTAGGATACATGTAAAGAGGCGTTGAGTAAAGAACATACTTAGCTAACAAAATCCAATGAAGAAGAGATATGAAATTAAAGGTATAACTAGATAATTTTGATTATATTTTGGTTAGCGTATTCTTCCAAGAGTTGTTTCAAGGGCCTTATCTAATAGAGGATCCTCCATATATTTGGATGGAAGGGATTTTCTTGAATGCCCAAGATTATAGTAATATTGCATTGGAAAATCAAAGGATTATTCAAGAAAACAAATTGAGAATAAAAATGGTTAATTAGGGAACCTGAGGTTCTCATGAAAAGATGAAAATTATATTTCAAATACAACACTTTCATTACCAAAGGATGAACCATAAATAGGGTGTCATTAAAAAATTGAAGGTGGGAAAGGGGGTGAATAGAGGGGTGGAGGGATAATACTCTCAACCCTCCGTTAGTTAGAAAGATTTTAATTAGTATTACTAAACCTTATTCCATGAGGATATAGAGAAAGGGATAGAAGCTTGGAAAATACAGCTTGTGGGAGTAAAGGAGGAAGAGGGTGATCCATTGACTAAAATAGATTTAAAGTCAAAGGATATCAAATTTCCAATCTAATGGATCCGTGAAGGTAAAAAAGTGAATTATTCCAACATTGTTTGGATTAAGGACTAGCTCAAGTGGTCATAAGCTTTTGACATATTAAGTTAGTCAACATACTTTATTTTTTTCTCCTTTTTAAACAATGAATTGATTCAAGAGCCAGGATGATTTTGTTGAGAATTTGTCTCTCTTCTACAAAGTCTCATGTTCAAGAGATATGATGTTATTAAGAATGATATTAAACCTATTAGAAACAAACTTAGTAATTATTTATAAATTTCATAACATAATGAAATGGGTTGATACTTATTTGTAATATTCACATATTTATCCCTCGGATCAGAGTGAGGAAGTTTTCATTAAATTCTTGGATGATCTCGCGAGAGATGCACAATTATTCCACTACTTCCCACCCCTCTCTTCTAATAATTAACCAATAAATTTAAAAGAAGCTATTAGGGGAACTTTGAGTTAAAATATGGGCCTTAGAGTAAAATTTATATCACCTAAATCAAATTTAAAAGAACCAATAGGATTTAAGATGATGATGTCAACTCCAGATGTAAATATTTTTGGAGGGAGAAAAAGAAAACTACATTTTTTTTATCATATTTCAATTTTTCTTCTTATAGATTTATTCAAATATCAAGTGCACGCACTCAATGAATATAGAATTAAACTTTGCATCCAACGAGCACACACTATGCATACTTTTGAGTAGATCCACAAAAAGGAAAATTGAAAATAAACAAAAATATGTTTTTCTTTCAATATGCACCAAAAATTGAGAGTAGATTCCCCTATAAGGAGATAAGTGAAAAATAGAATTAAAAAAACGATATTATTTGTTTTTCTTTAAAAATTCGTAACTCGTATTTTATTAGTTTTCTTAGGACGCCCATTTTAGACCTCAAATTTCCCTAATATCTATTGCGAAATAATAAAATCTTGGATACTTCCCCGCTACTAGTTATTTTACTTTCTCTCCCCTCCTTCATTGCGGTAGGTCTAGTTAAGCTCTAGTTTTGTTTTATATAAATTGGCTTAGGGATACCTCCATGATTGATTATATTTTTGTTTCTTGATCCACTACGAATTCTTGTAAGAATTCATTGAAATTTATTGTTAGCTCCCTCTCTATGTCTTCCAACTCATCCAATTAAACCCCTTAGCAACTATGAGTAAGGTAATTTGATTCCTATGTCATCTATTCAATAAGGACTTATGAAAGAAACATGTGTTCTTGTTTGCTTCTCGAAGACATATGATCTTGCGTTTTTGTTACCATAGGATTTCCCATTGCCCGTCCCTCTAATAAATTTTTGTTTTAATTTGTTTCATGTCTATGTCAAGCTCCTATGATAACCCCTCCTAGATAATGGCCTTCGGCATTGCTTCCATCTATTATAATTTCAATTTTTCCGCAAATATATTTCCAAAAACTTATTTATTCTAGACTTTATTTCTAGATTTTATATGCTTTAGTTTCCATTGGAATTGGTGCATACTTCAACCATATAGATCTTTCCTTCCTTGGCACCATTTATGAATATTTCAAAGAAAATATAACTTTTCCACCAAAATATTCTCAAATTAGAATGGTTTTAGACATGGTTTGGATTTATTATCCCAATTTAGAAGAACGAACCATTGTATAAGCCTAAAAATGTAGGTTCTCAATTAAAAAGAATTTCATGGTGTGGAACATAGCCTCAAACCAAAAATAAGTAAAGGTGCACTATAATTTTGTGTGACACATCACTTTGATTATTCCAAGAGTATATATCGTTGCTTTTCGATAGATTAATTAGGTGAAGCTACTCTATAGTCTCCTTGAAATCCTAATTTTTTGGCCCAACCTTGTAATTCCACCCTTATTTTGATTTAGAGATGATATCATATTAAATTCTCCTTCGACAACATAAGGGTCATATTTAATAGATTCCCCTAATAGGAGGATAACATCACGAAAATCCATTTTTAGATCTAGAATGGGTGGGCCATACACATTAGTAATGTGTCCATACTCTAAAGATACCAGGAGTTTGAATTTTAAACAAATAATTATGAGTGTGGTTAATTTAATTTCCATATATAATAAATCTATATTCTAGAGGATTTCTAAAACCTTAGAGGAATCATCTAGCTATAGAATCAACTACACAGTTCTTTCAAATATTCTTGAGTATTCTAACCATGTTTCTCTATCAGAATTAATTTTATATAGCATAATAATTCATAAAATTTCTTTATTGATCCTTTTCCATTGTATTCTATGCTTTGAAGGGGAAATGAGGTGTCTAAAATTCCATGTGCTCACTTCCATTTTAATATTTAGGTTTGAAATCAGAATACCTATTCAAAAGGCTTGTAGTTTGTCCATAATCCACCAACATCACTCCTGTCTCTTCCAATTTCCAATTTAACTATTTTCTCCCATGTATCTTTCAATAGGTTACCACTTTCTTTTGAGGCTTGTGAGGGTATTTTTTAACCCCTATCCCTGCCAAATCCTTTTAACGTTGGTCGACGTTGATTCCCCTCCCCTTACTTTTGATCAAATCTTTGTGCATTTATATAAGTTGGTTCTCTACAATGTTGCTCAAATATTTCTCACCATGCACATCCTCTATATCTTGAATGTTATGTTCTAAGTCTTCCTTGTCCATGTCTTGGGTCACGTTTTCTTCTTCTTAATACAATTTATGGTATTCTATTTGGTTCACCTCTTGCATTTAGACCACTGTTTCCTCTGATTCCTTAATAATATTATCTAGATCAATGTTCCTCTTCTTTAAAGGCTCTATTTATTGATTTTTTGAGTGCCCATGGTTTTCAATCCACTTATTTCTCCTTCCTCTATATTTGATAGTTTCTGGAACCTAATGGTGACCCCTTTAACCTATTTTGTCATTGATTTGTTTTCATTTCTTAATGTTTTTATTTTACTTAATATCTTATGGAATACCTCTTTATCCTATTATCCCTTGTATTTACTTATTGGACTCTTTGCATTTTTCAAGTAATCACAGAATACGTTCCCATTTTCATGACATTTCCTGTATTGAAAGGGTACATGACATTTCCTGTATTGAAAGGGTACATGTTCATAGTCTAGTGTTTAAAACACTTAGAATTTTACTTCAAGTTTGTGAAATTGATATGAAGGATGATTCATGCACACATGTTATTTTTTCTGAGCTTGGTACTACATATTTTTTTTATATATATACCTTTTATGCTGCTAGAGAAACAAGGGGATTCATATCAAGATTCCACTCATGAATTTTATCATCAATCTATGATTAAAGAGAAAGATAACCTGTCACATCTTGGAGTGATCAACACTACAAGTGCATCCAACAAATCCTTAGTGTCCTAATTTATGTGGTTTTCTTTCTTCTCCTCCTTTCCCTAATTACAAGTACTACTTAAATTTCATTAATAACTTCTCCATATGCATTTGAGTTTACTTCTTAAAACTTAAGAGTGAGTTTTTTAAACTTTTATTGGTCTACAAATATTTTAAAAATATATATATAGATGTCAACTACAAAGATTGATAATAGATAAGGTGGATATCTTAACAAAAAATTCACAACTTACTTCATTTCCGATGTCATTCAAATGTGACATATTGTACCATATACACCACAAAAAAATTGTATTGTTGAGAGAAAGAATTGAGCATAAAAGGAAATTCCCAATTGTATCATCTTGTCTGAGGGACTAAGTCTTCATTATTGGGTGGAGGAAATAATTTGTGAAAATTACATAGTAAATTTCACTCCCAAAAATATCATTTAAAAAATATAACACAAAAATAAGCATGGGTTAATACTAAACCAAATGTAAGTCACTTTTGTGTATTTGGCAGTGAATCAAGGGCTCACAATCCTCATTAGAAATGAAAATCATCACAACCTAAAAGTGAAGAATGCATTTTTGTTGGAAATTTTGAATATTTAAAAGGTTATATAATTCTTATTCTAATTAAATATCAATTAGAATAGATGTAATAATTGATTAAATTTTCTTAGCCTATGATCCCTCTTCGATGTTGTGCCATCTTCGCTTTTGAACCATATTTGATGTTTGTGACATATTCTGGTCCTATTTTGGTTTCTTCTTCAAATGGTGATAATGAGGATGAAAATCCATCTTTGTGTGCTCACTTCCTCTATATGATTCTGTTGAACATGAACTTTCACTATCACCACAACTTCCTAGATATATGTTTTCAATGTGAGAAGTGGATATTAATCTTGTTGATGATCCTGTAGATCGACATCATACACATTCACAATTATAGTGAGCCTCATCTCTTTTGGCTAAAGTTCCAGATACTTATGATTCATATACTTTTGTAAAATCTTTTTTCCATCCAAATAATGACACAATAATGAATGCGGAATATCATTCCTTAATGGCTAACAATACTTGGGATCTTTTACCTATTTTGAAAGGAAGAAAACTTGTTAGACATAAATGGGTGTGTAGAACTAAGTATGCATTACATGGAAGTGTTGAAATACATAAGGCCTTATTAGTTTCTAAGGGATTCTTTCAAGTTGAATTCATTGACTATAATGAAAAATTTTCTCCCATAGCCAAAATGAATTCCATACACTTTGTTCTACCCCTTCTTGCCTCACATATATGGGAGGTACATATGATAGATGTTAAATAAACCTTATTACATGGGGATATATTAGAATAAATCCACATGGAACAACCTCTTGGCTAGGTTTACAATGATTCTATCCTTGTTTCTACCTCGAAAAATCTCTCACTATGGTATTAAGAAAGATCCTCAAGATTGGTATGCTAATATGTATAAATTTCTTCTTTACATCGACTTTTCTAGATGTCATTATGAACCTAATTCTTACACCAAGAAAGTAGGAATACTTCTCATAATACTTTTTATTTATGTTTATGACCTTATCCTCACCAGTAGTGACCCTAAACTTTTAATCCATGTGAAATATAACCTTAAGAGGATTCCTTTGACATGGAATATTGTAAACCAACCCCTTCTCCCTTCTAGTCTAGAGTCAAACTTACTTCTACCTATACTACACTTAAAGTCAATGCCACTTTGTGCCATTGGTTAATTGGTGGCCTCTTATATTTTATTCATCATTGTCCTAATATTTCCTTTGTCCTTGGTCTTTTTTCCTAATATATGTAAATACCTTATTAAATTCCTCGGAAAGCATAAAAAGGATATTTTAGTATATCTTAGGTATATTCCAATTTGTGAAACATTATAATTCAAGGGGGGCTCCATTGTTGGTTGGTTTCACTAATTTAAATTGGGTTGGTGACCTTAATTATTGGAACTTATTGTAGTTTATTTTTTAAATATTAACTCAATACATGTCACTTGGGATTGCAAGAAGCAACAAGCTACTTCTCTTTTTTCAACAAAATAGAGTAAATAGAAAAAATTAATGAAAATCAAGAAGTCTTGTGGCTTTAATATATCCTTTCATAGCTTGATTCTAGTAGAAACATTTGACCACCCTTTGGTGCGACAATCAAAGTGCCATCAACTTTCCAAAAGATTAGTTCAACTACAATGTAGCAAACACATTGATATACAAATGCACTTCATCAAGAAGCTCATTCATCATGTTCTTGAAGTGCTCATTTTCTAAACAAATAAATAAGTTATAGACATTTTCACAAAATATATTACAAAAATAAAGGTTTATAAACTTCAATATATGTTAGGAGTCTAGGAAGTTGTCACCAAGGGGAGATAGGTTGTAATGCCTCCTTCCTTATACTATTATGAGCACCTTTGTAATTTTTTCAATCCTCTCCCAAGTTTCTCTTAAGGGGGTATGTTAGCATAGTTAGACACCTCAAATTTAATTAATATTAACTTAGTTTAATGTGTCTTTAGGTAAAAGTGTGTTTCTTAGCATGTTTATTTACTATGCATTTATAGTTATGCAATCTGACTATCATGATGTGTTTTAGACATAGAGTGATCCAATGACTCATATAATCCTTGATACTAGTGGTTATTGATCTATAGATTAACACATGATTGGTCCCATGTGGAATACCTTATTTTCTTGAGCACTACTTCCTAGATACAATCTCATTAGAAGCCTAAATTTGAGCCAAAAACATAAATGAATTTTCACCTTTATATGAGTCTTTGCAATATTTATCCTCTAATGAAACAAACCCACCTCCAATCGCCTCCTGACACACACACACACACATAACATGTATTTATATGTATACGTGTGTGTGTATATACCTAGACACACATATATTTGTACATATAAATGTATTCACACATACACACATGTATATATGGGGAAATTGAAGGTGGATTAGGTTACTAAAGGATAAAGACCACAAAGATTCACATAGTGGTAAAAAATCAATCATGTCTTTCAGTGGAATTTCTTATAATGATATTTTTTATTGGAAGTAGCTCTCACTTGAAGAGGTTCTCAGAGGCACACACACACATTATTGTCTCTCTCTCACTCACACACACACACACACACACACACACACACACACATGTGTGTGTGTGTTCATGCGTGTGTGTGTGCGTGCGTGCGCGCGCGCGCGCGCGCGCGCGTGTGTGTGTGTGTGTGTGTGTGTGTGTGTGTGTGTGTGTGTGTGTGCGTGCGTGCGTGTGTGCGTGCGTGTGTGTGTGTGTGAGAGAGAGAGAGAGATGATAATGGTTAACATCCAACAAGGCCAAAATTAGTCTATCATACCTTAAGGAAGGTAAAGGATTACTTGGATTTCTTTAGAATTTTGTTGTTGTACTAGAAAAACTTTGAGAGAGTGTCTCAAGATCACTATAGTTTTGATGTGTTAGAAGGTTATGAATGTTGGTGTTGTGACAAATCTTTTGAAATTGGGATTTGTTTTTGGTATATTTGGCAATATCTAACATAATTTTCTTTTCATATTCGACCCTCTTAGTGTCACAAATATGATAAGTTATTTCATCCTATGATGTTTTGGGAATTGTCCAATGCCTAGTTTCACTATAAAGTTAGTGAGAATTTGTTCTTATTTTAGCAATGTTGAATTTTTTCTTTAGGCTAGTAAAAATAGATAATACTATTGATATTCAAAATTAAGCTTGGTCATCTCCCTATAGTATCTCAATTTTCTTTTATCCTCTAATTCTTTATTGTGCCATAATTTTTCCTTAAATTTAGATATAAGAATATTTTCAATATATGTGTGTGTGTGTGTTTATACATGTTTGCATATATCTACACACACATAGTGAGAGGCATATTGCCCAACATAGGGGAGATATTATAGTGGTCCATAAAATGAAGTGTTAGATAAAAATAATAATAATATTAAAACATGATGTTGGATCAATTAAAAAGTAATAAAAATAATAAATGCATTCAATTTAATTTATTGTAGTTTTATTTTTATTAATAAAATTACAAACATATTTTTTATATATATAAATTATAATATGTATAACACATTAAAATAAATTTAATAATATTGATTCATATCTGCAACCATAATTTTCACAACATATAATTAATAGATATATATAAACTTAATAAATTTAATTAATACACATATAATTAGAATAAAAATATTTCTATCTATAGAGATTGTGTCAAAATATATAAAAATATATAAATAGTAGCTATAAATTAAGATTCATTTTACCATATAGATTATAATGATTCATATTCATAACCAATATATTTCAAATTTCATATTTAAATTTAACTAATAAGCATATAAAAGCTTAATATTTACAATAAATTATCTCTCTTTCTGTATGCATGTCACTTTAAGGAAATTAAAGTAAAAAAACTATAAAAACATGTAAAAAAAATGAGAAGTACTCTCACACACACATATATAATCATTAATAAAAATAAAAATAAGAATATATATAGAGATGTGAAATTATCATAAACATAAATAATATTATTAAGAATCGTCATAGATTCATCTTAACTCCAAATCTACCAAGTGTAAAGAAGAATTAAATTTCTTGAAATGCAAACATATCCTCAAGTTTTAGACTAAAAAACAAGTTAAAAAATGAGAGGTTTGATCGCTCTCGACCCTTGGTAGACCTAGAGTTAAGATGGATATATGTGTGCGTGTGTGTGTGTGTACACATATTATATATGTGTGTATGTGTAAATAGGTATACACACATATATGCATATATACATACATACACATGTATAATATATGTTTGTACATGCATGTGTGTGTGTGTGTACACACACAAACACATATATGTATTATATATTTGTATATGTTACATATATGTATACATGTATATATATGTATGCATATATACATATGTATGTATACATATATACATATGTATGTATACGTACATACATACATACATACATATGAAATCATATATAGATATACATTCATATGTATGTATATATACATATATGTGTGGGTGGTGCATGTGCGCTTTTGTATATACACATGTTTAGATGAATGACATGAGTATGTATGTACATACACATATTTGTGTGTGTTTGTGTGTGTGTGTGTGTGTCTACATACACATATATGTATGTATGATACACACACATATATATTATATACATATGTATATATGTTGATGTAGAAAAACACTATTTCTACTTACAAATTAGTGTATCAAAATTTTCAACTTTGCTAAGGCCCAAGCTTACTCTTCATAATCATAGAATTTATCTATTCTTTAGTTCTTAGTATACAATTTCAATTACTTTCCTAACTACCTATCGTAATAAAATATTGCATCATATATGCAAATTCCAAATTTTTTCTTACCATATTTTTTGAGTCCATAAAGGACCATTGCAATTGCATACAATAATTGAAATCACATTAAAACACACAACGCATTTGATAAAATATGGAGCCTTTGCTCATACCAAACCAACATTAAATCTGCTTCTAATTACCACCATCCTTCAAACCTTACGACTAAAAGAAATTCCGCATAGTGGCACAATCTATTGTGCACGTTGTTTGTTTGCGATGACATGTTACAATCATAAGTCACTCATTGGTTGTTGGACGTAATTATATATATATATCACAGATTTGTGAGTGATTACTCTTCGGCTCTGTGTGCGCTCAACGCCACAGACTTGTTATAAATGACCCATTCGGTTGCTATGTGTAATTTTGTGTATATATATATATATATATATATCGCAAACTTGTGAGTGATTAATCCACGGCCCTATGTGCGGTCAACGCCACAGACTTGTCACGTTGCTCTTGTGAATGCCCACACTCCACGCTGGGGTATTACAATGTTCCACTGCTCTTGTGAATTCCCACACGTTGTCGTAGGTGTTAACTCCATCTACCAAATGCGTTCTGATTCTACCCAGTAGTGCGCTTCTCATTTGACGCAGTCTTATGATTTTCAACCGTGGCTTTGGTAGTTTACTGCTATAGCTAATCACTTGATTACTTGCGGTTTTTCTCCAACGTATTCGACCTCCTGCACCCACATGCTCCAACAGACAGTATATATATACAGACAGATATACAAGTTGCAGATTTAAATACAAATTGTAATGTCAACCATAATCTGAATAATTCGAAATTACTAACACATGAATTGAATATTTCACTAATTTCCCTTTGCATCTACAATATACATACTGGCAATATTGGTGTTTCCTCCTATCATCCCATTATTTATACTTGAGATATGAAACTTCTCTTCTTAGAATAGGTTTCTTCTCGAATTTTCTCAACAAATCAATACCTCCCTATTTTTAAGTGCTTATCCCTATGTTGGCTCTATATCCACGCAGGGAAAGAAACCAACTACTAAATTTATTCCTAATTTATTTAAACATAAAAACAAACTAACAATACTCATAAATAAATAACAAAAATAATAAAATAATTTAAATATGCTATTATTAATGTTTTCTTTGGATTAGCAACAACATGTGACCAAAACTTCACATTGCTAGCTAAGTTCTCGATGCTCCTGCATCAGACTCCTGGGGAAGAAAACTGATCTTGTAATGCATCGGAATCTACTCCCAACTTCTGTAGCTCTGTTGCAGTCATCCAACTGGCGTCTTCCACTGGATTTCCTTTCCATCTGACTAAATACTGATAATAGGTTTGGCTCCTGGTTTTCTTTGACACTCTTTTCTCAGAATGGCTTCAACTTCCCTCTTTCTTGTTTTGGGCATCTGCTCTTCCCAATTTACTGTCGGGCTTTCTTTTGCTGTGGAGCCCCCTTGTGGTTCTTCTTATATTTCTCGGTATAGATACAAATCTGCAACATTAAAGATTGGAAAAATTCCAATTCTTGTTGGCAATTTAACTTCATATGCATTTGAAGAAAATTTTCTTACAATTTTACATGGCCCTATCTTCTTCAGTTTTAATTTGTTATAAATTTTAATAGGAAATATTTCTTTTCTTAAATATACCATAACCAAATCACCCACTTGGAATTCTTTTGCTCGCTTCCTCATATGTGCTCTTTGCTTTTATTTTCTACTGCTTTCCTGCAATCTGCTTTTGACGTCTTCCTGTAGTTCCTACATTTGTTCTGCAAATTCTTCAGCCTTTGCACTTCTTATCTCCTGTTTTCCCTGATCTCTGAGTTCATATACACCTCTTGGATTCATTCCAAAAACAATTTGGAATGGACTCATACCAGTACCTCGATTTGTAGTATCTTTGTAAGCAAACTCAGCCTGAGCAAGGGATAAATCCCATTGTTTAATATTTTTATACACCAAGCTTCTCAATATGTTTCCCAAACTTCTATTCATGACCTCGGTCTGTCCATCCATTTGAAGATGATATGTTGAACTGAAACTAAGGTCGGTACCTAGTTTCTTCCACAGAGTTCTCCATAAATGTCCCACAAATTTGGTATCCCTGTCAGACACAATTCTTACAGGCAATCCATGCAATCTTACAACTTTTGAAAAAAATAGATTAGCAATATGTGTTGCATCACTTGTTTTCTTTCATGAAATATGTTAGCCACCTGTAAAATTTGATTATACCAAAGGTGGCTAAATATGTTTTGAGCCTTCAAGGAACAATTTTTTCCTATCAAAAACTGTTGGCTCTTGAAGACTCTTGAAGGCCTCATGCCTTTGTCCAGATCCCATATTGTTGTTTACATCCTAAAAACCTCTGAAATCCTAATACTGCTGCAGACCCCTTTTTCTTCCCTTCCTTTTCTTCCGAACTAACCTCTTTTTCTATTCCCCCATTCCCCATGAAAATCCCTCATTTCCACATTTCTGTTATTTCCCCTCATCAAAATTCATTTTATAAGGTTAAAAACCCACTTTTTAACCTTACTGAAACCTTTAATTCCTTCAAAAAATATTCAAAAACCATAGAAAACACATATTTTCTATGTTCTGGGCTTAAGCCCCCTCGGGCTAAGCCTCTAACCTTTTTTCATCCATGCGCCCGAGCGCCAGAACCAAATGCTAAACCTTTCGGGCGCTTATCCTTTCCAATAATATTTCTCCGCCCAAAACATTAAAAACCTTTGTAATTTCGTGTTTTTGGGTTTAAAATATTTTTCCAAATTTTTCCGCCCATATGAATTATGGAGCGATCTCTACCATCAATCTGCCCCGCAGATCGGATGGTGCGGAGCGCGCCATTCCTGTGGACCCCCCCATCCGTGCGCGTTTTCCCAAAACTGCCTGGTTTCTATCGCACCACCTTCGGGCCAAAAGTTGTTTTCTTCCATTGGCCAGCAATTCCATACGCTGTGTGACGCGTGTCCCTTGTACGATTTGAAAACTTCCGTGCAACCGTCGTCCATCACGCGTTATAGTCCGGACCGAGACGCCCAGCGAAATCGATCTTCGTCGTTCGATCTGGGCCCACTCATCCAACGGTTGTTGATCTCCGAAAGTGTCCGATGTTTAACCAAAGTGCCCACGCGATAAATAGGCCCTCGTACAACAGCAAAAAATCCCCACCGTCGATATGATCTGCAGATCGACGGCCCATATTGCGTCGCCCGATTCCATTGCCCAGTCAACGTTTCCCCGCCGCTGACTTTCCATTGCCCGCTCTCGATCGTCGATCATGCGCGATCAGCGGCCCAGTTTTGATCCTCCTTCCCCCATGCTTTTTCGACTATTCTGAGCTTAAATCCCGACCGTTGGATGATGCCATCCAATGGCCCTGCTTCCTTCGCACATCCTACGATGCAGATTGACCTATAAACGCAATATTTTTTAATGTGTTTTCACATTTTGCAGGGTTTAAATCATTTTTTCGTGGTTTTCAAAGAAGATTCAGGGAAGGAGGGTGACGACCCTCCCATCTTCAAATACATCAGGGAAATCATCCGCACGCTTGAAATGCATGTTTCATCGATGTTTTCTCAGGCATTGATGCCTTATAAACCCTGCGCAGCCTGGCACGACAGCAAGAAAACCATGAAACAGGCATAGTCAAAGATTATCAGTGTCAAAGACCCGGATGAACCAGAACAGAGAATTAATGGACAGATTAGCAGGGATTATGGCTAAGATAGTTATCAGAAGCCTAATCCCCAATCTAAAACACAGTTTAAAGGAAAACCTAAAGTGTTTTATCAAGAAAACCCTCCACTGCCACAAATGGAGGTGAATTGATTCCTCCCAGCGACCAAAGTGTCACCTGTGCCTCAAAATATTCAATCAGGAACAGAAATTTATTGATCAGGATCATATATTTTTCCTCGACGCGGCCGAAGAGATACTTCTGCAAGGGATTTAATGACAGAATAGCAGCATAGTAACCCTAGCATCCCACAGAACCTCAAAGGTCAACAAAGATCCCACCGAGCTTAAATCATGAGTGTAAATCAATTAATACAGTAAAAAACCTGTAATCTTCTTCATTGAGCCTCCCAAAGGCCAAGAAGACATTAACTCTGTATTAATTGTATTGGAGATCTTTTATCAGATCTCACCTCCTCATCTTTCTATAAATACTTCAATAGAAGATGAGTGAGGGGTTGGTTGCTAATGTAATTGCTGAAGCATTGTAATTGTAACTGAGCTGAAGACTCCTGATTGTAAATAGTGTTTCACTAGCTCTTGGAGCTCTGCTTGTAACAGATAAGTTAGGTTATGAAAGAAAGATGAATTAAAACACTGGACTTGAAGATTGTAACTGGTTTGGAGCATCAATACAAGCTGATTTATGGGATCCTGGTCTATGTTGACGGTGATGTTATTCTCATTGTAACTTGTTATTTTATTTCTGTTTTCATTATGTTTCATATTCTTCTGTAAAGAACAGTTTAAACAATGTTAGGACCTACAGTGTACCAGTAACCTTCTCTGGCTGAAAAATCTTTATTTAAATGTTTTCTTCCAGCTGTGTTATTTGAAAATGATTTAATTCATTTTAAGCATAGGAATGCTGGCATTCCCTCATCTTATTGTCTTAGCTGAATATTATTTTTGAATGTTACTTTCAGTATATGTTGTGTGAATATGAACTGAGGAAGATATGGTGAGCCCTGGTCCCAGTCTTGTTTGCATAACTGTTTGATTGTTTCCCTTAGAATGGGTCAAAATCTGGATAGTTTCAAAGTACTTACCAGATCTTAGGCCATTCTGTGTCATCTTTGTGATTGTCTTGGAAGTAACTAAGTAAAGAAGAGCTAGGAGAGGATTTGTGGTGAGCCCGGCCCGCTAGCTTCTACTCCAAAGGTTGCCTTCAAGTTTCCCTTAGTTTTTATATGTTTTCTATTGGAAGTGTATCAAAGGCTGGCTAGTTTCAAAGTAATTACCAGATCCTAGTTCGCTTTCATGTTTTTCTTAAGTGCCTGGTCAAAGGCTGGCTAGTTTCAAAGTACTTACCAAATCCTGGGCTGCTCTTTGTTCTGCATCTGTTTATTTCCCCTTCTTATTGTATCATTTCATTCCATAAATCAAACCTTAAAGAGATCCTTAGACATAGATGACTTGCCCCATGGACCACTCTTGTTTCTTGTTGTTCCAATTAAATCCTCTTATGAATCCATAGCCCAATGGACTGAAAACCTGCCATCATCTTTCTTCTTGATCAAAACTTACTCTTGTTGCTTGCAACTTCTCACCTTTGAACCTCTTTGCATTTGGGACTTCTCACCTCTAACAGCAATCATGTTCAACCACCCAAAAACAAAACAAACCCTTGGTCATCATAACTAGCCTAATATCATTACCCCAAACTTCAAAGACAAATCAATCTTTGTGCTTATTGGAGAGATCCCTCTCCGGATTCAGGAGGGCTAGATCCTAGAATCCCAAAGTTGGTTGAAACAATGTTGTTTCTGTAATTGGACTCTGCCAATCTTGCTAATAAATTACAGATTCCCAACATTTCTGGCGACTCCGCCGGCGAACTCAAACCTAGAATCTTCATAAGACCTTGTGAGTAAAAAGCAGATTTTTCAAGCACTACCAAGGAATGGTAATCATGATGAAACTTGTTTGAATCAGTGACAAACTAGGTCGACCCTAGGATTCTCATCAGACTTATCTAACCTTGAAAAATCAGCTAGCTTAGCCATAAGAATAGACTGTCTTTGTCTCACAACCGTAGCTAAGTTTTGAAGCAAAGTTAGGACATTCTTAGAAACCACACAAATAAAAAATAACTCAGAAAATACCAAAAAAATTTCAGATTGGTAGGGTTGTCGACATATATTGTCTCTCCTAGAGACAGTCTAGAGTTTCCATAGACCAGTGCCTAGGACATCTTAACATAGCAGGGGGCATATAATAAAACTTGGGTGTCAATCCAAAAGCTCCTCTGTTATCTCTTGTTGAAAAAGGAAATTAATTTAAATGGGACCAGACCTCACAGAAACTGCCACAGGGAAAGTAATATTGCAGGGACAAGATGCAAAGCCCTAATATAAAAGCATAAGATAGTTAAGAGATAATTTACTTCAAAGAGGGCCGATTCAAGTAATATGTCACAGAAATCAAATATCAAAAGGAGTGTGGAGTGAAAGAAACATGAGGAGAATACTAGTTAACCTTGAGCAGATACCCAGATACACAACAGAACCATATATGGGCTTATCAATTTAAGAATCCATACATGACAATGGCGTTTTAAAAGCACCCTCCCAAAGCAACTAATATAGCAGAAATATGGATGAATGAACATGGAACAGTATATCATGTCTGAGCCATATTTAAAGTTCTTGACTGATTCAAGTATGGGCATCAACTAGGATGAATCCTTACCTAAAACCAGTGAGCCACTCGCATTCCAGTAACATGATACAAGAAGATGTATGAAATGAAGCATTGCATTAAACACATAAGAGAAGTTTACATACTGTGAGATATCAAAGACCAGAATCCTCTAAAACAGACAGAACTCCTCCTCACTGAGACCCTACAGGCTCTGAGCTTTCATACAAGAGTTTTTACAAAATGTATACGAAGGTGCCTTTCACTTTACAATTTTCTGATACAAGTTTGGAACCCCTACAATGTCTTTCTTCTGAGTTTTTATATAAGAAGAGGGAGAAAAGCCTAATAGAAGAAGTCGGTGAACATTTAATTGACTCATTAAAACCTGAATGGTGAGAGAGTGCCCACCCACACTGTTTGACAGCGCTAAACTGTTGTAAGTACTCTGCTGCTGCTCTATGGAGTAAATACTGTGGGTGCAGATTTCTCCAGGGATAAGACATGAAGAATAAAATATGTAACATTCTGTACCTTCCTGAGAGAAAGATCTATTGAAAATAAACATGGAGGATATGATTTTTGTGCACTTGTACTCTTTGCCTTCTAAATCTTGAATTAGGATCGAAAATCTGCATAGCTGCATAATATAACCCCTGATCTTCCGTTGATTTTCTTTGTTGCAACATTTATATCTCCTTCTGCGAAAATATGTGTTTTAAATAGTTCTGGAGGGTTTGGTTAATTTTGAACCATGTTTCTTTAATGAGGGCTATGTCATAATACTCTTCCAGATATTTCCTCATAAATTTACTTCTGAAAAAATCGTCCTTCGGAGCAACCTCGGCTTCTGTAGTGGTGGCCTTGAGTAATAGCCATTTCTTCGTCGCTACAAACCTGCAAAAATCACAAACATGTTAAAGGAAATCGGACCAAGGTGTGATGGATGCAGCGATGGACATGGAAATAGTGATACAGATAGGGGAAAACTGGTGAGACGATGCAGGGTGGCGGAAAACGCGTATCAATGGCGGAGAAAATACTCTGGGTGAAGGTTGGAAGGATACGCGAAAATTAACGCAAGCAATGGACTTTGACCTTTTGACAGGGATGTAGATGAGAGACTGACGCATCTACGACGGGAGCACATGGACGGGTGACGTGGAGCCACAAGGTCGATGGCATGGCGAGGTTTAAATACAGACCATTCGATCTTTGGGGGAAATTGACGGTGAAAACGCATCCAGAAGCCATGAGGAGGTGGGCCAGGGGCGATGTGGACAGGAGCTAAAGGCCGCGCAACTCTGGAGATTAATCACCGTTGGATTGAGTGCTTAGGATCAGACGGTTTACATGAATTTCGTTGCACGTCATTGCTTGGAAGTTAATGTGCGAAATGGGGGCGGTATTGGAACAATACAGAGGGACACGCGGTGATTAGCGTATGGAATCGCTGGCCGAAGGGGGAATACCGCCTGCCCAGCAAAGGTGGTGCGGAATAAACCAGACGGTTTTGGCAATGTGCGCGGGCACGGGGACCACCATGGAAAACTGTTTGCGGACCGTTGATTTATATTTAATCGGACGGCACAGAACGCGCCCGACGATCTTACACGGAGAGCACCTTTTGGTCTAGCACGAGGTGTAGCGCCTTGGTCACACGGGGCGTAAAGTGAAGGGGGGCTGAGACCGAAAGGAGCTGGGCCCAAAATATTTTCAAATATGGGCTTTGGGCATTAAAAATGTGATTTTAAAGCTAAGAGAGGGCAACGATAGACAGCTAATGAACTTTGCAAGACAGGGCGAGAGGATTTGATGATTTAAACCAGATGGCTCATGGAAATTTTAATAAGGAGAAGATCATGGTCAACATTGGCTCCATCTGGGGATGGCACGTTCATCCTCGGACGTGTCGAGAACTTCGTAGACCACTGGATCATGTTTTTGTGTAGACACTGCCCTTCAAAACCCTTTCTCTTCATAATCTGTTATAACACTCGCATCATTCAGATGGAAATAAAACAAAAATTAATATACAATATGATACAGTCAAGTCGCCTCGACCTGAATCAGAATTGGAAATAGGGTTTGAGGAATTGGCCGTTTACAGGAGCATCCAACAAGTCACCCTGTAAATTCTCCAATGTGAAAGTATTATTGCCTCCCTGTTCCACAATTTTAAATGGGCCAAACCACAATGGATCGAATTTGCCATGCTTTCCTTTTTCAGCCCTCCGGACATCCCATTAGAGAACTAGATCTCCAACCTGCAGCTTCCTGTCTTTAGCATGCTGATCAAAAATGTTTTTCATTCTTTCCTGATATTCAGCTAATCTCTGATTTACTTGGCCCCGTGTTTCCTCTAACTCCACCAACTGATTAATTCTCCTGATCATGTCATCAGGTTCCTCCTGACTGTCTTGCATGAAACGTGCCACTGGTAGGGCCAGCTGCACAGGAAACACTGTTGCTCGTCCATATACCAACTCATATGGAGATTTCCCAGTTGCTAGCTTACAAGTAATTCTATTGGCCCATAGAGCGAATTTCAATTGGGAATCCCAATTCTTCTGATTTTCATTTATAGTCTTTTTTAGGGCCCTGACTAGGGTTTTGTTGGAAGATTCTGCCAAACCGTTTCCCTGCGGATAGTAAGCTGTGGAGTGCTTAAGTGAAATATTGTACTGTTGACAGAAATTCACAAATTTTGCAGATTTGAAGGCCTGTGCATTATCAGTCACTATTCTAGCAGGGCAGCCAAACCTGGATATGATGTTTTCTTCCATGAATTTTATGATGACAATGTCAGTAGCATTCCTTGTAGGTATGGCTTCCACCCATTTTGCAAAGTAATTTGTAGCTGTCAATATCCATTTATGTTGTCCACTTGATGGGGGATGTATTTCTCCAATAAAATATATTCCCCATTGTTGAAATGGCTCATTCACATGAACTGGAATCAGGGGCAGAGCTGCCAACTTCTGTTTCTCAACAAATTTCTGACACTTATCACATGCTCTGACCCAAGTAAAAACATTTCCAAATAATTAAGGCCAGTAGAAACCGGCTTTCAGTATTTTATGAGCTGTGGCCCTCCAGCTGTAATGGCCTCCACAAATTCCTTCATGAAATTCCATCATTGTACCTTCTACTTCATCCTCCATGAGGCATAATAATAGGATGCCCAAAGGGTCTCTCCAATATAATTGGCCATTAGAAATTATGTACTTTTGTGATTTTAATCTCAAAGCCCTGTATTTTGCTTTATCACAGCTGGGTGGACAGCTGAGTGTCAAAAGATATTCAACTATTTCTTTGTACCAAGGACTAGTAAGATATTTTATATGTGCTTTTTGAGTAGCCATCTCCAGCCCTTGCTGCTCTTTTTCGTTTTCAGACTCTTCGTTTGCTACCATGGACAAATTCATGCCTAAAGCCTGATAATTTGATTCAGATAAAATCTTGGCTAGCCCCTGCCCTTTAATCAGCTTAGTAGGTCTTATATTCAAATCGTATTCCTGTATTTTTGCAATCCATCTTCCTCTTTTTCCTTCACTATCTCCCTGAATGAGAATATATTTAACAACTGCAGTAGGGACATATGCAGTAATGTGGGACTGCAAAACATACATTCTGAAGGCTTTAAGGGACTTTACTAGGGCGTATGCCTTCTTCTCCAATATATTATATTTCAATTCAGCGTCATGAAGCACCTGGCTGAAAAAGGCAATAGGTTGCTCGTATCCATCTTCGTTTTTCTGCAACAAAACTCCAGCTACTGTATGTGGTGATGCAAATGAGAAGATCATAAATGGTTTAGTATAATCAGGCCCAGCTAGCACAGGAGCTTCAGCAAATGCAGCTTTAATTCTAGCAAAGGCCTCCCGTGATTCTTGTGACCATTTCACCTCATTATTCTTTTTCAGCATATCAGTTATATGCCTAACTATCTCAGTATAGTTAGGGATAAATCTTCTCAGAAAATTGATACGTCCCAAAAATAATTGCACTTCTTTTTTATTCCTGGGGAGAGGAATACTATTTATAACCTCTACTCTTTTGGGATATATCCTTACCCCATATTTAGTTACAATATGCCCCAAAATTTTGCCTTCCTCTAATGCAAATAAAGACTTTTGTGGATTAAGAGAAAGACCATACCTTCTGCATTTTTCAAAAGTTCTTCGTAAATGCTCAATGTGTTCAGCATCATTCTTTGAGAACACTGTAATATCATCAAGGTACACCACTAGAAATCTATCTTTCTCCCTGACAAAAGCAATATCCATAGCCCTCTGAAAGGTAGCTCCTGCGTTAATCAGTCCAAAAGGCATCCTGGCATACATGAATGTTCCCCACGGTGTGGTGAAAGAAGTCTTCTTCTGATCCTCTGGAAACACAGCTACCTGATTATAACTAGAAAAACCATCCATCATTGACATTCTAGAGGCTCCCACCACTTTTTTCAGGATGTGGTCCATCTTAGGCAGTGGATAATTATCCTTTAAAGATGCTCTATTTAAATTCCTAAAATCCACACATAGCCTTATTTCTCCATTTTTCTTTCGGACAGGGACCAAATTAGCAACCCATTCAGAGTACCTTAATGGCACAATTATTTTGGCCTTTAGAAGCTTCTTTATTTCTTTTTCAATGGAGGGAAGCAGCAAGGGATTTATCTGTCTGAGCTTCTGCTTATAAGGTCTTGCATCTTCCCTCAAAGGAATTTTTTGCTGCATTATACTAACATCAAAAGTTTTCAGGTCCTGATAGGACCATGCAAATACATCTTTATAAGATTGAAACAATTTCAGGTATCTTTCTTTATACTCCTTTGGGACCTTCTTGGATAATTTGACAATTTTAGGATCAACATTAGTACCCAGATTCAGATCTTCCACTTGATTTTCTTCTACTACTTTATTATGCTGCAATGGGATATCATTCTTGTCAAATAATCTTTCTAGAGGCACCAGCCATCTAGGTATCACATTTCCCTTCAATTGCAACACTTTACTTCCTGCCATTTTCTCTTCCCATTTATTTTCTGAAGTATCTTCAGCCTCATCTTCTTTACAATCATCGATCTATATATTAGAGAATTCCCCCACTGTTTCCAGGAATCTCTTCATCTGTTCATCATCTTCAAATATCTGCCAGTGCTTAACATTATCTGGGATTGATGGTCTATAACGTACCTCAATTTCATACCTCAAGAGGGGGTTCTGAGGAGGATGGAATGTACTAGCAGCTACAGCAAGAGAATCTGCCATTCTATTCTGCTCCCAGGGCATGAACTGGATATCAAATGCTGAGAAGAAATTCTCCTCCATGTCCCATACTTTATTTTTATATGCCCTCAACCAAGGGTTCTTGGTTTGACATTGATTTCTGATCTGTCTGACCACCAGCTCAGAGTCTCCCAGAACCTTTAAACTCTGTATACCCATACTCCTGGCTTTCTACAATCCTAGCAACAGTGCTTCATATTCAGCCACATTATTAGTAGCTTCATATTCCAATTTAAAAGACAGTGGCACCCATTTTCCTGTAGGAGAGATTAATAATACTCCAGCCCCATTACCTTCTCTTGAATTTGCTCCGTCAAAATGTAGAGTCCATACTCCTGCTTCACAGTTTTCTAAAGGCTGCTCAGTCTTAATTTAACAGAATGATGGTTCCTGAGCAAAGTTTTGATCTTCTTCAAGCATAAAACATGAAAAATCTCCCTCCTTGTTATAGACTGGTGAATTCTCTGAGTTGTCAACCTTAGTCACCATCTTGACAAATCTGGTTTCTCTGTATAATCTCCTCTCCTGGCCACCAAAAACAGGGATAGTGGCATATGTTAAATCTAATTTGAGTGACCCACCAATTTTTGTTCCCTAGGACCTTGACAACAACATGCCAAAGCGAGCTGGGATATCAGCCACCACAATGTCCATTACTATGCTTTTCGCTGGAATTTGGGCCAGATTGACCACTAAATCTTTAATCATCCCCAAGAATTTAACTCCTTTGGAATCAAATGAATAAAGGTCTTTATATGGACATGTGATTTGCAAACCTAGTTTCTCCATGACTGACAAAGGCATAATATTATGGGAAGCTCCAGAATCTAACATACAATTGTGTAACAGCAGGTCATGAATAACTAGAGACACATAAAAAGGAGGAGTAGAGGGGTCTATCTCCTCGACATGTGGGCCAAAAACTACCATGGGTCTTTCTTCTTGAAGATTAAGACTGTCTGGAATTATTGGTGCTTCAGGAGGGAGTAATAAAGAAGTAACTTGAGATTGATATGCAGGTTGTTTCAATAGTTCAGTCAAAGGGACTGGGATTTTGACTTTCTCAAGTTCTTTTTGCAAATTAAAAGCAAGAGGGGACTTTTCTATTACAACTTCTTTTGACTCTTTATTTTCAACTGAAAGTTTAACTTCTTTTGATACAGACTCAACATTAGTAGGGGTGACTATTTTTGAGGAAGAAGGAATTTGATCATTAGACTGCAAAGGTTTGTTTAAAGGACTCTTACCTTTATCTGTGACTTTTTTCATTGTTGACTCCTTTTGAGTAGGTGCTTCCTTCTGGGAGGCTCTTCTTCATGTTCTTGAGTCCGAGTTCTCTTTCTGGAGGATCTGAGATCATATCTCCTATTGAAATGTTCTTTCATGAAATCATTAAACTGCTTGCAATAGTGATCAATTTCTGCATCTTCTGTGTCTCTGATATCTTCTTCTTCTTCTTGCAATGGGCATTCTATTTCATCATTTTTTGAAAAAGAAAGATTTGAATCTTCTAGCTCATAAGCAGCATCTTTAGTGGAGTCATCTACTGGGCCTTCCAAGTATAATGGGTGTGGCACCTGATCCTGTTGCTCCTTAGTTTCCCTTGGGAGTATTTGCAGGGGTGGCTTTCTGTACTGAGGATTGTAACCCCTATTTGGAGCATTCTGAAAGTTCTTGGGAGCTGAGTTCTTGGTCTCCAATTCAAGCTTGACCAGTTTATTAGAAAGATTCTTAATCAGTTTGCTCATCTCTTCAATTTTATCTGAATCCTTATCCTGATTAGAAGTAGATACTTCTTCTTTCCCCCTTCTTCTAGTATCTTCTTCAGATTTTCCTCTTAATTTTCCCGTGGAAGCAAAGTTTGCTTCCAATTCAAGAGCATCTGAATGAGCATCATCTAGGGTGGCAGGCTTTCTTTCCCTGAGAGAGAAACCGAAATCTGAGTCAAAGGCTGCTATGAAAACAACTTTGGCAGCATTTTGATGAGGCTTCATATCTGCAGGGAGGTTTAGATATAACTTATTAAACCTCTTGATAAATTATGACACCCCTTCATTATGTTTCTTCTTGAGTGTATTAAACTCAATGAGACACTGTCCATGATCTTTCTTTTCTCCCCATTTCCTGAGAAAAGTACTTTCCATATCATCCCAAGTGGTTACAGAACGGTTTCCCAATGTCTTGAACCATTTTCTGGCTTCACCGTCCAAAGATTGCACAAATAGTCTTAAGACTACGTCTAGATGTTCAACATTAAAGTTCTCTGCAAAAGAGAAGAAAGTCTCAAGATGTTTCTGGGCATCAATTTCATTTTCTCCAGTGAATCTGGGAAATATCTTCAAATAATCTTGTGGCATATCATTTAGCACTTGAGGTAATGCCAGGGGAGCATATTTGTTTAACAAAAAGGCAGGGACATTAGCCATTGGAGGAGGTGGGGGTTGTGCAACAATCTGGTGTACAAATGGAGGAAGAGGAGGAGGAGGAAGTGGAGTATAAATAACAATGGGAATATATTGTACAGCAGGCTGAGGTGTAGATGGAAACAATTCACGATTAACAGGGGATACCTCTGTAACTTCTTTGACCTCCTCGGACTCAGGGGTAGGAAAAAATTTCTCTTTGGTTCTAGCGCTTCCCCTGGGTGGGCTATCTGAGTAATATTCAGGATTTTCCTCAGGGGAATCGAGATTTTCTACTGGAATTTCTTGAGAAGAAGAGGATAGATAATCTTCTATGGAAAAATCAGGGATTTCAGCACGGGTTGATTTCTTTTCTTTCCAACCTCTTCTGTGTATAATCTTCTCTGGGTCAGACACAGAGGGTATCTTTTATTTAGACGTATCTGACCTTAAATGTGGCTTTCGAGGAGCCAGGACTACAAATAGATTTATCAAATAAATAATAGTGGAGTCGCCAAGGTGAGAAATATGCAACTCTTCAACTCTCTATGCTCACCTGATTAGAGAGTGAATAGGATTTGTCGAGGCCCAGGGAAACTGATATTCTTAAATTCAATCCCTGGCAACGGCGGCAGAAAAATTTTGTCGACATATATTGTCTCTCCTAGAGACAGTCTAGAGTTTCCATAGACCAGTGCCTAGGACATCTTAACATAGCAGGGGACATATAATAAAACTTGGGTGTCAATCCAAAAGCTCCCCTACTATCTCTTTTTGAACAAGGAAATTTATTTAAATGGGACCAGACCTCACAGAAATTGCCACAGGGAAAGTAATATTGCAGGGACAAGATGCAAAGCCATAATATAAAAGCATCAGACAGTTAAGAGACAATTTACTGCAAAGAGGGTCACTTCAAGTAATATGTCACAGAAATAAAATATCAGAAGGAGTGTGGAGTGAAAGAAACATGAGGAGAATACTAATTAACCTTGAGCAGATGCCCAGATACACAACAGAACCATATATGGGCTTATCAATTTAAGAATCCATACATGAAAATGGTGTTTTAAAAGCACCCTCCCAAAGCAACTAATATTTAGCAGAAATATGGATGAATGAACATGGAACAGTATATCATGCCTGAGCCATATTTAAAGTGCTTGACTGATTCAAGTATGGGCATCAACTAGGATGAATCCTAACCTAAAACCAGTGAGCCACTCGCATTCTAGTAACATGATACAAGAAGATGTATGAAATGAAGCATTGCATTAAACACATAAGAGAAGTTTACATACTGTGAGATATCAAATACCAGAATCCTCTAAAACAGATAGAAATCCTCCTCATTGAGACCCTACGGGCTCTGAGCTTTCATACAAGAGTTTTTACAAAATGTATACGAAGGTGCCTTTCACTGCACAATTTTCTGATACAAGTCTGGAACCCCTACAATGTCTTTCTTCTGAGTTTTTATAGAAGAAGAGGGAGAAAAGCCTAATAGAAGAAGTCGGTGAACATTTAATTGACTCATTAAAACCTGAATGGTGAGAGAGTGCCCGCCCACACTGTTTGACGACGCTAAACTGCTGTAAGTACTCTGCTGCTGCTCTATGGAGTAAATGCTGTGGGTGCATATTTCTCCAGGGATAAGACATGAAGAATAAAATATGTAACATTTTGTACCTTCCTGAGAGAAATATCTATTTAAAATAAACCTAGAGGATATGATTTTTGTGCACTTGTACTCTTTGCCTTCTAAATCTTGAATTAGGATCAAAAATCTGCATAGTTGCATAATATAACCCCTGATCTTCTGTTGATTTTCTTTGTTGCAAAATGTATATCTCCTTCTGCGAAAATCTGTGTTTTAAATAGTTCCGGAGGGTTTGGTGAATTTTGAACCATGTTGCTTTAATGAGGGTTGTGTCATAATACTCTTCCAGATCTTTCCTCATAAATTTACTTATGAAAAAATCGTCCTTCGGAGCAACCTCGGCTTCTGTAGTGGTGGCCTTGAGTAATAGCCATTTCTTCATCGCTGCAGACCTGCAAAAATCACAAACATGTTAAAGGAAATCAGACCAAGGTGTGATGGATGCGGCGATGGCCATGGAAATAGTGATACAGATAGGGGAAAACTGGTGAGACGATGCAGGGTGGCAGAAAACGCGTATCAATGGCGGAGAAATACTCTGGGTGAAGGTTGGAAGGATACGCGAAAATTAACGCAGGCAATGGACTTTGACCTTTTGACAGGGATGTAGATGAGAGACTGACGCATCTATGATGGGAGCACGTGGACGGGTGACGTGGAGCCACAGGGTCGATGGCATGGCGAGGTTTAAATATAGATCGTTCGATCTTTGGGGGAAATCGACGGTGAAAATGCGTCCAGAAGCCATGAAGAGGTGGGCCAGGGGCGATGTGGACGGGAGCTAAAGGCCACGCAACTCTGGAGATTAATCGCGGTTGGATTGAGTGCTTAGTATCAGACGGTTTACATGAATTTCGTTGCACGTCATTGCTCAGAAGTTAATGCATGAAATGGGGGCGGTATTGGAACAGTACAGAGGGACATGCGGCGATCAGCATATGGAATCGCTGGCCGAAGGGGGGATACCACCTGCCCAGCAAAGGTGGTGTGGAATAAACCAGACAGTTTTTGCAATGTGCGCAGGCGCGGGGACCACCATGGCAAACTATTTGCGGACTGTTGATTTATATTTAATTGGACGGCACAGAACGCACCCGACGATCTTACATGGAGAACGCCTTTTGGTCTACCACGAGGTCTAGCGCCTTGGTCACGCGGGGCGTAAAGTGAAGGGGGGTTGAGACCGAAAGGAGCTGGGCCCAAAATATTTTCAAATATGGGCTTTGGGCATTAAAAATGTGATTTTAAAGCTAAGAGAGGGCAACGATAGATAGCTAATGAAATTTGCAAGACAGGGCGAGAGGATTTGATGATTTAAACCAGATGGCTCATGGAAATTTTAATAAGGAGAAGATCGTGGTCAACAGGTAGTAAAACACTTACTCCTACATTTCACTCTCTTTTGTTGCGTTTTACCTTATACTCTTAGACATAGTCTAGAAAGGGCCAGGTAGCCTCCGGATCTCATCCTCTTTTAGAGGTGACATATCTGGTGAATGCCCTCCCAGTCAATCTCTGGTTAGATTTTGTTGTGTTTCGGGATATCCTTGAAAAGGGATGTTTCAAAAGCACTGTGGTGGATAGTGTACCTCTTAGAAAACATTCTAAACTTTCCACCTGGCAACTCCACAATACTAAACAGACCTTAAGACTCCACTGGGAATAACCCTTATCATTATAATATCATTCAAATCCAGTTAGAGGACTGTTGGATTAAAATTGTGAAAACAGATTAGTTAACCTCTTAAAGACTGTCATACCTGGTTGAACTTTTCTTGATTTTTGGGTCTAAAAACACAGCATAGTGGCTTCTAGAAAGATTCACACTAGAGCCCATCCTGACCCTGATCCATCTGAGATAGTTTATAACCCAGAAAGAATCCTTAGGAAGTCTCCTAAGATATAATCTTCAACTATTTTCAGATCACCCCTAAGAGCTAACTCAGTCCCTGAAAATCTTTCAGTTCTACAACAATCACAAGCTGACTTAGTTAATCCCTTTAGGACTAGGTCAGTTGGTGATTTAGATCAGCTAGATTCTAATTCTTCACTTTCATCTCCTAAAACAAGTGAACATTTTGGTAGAAGAGGAACAACACCTCCTGATTTACATTTTCTTCTTAACTTAGGTGTCTCTCATCCAAGATCAGCTCAGCAATCTACTGTTGTTCCATCCACTTCTGTTCATCCTTCATCCACTGTTCAAACCACTCCATTTCAGCCCACACCTCCTCTTGTCAATCCACCCCTTGTAAACCCACCCCCACCACATATCATGGCAGCATGATATGCTCCCTTAGCCCTTCCTATACCACTAGTCAACCTTCCACAGGACTATCAGTCCAAAATCCCATTGTATGATGCTAGCAACACTATAACTGCATCACAACATGTGGATAAGATGAATGACTACTTTGACAGAAACGAAATCGATGATGATTCTGTCAAGATTAGACTATTTGCTCAAAGTTTGGGGGGATAAGTAAGAAAATGGTTTAAAGGCTTAACCCCCCATAGTATTAATGATCTCCAAGGTTTCCATCATACATTCTTAAACAAATGGGAAGTAAACAAAAATCCTCTCCAAGTTCTTGCTGACTATAACAATCTGGATAGGAACTCCGGGGAAAGTGTACAAGCCTATTGTACTAGATTTAACAGTGTGTATAATGCACTTTCCCCAGAATTAAAACCTCCACAAGGCTTGGCCTTAAACTAGTTTCCTGAAGGGTTTGATGCTGACATGACCTATTCACTCAGAGAGAGAGATTTTGCGACCCTTGAAGACATGCAAAGAGGTGCTCTTTCTGTGAAAGTCAACCTAATGGAGAAGAGAGCAAGGATGAAAGCTGAAAAGAGAGTATATTTTAGAGAGGAATCCACACCTACTACCTAAAACTCAAATATGGAAAGAATGATGGAATAAATGATGAAGAAAATCAGCATTCTTGAGAGAGCACAAGCAAGTCAAAATCAAACTGCTCCTCAAAACAGAAACCAGAACCAGAATTAGAATTTAAGAAGAAACCAACCTCCAAACAGACCCAGGGAAGATGATCAACAGATCACTCCTCCCTTTCATCAAAACTATGTGAGTGAGGTTGAGGAAACAGATGAAATAGCAGAGGATAATGATATAAACATGTTGGAGGTAGATAATGATGACTTTGAGATTCATTATGGTAAGAAACAAGGTCTATACACACCTTATGATGACAAAGGGGATGATAGTGAAAACAGTCATCAAGATATGGAAAATGTCATCGTAGAGACTCAAAGATAATATGACCTTAGAAGCAAAACCAGTCAACAAACCCTCAACACCAAAACCTCTGACAAATCTTCTCAAAACAGCACTACAACCAAGCCTAAAATGGTCAAACAAAAGGATAAAGCCGTGGCTGTTGATTCTGGTAAAGGTAAAGAGAAAGACACTCAAAATCTTGAAAAACAGAGTGCAAACATTAGTAGTACTAACACTTCAGCTAGTACTCCTTTTACAACTGTTGTGTCAAGTGTAGATAAAACAAATCAGTAAGCTTTTGTTGCTGATAGGGGGGCAGCTACTAAGGCGGAAACAAGCTCTTTAAAGAATCAAATTCCTTTCAGCCTGGAGCAGGAAATTTCAAGAATCAAAGTCTCTGTCCCCTTGACCGAGTTAGCTACCCACCATGTATATAAAACCCAAATTTTGGTGGCTTTGAACATAGAAGAAAATGAGGACACTCTCAATCTTAACGATGACCAACCAGAGTTGATTTTTGGTCCAAAGATTGAAGGTAAGTTTCAAGAGGGACCTGTTCCTCCCTTTTATGTAAGTTTGAATGTTCATGACAAAATTCTACACAACACTATGCATGACTCAGGGGCTTCATAATTTAATGTCAAAAGATGTAATGGAGAGCCTGGGTCTTGAAATCACCAAACCCTACAAAGACCTCTACTCCTTTGATTCAAGCAGAGTGAAATGTCTAGGATTGATCAAAGACCTCTGTGTTAACTTAGCCTAGATTCCAGCCAAGTGTTTAGTTATGGATATTGTTGTGGCCGATGTACCCCCCAAATATGGAATGTTATTATCAAGATCTTGGGGGGCTAAGTTACAAGGGACTATGCAAATGGACATGACCTATGCGACTATCCCTGTTTTCAATCAGACTAGTAGACTTTACAGGGAGTCCCATATGCAATACACAGTCACAAGTCAAGACAGACCTCAAAACTCTCCTTTGTATTCTGTAAGTACAGGCCTTGATTCTTTTATCATGTTTAATGATGAAACACTCACCGAGAAAATCACGTTAACAGGATTAATGGCCGATAGGGAGGAAGAGGAACACAACACTGAACTGTCAAAACAGTTTGCTACACTTGAAAACATTAGAAAACAGAACACAGATCTTAATCTACAAGTCATGATTCCATTGTTTTTAAAGCTTGACAATGAAGAAAACATCCCTCAACATATTGAAAAACTTGAGGAATCAAAACAAACACAACTAAGTGCTGATATTCAAGAAACACCCGAAAGCACATTAGTTGAAAAGGACATTCACCAAACAGATGAAATTGAGAATAGTCCTCTATGGAGTATGTATTTCGATGGATCCTGCACTAGAACTAATGCTGGTGTAGGTGTCTGGATCTGCAACACTGAAAGCAAGCACACAGAATGCATTTCATGTAAATTAAACTTTCAGTGTTCCAACAATGTAGCAGATATGAATCCCTGCTCTTAGGCTTACATTTGCTGAAAAAGTTAGGAGCCAAGAAAATCAATGTGTATGGGGATTCTGAGTTAATTATTAGGCAAGTCAATTGGGAATATAACGCAAATCATCCCAGACTTAGGGCCTATCGGAATGATGTCATGGATCTTTTGAAAACATTTAAGGAGTCCAACCTAATTTTTGTCCCAAGAAAAAGAAATCTTATAGCCCACAATTTAGCCTTTGCAGCTAGGACATGTCTAATGCCTTATGAGACTGAAGATTTCTCAACTCAGATAAAATTTAGACCAGCTGTGTCTGATAATAAAAAATATTGGCAGGTGTTTGATGGAGATAAACAAATAGAAGATTTCATGCAATTCATAAATGAATTTGAACTGCATAGTTCAGATTCAGATTATGATACAGACTGCAGTGAAGAAAATTTTCTTGGTGAAGAAGAACCTTCTCCTGAGCTTGTCAATATTAACCTTCAGACTAGAAAACTTAGAAACAAAATAGAATTGAGTGCGGAATCAGAAACAGAGGAATTAGAAACTCTGCATTCTAAAGATGAAAGTTTGCCAAGTGGTCTAACACCTTTAAAAGAGTTGTTTGATTTTAACGATGTGGCCATAAAACCTAAACTGGAACCTGTAGAGACTGAAGTGGAAGACTGCAACATAGGCAGTGAGGAGAAACCGAAAATGATCAAACTGTCCAAAACTTTGCCAGCTCACATTAAACTCAAATACATAGAGCTGTTCAGAGAGTTTTCTGATGTTTTTGCATGGAGTTACGAAGTCTTAAGTCCTGTGACACTAAAATAATACAACACAAAATCCCTCTTAAAGAAAACCAAAAACCATTCAAACAGAAACTGCGCAGAATAAACCCTGTACAGCTGCCTTTGGTTAAGAAGGAAATCATGAAGATGTATGATGCTGGTATTATTGTCCCTATTAGATATTCTGAATGGGTATCTAATCTGGTGTCTGTTAGGAAGAAGACTGGAGAAATCAGGCTTTGTATAGATTTTAGAAATTTAAACAAAGCTTCATTGAAAGACAACTACCCTTTACCAAAAATGGATCATATTTTACAAAGGGTGGTAGGGTCTAGAAGAATTTCTTTGCTTGATGGCTATTCAGGGTATAATCAGAGCTTAGTTCAACCTGCTGATCAATTAAAGACAGCTTTTACTACACCATGGGGCACTTTCATGTATGTGAAAATGCCTTTTGGTCTAATGAATGCTGGAGCAAACTTTCAGAGAGCCATGGACATAGCATTCTCGGAAGAATTGGGCTTCTTCATCATTATCTATCGTGATGATGTAACTATGTTTTCAAAAATAGATGAAGAACACTTAGAGCATTTAAGAATAGTTCTCGAGAGATGCAGAAAGTTTGGAATATCTTTAAACCCTAAGAAGACTCTATTTGGTCTCCAAGAAGGAAAAATTCTTGGGCACATTATTTCAGAAGAGGGTATAAAGATTGATCCAAAGAGGATTGAGGCCATTTTGCAAATCTCTCATCCTCGAAACATCAAAGAGTTGCAGTATTTCATTGGAAAGATTAACTTTTTGAGAAGGTTCATCCCCAACTTGGCTGAGCTCCTTAGGAATATCACAAGCATGTTAAAGAAGGAGCAAGGGGTAAAATGGACCTTGGAAGCAAAGACATCTTTTGAGCTAGTGAAACAAGCATTAACCAAAACACCGGTTCTAATAAGTCCTGATTTTTCAAAGGATTTTTATATTTTCTCATTTGCATCAGATCATACCATAGTTGTTGCCCTTTTACAGAAAAATCCACAAGGACAAGAGCAGCCTATTGCATTCTTTAGCAAGGCATTGAGGGATTCCCCTTTGAAGTATAACATTATGGAAAAGCAAGCTTTTGCTTTAGTTAAGGCTTTACAAGATTTCAGGGTATACATCCTTCACTCACACATTATTGCCTTTGTCCCAAATTAAGTTGTTAAAGACATTCTAACACAGGACCCAGATGGTAAGAGAGGTAAGTGGATTTTTGTTATTCTTGAATATGATTTAGAGATAAAACCCACTAAGCTCATCAAAGGCCAAGGTCTAGCTAGATTAATGGCTGAATCAAATTGTGAAGTTCTTGGTATTAATATGATCAATGATTTGGATAACCAAGAAGAATTCTCAACTCCCATTTTTGAAGACCATTTTATGAATTCTCCCTGGTATGCTGATATTGTTTATGTTTTGCTTAATTTAAATCCACCTCCTATTTTGACAAAAACAAAGGCAAGGTTCTTGAAGCTGAAAGCAGTAAACTATTGCATTGTAGATAGATGTCTTTATTGGAAAAATGCAAGTGGTATATTGCTTAAATGTTTGCCTGAGTTTGATGCAGAGAGGGTTAAGCAGGAATTCCATGAAGGAGAGTGTGGAGGTCATTTGTACTGGAAGTCAACAGCCAACCAAATTTTGAGGGCTGGTTTCTATTGGCCTACCCTTTTTCCTGATATACACAAGATGATCATTTCCTGTCATAAGTGCCAACTGTTTGAGGGCAAAAGAAAACTGCTACCCCTGCCTTTGCATCCAATCACTGTTGAAGCTCCTTTTCAACAGTGGGGACTTGACTTCATAGGAGAAATCCACCCACCATCTTCTGCCCAGCATAGGTGGATTATTACTGCCACAAACTATTTCACTAAGTGGATAGAAGCCATTCCTTGTAGGCAGGCCAATGATTCAGTTATCATAAAATTTATGGAGACTAACATTCTCTCCAGATTTGGCTGTCCTGCCAAAATTATCACTGATAATGCAGCAGCATTTGGATCAAAAAGGATGGTTGACTTCTGTCTTAGATATCAGATAAAATTGGGGCATTCCATAGCCTATTACCCTCAACGTAATGGACTTGTAGAGTCCTCAAACAAAAGCTTAGTGAACATAATCAAGAAACTTTTGGAGGACAATAAAAAGTCTTGGCACACAAAGCTGGTCCATGCACTTTGGGCTGACAAATTAACTTTGAAGAAATATATAGGTATGTCACCTTTCCAGCTTGTGTATGGTACAGATGAAATTTTTCCAAATAGCCTTGGTGTACCAGTTATGAAGTTGATTCAAGAGTTGCAGACTGAAGAAAATGACATGACCAGAAGAATAAATTAGACCATTCATCTTTAGCAGACCAGAGAGGAAGTGTATAAAAAAGCATTGCAGAAATAGGACAGCATCAAAAGGCTTTTTGACAGAAGAACAAAGGCCAGCAATTTCAAGATTGGGGACAAAGTTTTAAAGTGGGACTCAAGGAGGGAAGAAAAGGGCAAGCATGGAAAATTTGACAACCTGTGGCTTGGCCCTTACTCTATTCATTCAGTTGCTGGTAATAATGCATTTTTCTTACAGGAGCTGGATGGAGCATAATTGTTTGGGGGTCCTGTCAATGGAAGGATGCTTAAGCATTACTTCTCTTGATCCATTTTATGTTTTGAAGACTTTTTATCTTTTTCCATTATGAATATTCCATCCACCATTGCATTCAAAGTTATGAAAAATCAAAAAATACAAAAACAAAGAAAAGAAAGAAAAGAGGGCAGAAATGAAACAAGAAAGGCAAAGCCCCATGCCAAAAAAGAGAAACAAATCTGAAAGTGTGCAAGCTCAAACGCCACTCCTCAAAAACACACTTCTAGTTAGTCAAACTGTTTAATCTTGACTAATCAGCTTTAAATTTTTTCTGCTGATAGGATAGTGAATTTGATTTGCCAAACTGTTCAATATTGGCTTATCAGTAGATAGATTAGGATAGAAATGAAGGTTCAAACAAACTCAAACTCTGAACCAAATTTTCCAAAAGGAGATGACTCAAAAATCTTTTATCTTCTGAGTCCAAAAAAAAGAGAAAAACTGGTTCTAATTTGCCCAAAATCTGAACCAGAAGAAAGGAAGAGATAGCTCAAACAAAAGCAAAAACAGAGTTGTGAAGGAAACAGAAGGCCATGATGAGAGACTTTTAGATCTTAAGCCTTCCATTTTGATTTTAATTTTCTGAAAATAATAATCTATGTGCAGCTTGTTTTTATGCCATAGATCACAGCAAGTCAAACAGCTCAATCTTGAATCGACTGTTTTTAAATTTCTGTTGTAGAATTTAGAGAATGAAAGTCTGTTGGACAGTTTAATCCCAATAGACAGTAGATTAGGTAGAGAAAAATCTGAGCTCAACTATTTAATCTGAGTTCGGGGAGAAATAAGGAGTAGAATTAGATTAGTTTTATGCTTTCAAAATAATAAAATGTTGTGAAAAGAGTTTTCCAATCCAAGTGCACTCTGATGAAGAAAAAATGTTAGATCAGTAAGATTGGGTAGGTAGAAAATTGTATTGATGAAGTCCATTATTCTTTCATAACTGATACTATTTTTCAGAGCAAAGCAAGATCATCCAGCAAAAGAAGAGCAATCCAAAGGATGAGGCACCTGGTCAGCATCCCAGAGAAAATAATAGATCAGGCACAAGTTAGCCTCCCAGAGAAATCAAGTCTGAATTCTTGATGCCTTCAAACAAGCACCATCCCCAAGTGGAGCCACTGTTAGCCACCTGTAAAATTTGATTATACCAAAGGTGGCTAAATATGTTTTGAGCCTTCAAGGAACATTTTTTTCCTATCAAAAAATGTTGTCTCTTGAAGACTCTTGAAGGCCTCATGCCTCTGTCCAGATCCCATATTGTTGTTTACATCCTAAAAACCTCTGAAATCCTAATACTGCTGCAGACCCCTTTTTCTTCCCTCCCTCTTTTATTCCAAACTAACCTCTTTTTCTATTCCCCCATTCCCCATGAAAATCCCTCATTTCCACATTTCTGCTATTTCCCCTCATCAAAATTCATTTTATAAGGTTAAAAACCCACTTTTTAACCTTACCGCAACCTTCTTTTCCTTTGAAAAAACATCTAAAGACCATAGAAAACGCATATTTTCTATGTTCTGGGCTTAAGTCCCCTCGAGCTAAGCCTCTAACCCTTTTTTCGTCCATGCGCCCGAGCACCAGAATCGACTGCTAGGCTTTGTCGGGCACTTGGTTGGTACGATAGTATTTCTCGCTTCGCGTCATACTTAAAACCTTTGTACAATTTGGCGACCTGGTTTCGTCTTTTTCCAAAAGTTTTCACTTGTATAGTTGTGGAACGATCTAAACCATCGATACGCACGGATGGGATGGTGTGAACGCGCGCCATTCTGGTTTGTCGTAACGTTTTCCCAAAACCGCCTGGTTTCTATCGCACTGCCTTCGGGCCAAAAGTTGTTTTCTTCCATTGGCCAGCAATTCCATATGCTGTGTGACGTGTGTCTCTTGTACGATTTGAAAACCTTCGTACATCGTGCGTTATAGTCCAGACCGGAACGCCCAGCAAAATCGATCTTCGTCGTTCGATCTGGGCCCACTCATCCAACGGTTGTTGATCGCCGAAAGTGTCTGATGTTTAACCAAAGTGCCCGCGCGATAAACAGGCCCTCCCATATTGCGTCGCCCGATTTAGTTGCCCAGTCAACGTTTCCCCGCCGCTGACTTTCCATTGCCCACTCCCGACCGTCGATCATGCGCGATCAGCGGCCCAGATTCGATCCTCCTTCCCCCATGCTTTTTCGACTATTATGAGATTAAATCCCGACCATTGGATGATGCCATCCAATGGCCCTGCTTCCTTCACACATCCTCCGATGCAGATTGACCTATAAACGCAGGATTTTTTAATGTGTTTTCGCATTTTGCAGGGTTTAAATCATTTTTTCGTGGTTTTCAAAGAAGATTCAGGGAAGGAGGGTGACGACCCTCCCATCTTCGAATACATCAGGGAAATCATCCGCAGGCTTGAAATGCATGTTTCATCGATGTTTTGTCAGGAATTGATGCCTTATAAACCCTGCGCAGCCCGGCACGATAGCAAGAAAACCATGAAATAAGCATAGTCAAAGATTATCAGTGTCAAAGACCCGAATGAACCAGAACAGAAAATTAATGGATAGATTAGCAAGGATTATGGCTAAGACAGTTATCAGAAGCCTAATCCCCAATCTAAAACACAGTTTAAAGGAAAACCTAAAGTGTTTTATCAAGAAAACCCTCCACCGCCACAAATGGAGGTGAATTGATTCCTCCCAGCGACCAAAGTGCCACCTGTGCCTCAAAATATTCAATCGGGAACAGAAATTTATTGATCAGGATCAGATATTTTGCCTCGACGCGGTCGAAGAGTTACTTCTGCAAGGTATTTAATGACAGAATAGCGGCAGAGTAACCCTAGCATCCCACAGAACCTCAAAGGTCAAAAAAGCTCCCACCGAGTTTAAATCCTGAGTGTAAATCAATTAATACAGTAAAACACCTGTACTCTTCTTCATTGAGCCTCCCAAAGGCCAAGAAGACATTAACTCTGTATTAATTGTATTGGAGATCTTTTATCAGATCTCACCTCCTCATCTTTCTATAAATACTTCAATAGAAGATGAGTGAGGGGTTGGTTGCTAATGTAATTGCTGAAGCATTGTAATTGTAACTGAGCTAAAGACTCCTGATTGTAAATAGTGTTTCACTGGCACTTGGAGCTCTGCTTGTAACAGATAAGTTAGGTTATGAAAGAAAGATGAATTAAAACACTGGACTTGAAGATTGTAACTGGTTTGGAGCATCAATACAAGCTGATTTATGGGATCCTGGTCTATGTTGACGGTGATGTTATTCTCATTGTAACTTGTTATTTTATTTCTGTTTTCATTATGTTTCATATTCTTCTGTAAAGAACAGTTTAAACAATGTTAGGACCTACAGTGTACCAGTAACCTTCTCTGGCTGAAAAATATTTATTTAAATGTTTTCTTCTAGCTGTGTTATTTGAAAATGATTTAATTCAGTTTAAGCATAGGAATGCTGGCATTCCCTCATCTTATTGTCTTAGCTGAATATTATTTTTGAATGTTACTTTCAGTATATGTTGTGTGAATATGAACTGAGGAAGATATGGTGAGCCCTGGTCCCAGTCTTGTTTGCATAACTGTTTGATTGTTTCCCTTAGAATGGGTCAAAAGCTGGATAGTTTCAAGGTACTTACCAGATCTTAGGCCATTCTGTGTCATCTTTGTGATTGTCTTGGAAGTAACTAAGTAAAGAAGAGCTAGGAGAGGATTTGTGGTGAGCCCAGCCCGCTAGCTTCTACTCCAAAGGTTGCCTTCAAGTTTCCCTTATTTTTTATATGTTTTCTATTGGAAGTGTATCAAAGGCTGGCTAGTTTCAAAGTACTTACCAGATCCTAGTTCGCTTTCATGTTTTTCTTAAGTGCCTGGTCAAAGGCTGGCTAGTTTCAAAGTATTTACCAGATCCTGGGCTGCTCTTTGTTCTGCATCTGTTTATTTCCCCTTCTTATTGTATCATTTCATTCCATAAATCAAACCTTAAAGAGATCCTTAGACATAGATGACTTGCCCCATGGACCACTCTTGTTTCTTGTTGTTCCAATTAAATCCTCTTATGACTCCATAGCCCAATGGACTGAAAACCTGCCATCATCTTTCTTCTTGATTAAAAATTACTCTTGTTGCTTGCAACTTCTCACCTTTGAACCTCTTTTCATTTGGGACTTCTCACCTCTAATAGCAATCATGTTCAACCACCCAAAAACAAAACAAACCCTTGGTCATCATAACTAGCCTAATATCATTACCCCAAAATTCAAAGACAAATCCATCTTTGTGCTTATTGGAGAGATCCCTCTCCGGATTCAGGAGGGCTAGATCCTATAATCCCAAAGTTGGTTGAAATGATGTTGTTTCTGTAATTGGACTCTGCCAATCTTGCTAATAAATTACATATTCCCAACAAAATAAAATGAACCATTTTGGAAAATCTATCCACAACAACATAAATAGAATCATTCACCCTTTTAGTTTTTGGAAAACCCAAAAAAAATTCCATACTGACTACATCCCACGGTCGGTCAGGTATTGGTAATGGATGATACAATCCCATATTCTGACTTTTCCCTTTCACATGCTGACAAATCTTGCACTTTTCCACAAACTGTTTCACATCAGTTTGCATCTTTGGCCAGTAATAAAAAGTGTTTACCTGAGCAAAGGTTTTAAACTGTCCAAAATGTTCAGATAGACCTCCACTATGCTTCTCCTTGATTATGTTTTCCCTAATAGAACATTTAGGAATACATAACTTATTATTTTTGAATGGTAATCCCCCTTGGATAAGATAATCCAACCACTGGCTTCTATTATGGATTGCCGGATTTTCTACGCCTGGATAAATTTCTTTAAATTTTGCATCATCTTTATACATCTCAACCATCTCCTCGAACCCTACAACACCAACTTGTAACTCCTGTATAATTAAGTTCACCCTGCTCAAAGCATCAACAACTTTGTTCAATTTACCACTTGTATGTTTGATTAAAAAAGTGAAACTCTGCAAATATTCTACCCATTTGGCATGTTTCTGATTTAACTTTGGTTGATTGTTTATAAACTGTAATGCATGATTATCAGAATATAACACAAACTATTTCGGAAAAAAATAATGTCTCCATTTTTTTAAGGCTTGTACAACAGCATAAAATTCCTTGTCATAAGATGAATATTTCCTCTATGCTTCATTTAGTTTTTCACTGAAGTATGCTATTGGTTTCTGATCTTGGCTAAAAACTACTCCAAATGCAATTCCAGTAGCATCAGTTTCAACCTGGAAAACTTTCTCAAAATTTGGTAAAGCATAGACTGGTTTTTCAGAAAAAAATTTCTTTAGCAATTTAAAGTTTCGATCTGCTGCATTTGTCCATTTGAATGGCTGATTAGTTTCTCTGATTGTTTCTATAATGGGTGCACAAATCTGACTAAAAATTCGAATAAATTTTCAGTAGAAACTTGCAAGACCATGGAAGCTTCTTACCTCAAATATGCTTCTAGGAGTTGGCCAATTTACAATTTCTTGGATTTTCTCCGAATCCATTTTCAACCCTTCCTTAGAGACTACGAACCCCAAATAAATTAGTTCTTCCTTCATAAAGCTGCATTTCTTCAATTTTATCAACAATTTTTTTTTTTGCAAAGTATTTAGAACTAATTTAAGGTGTTCTAGATGCTCTTCTTTACTTCAACTAAAAATGATAATATCATCAAGATAAAAAATTACAAATTTTCATGTATATTCCTTCAAAACTTCATTCATAAACCTCATGAAGGTACTAGGTGCATTAGTAAGTCCAAAAGGAATTACTAACCATTCATACAAACCATTATTTGTTTTGAATGTGGTTTTCCATTCATCCCCTCTCTCATTCTTATTTGATGATACCCACTCTTCAACTATATCTTAGAAAAATAATTCGACCCACTCAAACAATCCATTAAATCATCCATTCGTGGTAAAGGAAAATGATACCTGATGGTGATTTTATTTATGGCTCAAGAATCTGTGTACATGCGCCATTAACATCCTTTCTTTGGACTAAGTAATGTTGGTACAACACATGGACTGAGGCTTTCTCTGATTAATCCCTTATCCATTAATTCTTGCACTTGTCTTCCAACTTCGGCATTTTCCTACAATGTTAACCTGTAGGCTGCTTTATTCGGAAAAATAGCTCTAGGGATTAGATCAATGTGGTGACTAATACTCTTGATGGGCGGTAACTCATTTGGAAACTCACCCACAATAATATCAGCAAATTCACTCAACAGATTTCGAATTTCTTCAGGTAAATCTTCTAAATTTGTAGAAGTTAGAATTAACTTGGGTCTCCCAACAATAGAAAAATCCATCTCCTCACCCTTCTCGACTTCTTGCAACAGGGTTTTTCCACTCATCAACATAACGTTGTTTCCAGGTGCTTCCTCGTCGGTTCCATCTTTCAACGACAACAGTGTATGCTTGTTCCCATCTTTCTCAAGAGTATAACTGTTCCTTCTGGCATCATGTATGGATTTTCGATCAAACTTCCAGGGCCTTCCTAACAATATGTGACATGCATCCATCATCATTACATCACATAAAATATCATCCTTATAAGTACCAATCTAGATTTCAACTTTACATTGTTCAGTTACAATAATTTGATGCCCTTTTTGGAGCCACGATACTTTATAAGGAGTGGGGTGTACTATTTTCTCCAACTTCAATTTGTCCACCATCTCTGTAGAAACAAGGTTATCAGTACTACTGCTATCAATTAACAATATGCAACACTTAGCCTTTGAATTACATACAGTTCTGAACAAATTCTTTCTCTGAGCTGGTTCTCTGGCTTCCTTAGCTTCTTTAAGCAATATCCTTTTCAATAACAAGGATTCTCCAGCTTTGAGTGGTTCTTCTTTGGCTGCAGTCTGAGGAATTTAATCCTTTGTTTCAACAACGTTCATATTTCGTTGGGTTGTTGATTTATTGTGAGGACAATCCCATTGCATATGTCCCCATTCACCACATGCAAATCACCAAACATATCTTCCTCAGCCTCTACCTCTAGGCACAAATCTTCCGCAACCAAAATCTCCTCTTTGTGGTGATCTATTACTCGAACTCCCTGTCTCATTCTGGGAGTGTTGAAATTTGGATTTAAATTTTCCCCTTCCTTTTTCCGGAGTCTTACCTCTATTTCTATGATTTTGTTTGTGTAACATCTTTTCTTCCGCCCTCAAAGCTGCTTGATAGGCATCTTCAATCGTCTTTAGATTTAATAAGCTGATCTCATCCTGTACTTCATATCTCAAACCATTTATATATCTAGCTACCTTTTCTATGTCATCTTCAATATGACTCACTCTAATACTCAGCTTATAAAATTATTCAGTATATTCTTTGATAGTCATGCCCTTTTTCTTTAAGGTTTGCAATTGTCTAAAAATATTTAATTGATAATCTTTCAGCATGAACTTACCTTTTATTTTATTCATCATCTTATCCCACTGCTTGATTTTGGGTTTCCCCTTTCGTTCCCTGGACAACTGCAATTCATCCCACCACAGGACTGCATGGCCTTTCAATCTCGTGGCTGCCAACTTCACTTTCTTCTTGTCATCGACTTCTTCATAGTCGAAATATTTGTCTAATGAACTGATCCAGTCCATTAGTACTTCCACACTAAGATTTCTTTCATATAAAGGTACTTCTACCTTTGATCTGCTATTGGCCTTTGCTAGCATCTTCATAACTTTAGCTACCTCACTTTCTTCCTCCACTTCTTCTTCGGTGGTCTCTTCTTCATCAGCATTAGAAATGCCATCATATGTCGCCCTCCTCTAATTAGTTTCCATTGTAGCCATCCTTGTATGCAAGTTCAAGATTTCTTCTAGCAAAACCGCATTCGCTATAGGTCTCCCCTGACCTATTCCCGCTTCTCTTCTAGGCGACATTCTCTGCAATGCTCAAGAACAACTCAAGGCTCCAATACCAAATGATGTAGAAAAACACTATTTCTACTTACAAATTAGAGTATCAAAATTTTCAACTTTGCTAACGCCCAAGCTTACTCTTCATAATGATAGAATTTATCTATTCTTCAGTTCTTAGTATACAATTTCAATTACTTTCCTCACTACATATGGTAATAAAATATTGCATCATATATGAAAATTCCAATTTTTTTTACCATATTTTTTGAGTCCATAAAGGACCATTGCAATTGCATACAATAATTGAAATCGCATTAAAACACACAAAGCATTTGATAAAATATGGAGCCTTCGCTCATACCAAACCAACATTAAATCTGCTTCTAGTTACCACCATCCTTCAAACCTTACGACTAAAAGAAATTCCGCATAGTGGCACGATCTATTGTGCACGCTATTTGTTTGCGATGACATGTTACAATCATAAGTTGCCCATTGGTTGTTGGACGTAATTTTATATATATATATATATATATATATATATATATATATATATATATATATATATATCACATATTTTTGAGGGATTACTCCGCGGCTCTATGTGCGATCAACACCACAGACTTGTTATAAATCACCCATTCGGTGCTTGTGTGTGTGTGTGTGTGTGTATAGATATCACAGACTTGTGAGTGATTACTCCACGGCCCTGTGTGCGGTCAACGCCACTTACTTGTCACACTGCTCTTGTGAATGCCCACACTCCGCGTTGGGGTATTACAATGTGCCACTGCTCTTGTGAATTCCCACATGCTGTCGTAGGTGTTAACTCCATCTACCAAATGCATCCTGATTCTAACCAGTAGTGCACTTCTAAGTTGCCGCAGTCTTATGATTTTAAACCATGGCTTTGGTAGTTTATTGCTATAGCTAATCACTTGATTACTTGCGGTTGTTCTCCAACATATTCGACCTCCTACACCCACATGCTCCAACGGACAGTATATATATACAAACAGATATACAAGTTGCATATTTAAATAAAAATTGTAATGTCAACCATAATCTGAATAATTCGAAATTACTAACACATGAACTAAATATTTCACTAATTTCCCTTTGTATCTGCAATCTACATACTGGCAATCATGATGCTTCCTCCTATCATCCCATTATTTATACTTGAGATATGAAACTGCTCCTCTTAGAATAGGTTTCTTCTCAAATTTTCACAACAAATCAATACCTCCCTATTTTTAAGTGCTTATCCCTATGTTGGCTCTATATCCACATAGGGAAAGAAACCAACTACTAAATTTATTCCTAATTTATTTAAACATAAAAACAAACTAACAATACTCATAAATAAATAACAAAAATAATAAAATAATTTAAATATATTATTACTAATGTTTTCTTTGGATTAGCCACAACATGTGACCAAAACGTCACATTTTTGGCTATGTTCCCAATGCTCCTGCATCATATGTGTATATATTATGTAGATTCATACATTTGTACATATGATTGTACATCTATATGCATATATAAACGCACATATTTATGTATTTGTGTATGTATACATAGATACATATTTACATTTGTAAAATATATGTGTGTGTATACACACACATATGTATACATGTATATACAATTATATAAACATTTATGTGTCTACATAAGCATGTATATGTATGTTTGTATTGACATATATACATACATACAAAGATATGTATGTACACACATAGACTGCTAAAAAAAACAAAAAAATAACTTGAAAACAAAAAGAGAACTTATTCCACATCTTCAGAAAGTAGTTACAAAAATGAAATATAATTTTCTTCAATCAATAAGCATGATTAACTTGGAAATGTAATTGGTGCTATTTTAATGCAAGAAGGAAGATCCATTTCTTTTAAAAGTCGTCCAATCAAGGGAAATTATTTACGCAGACCTATTTATGAGAAGTAAATGTTAGCAATGCTACGTGATATGAAGAAATGGTGTCCTTACCTAATGGGAAGACACTTAAGGTAAAAATAGATCGTGATTATCTTAAAAACTTCTTGGAACAAATATTATCATCAAAGGAACAACAAGAATGGATCACGTATATGTTGGGTTATGAATTTGAAATCATTTACAAAAAGTGGAAGCAAAACGTTGTTTTAGATGCACTCTCAAAAAGGGATGAAGATGTCGAAGCATTTATGTGTCATTTCTATTATCCAACTTGATTGGATAAGTTAAGAAAAGGATAAATGGAATAATGACGAAGATGTATGGACACTCATTTAAAAGTTTCTGCAAGATCCTAGTGAATTTGATACAGTTATCTAGAAAAATGATTCATTATGGTACAAAGATTGCTTATATCTACGTAAAAACTCTCAACTAAATCAAAAGGTTCTTTTGGAATTGCACACCTCTCTTATAGGAGGAAAATTAGATTTTTAAAAGCTTATCATAGGGTCAAGAAATAATATTTATGGGATGGCCTTAAATATAATTCTCAGAATTTTGGGGTAGAATGTTTGGTTTTCCAAAAAATTAAAGTTGATACAATTAAGACCCTTGGTATTTTACAACCATTAGCCGTTCCAAGTCAGCATTGGTAGGATGTCTCAATGGATTTTATCACAGGTTTACCCAAGTCTGAAGGAAATAGTGCCATCATGGTGGTAGTTGATAAACTTACAAAATATGCACACTTTTGTGCACTATCTCATCCTTTCAAATCTAGTACAATCACTACTCCATTTATGGAAACCCAAAGATTATTGTAAGTGACAAAGATCCAATTTTCACTGGAAATTTTTGGACAATTATTTTCTTGTCTTAGTGCTTAATTAGCTCATAGCTCATCTTATCATCCTCAATCTGATGGGAAAGCTGAGATAGTGAAAAAATGTTTCGAAGGATATATTCGTTTCTTTATATTTGATAAACAAACAAAATGGGTCAAGTGGTTGCCTTAGGTGGAATGGTGGTATAACACTTCCTTCCATAACACAAAAAAATAACCCCATTTATGGCACTTTATGCATATCATCCACCATCTATCACATCGTCTTTAAGAGATAATTGTAAGTTTCAAGTGTTGGAAGATCACATCAATTATCAACAATAAGTTCCCCAACTCTTAAAATATAACCTAACTCTAGTGAAAAATCGAGTGAAACAACAAGCATATCAACATCGTAGTGAAATATGTTTTGATGTGGGGGATTAGTTATTTTTACGGCTATAACCATACAAAAAAATGTCCCTTAAGTAGGCCAAGAAGGATAATAAATTAGCACCCAAGTAGTATGACCCTTACAAGGTATTTCAAAGGATTGGTACTATGAAATACAAATTGGAGCTTCCTGCATCTTCTCGAATACACCCAATTTTCCATGTTTATGCATGCTTAAATAAGGTTACAGGTTAAAAACTCCTAGTTCAAACTATATTTCCAGAACTTGAAAAGGAAAAGTCATACTAGAATCTGAAAAAATCATAAAAAGAAGAATGTGACAACTATGGAATCAATCAATTTAAGAGTATCTCATTAAATGGAAGAAATTACCCATTGAATATTCCACATAGGAGGATGAGTGTTTCATACAAAAGCATCGAGAACTACTCAAGTGTTGAGGACAACATTTTTTGAAGGAGAGGGGCATGTTAGGTCCCTATAATACTAGTATAATCCCCATATTGTTATTTTTGTGCACCATAGAGCCCCCATATTGTTATTGTTGTTCCCCATAGAAGCCCACTATTGTTATTGTAGAGCCTTTACATTATTATTATTATGTAGATCCTAATTATATTTTGACCCTTTAGACTCATATATATACCAAGGAGGTCTTGTCATTTGAATCATCCAAGAACTGTTCATTTGTGTAATGTAAAATGAGGTTGCCCCCTCGAAGAGGCTTACTTTCAAAACATAGTTGCCTATCAAATAGGTAACTGAACTGGTACCTACTTTTTTGAGGTAGCAAAAAAAACACCTAATTTTGAAAAGTGGTGATGCAGAATCGCCCTTCTTTTAGAGCATGTTTTTGGCACTTTAATTTTTTTTATGTGATGATTTTCATGTCAGTTTTGAATAGTGGTGGTGCAGAATCACCCACCTTTTTTAGAGGTTTGATTTTGACACTATACTTTTTCTAATGTCTTATTCTTCCCTCAGAATTTTATTTTTAAGTGCATTTATGTACTTGTGTTTAAAAAAAAAATTAAATAAAAATTTGTAATGAAATCTTCATTTTTTCACATAGATAAAAAAGTAAAAAAGGGTCAATATTTTAAAGTTCATATTTTATATATTTTTATGTATTTTTAATTAATATTTCAATGCACATCAAATTATTGTCACTAAAAACCCAATATTTTGAACCATATGACAAAAAAGTACACATTTTCAATATAAATAAAATGGAAAAAAGACAATTTTAGACACTTTTTGTTAAAAAAACATGTTAAATAAACTATTTTTTTGGGAAAAGCTTAACAAAAAAACTTAAGAAAATAGCATTTTTTAAGAATTTTATGACAAAAAATAATAGTAATGACAAGTTTTTTGCAAAAAATAAGGATTCTTCTCAAAAAATATCAAATTCTAAACATTACAAGTAAAATTGATTAATATCTCTCAAATTTGAGCTTTATTTGCAAGCATAACTTAAATATCATCAACAATATCAACTAATCCATGTTCAACATCTTCTAGAACATCATTAATGTCTTCTTCCACAACATTTACTGCTTGATTTTAGTCATTTTCATCTTCTAATGGATCTTCCATGTCTGCAGATCTTCCAAAGTGTCAATTTTCAATGGTTCCATATAATGGAGGTTGAGGTTCCCTTGATTTTTTTTCCACACGTGATTCATTAAAATCCCCTTTCCTCAAACTAACTTCTTGCTTTGCATCTGGAAGAAATTGAAGAGCATTAATTCTTTGTTGAATAAATTTACATCGCATTGGGTCTTTCTAAATGGCAATGTAATTTCTTCCTTTTCGTAGGCAACATGCTAGTGTTGTACCTAATCATCAAGCACAAAAGAAATAAATAAGAAAATTAGTATAAACACATAAAAAGTAAAATATAAAATATTTAAATTCAAATTTGTATAATAAAACTTACCTAAACCTGAGAATAAATCCAAAACTTGATTTCCTTCATTTTAACATAGATCTATAAGATAGTTAATCAATGCTTGCGGCTTCTAATAAATGTTAACTATATCTCCTTTTGCATATTTATCCTCATATGTTAGTTTTCTTATAATAACATCATGAACTAATACTTAATTATGACTCTTCTTGTCTATTTGATTCATAAGAATACACTTATAGCTATCCTCTTTTGTCCAACATTCAACATGGATGAATTCACAATCATTTATAATAGGCTGATCTCTGGAAGAAAAAAGATTTGACTTATGTTTGTAACAAAACATAGTAAAATTTCAATTAAATTGTAAATAAATAAATAATAAATTAACAGTAATCAAACATACAATTTAAATGTCTTACCATGTAAGTTGCATCCTTGAGTTTTTTTTCCCTTGAAGCTTGTTAATAACATTACAAACTATGTGTCTGAATGAAATATCACAAATCTCCAAAGTGGTGATGTTGTAACTTCTTGAAAACCCATAACCACTTTACTAAAAGATTGATAAGTATATGGTTCACTATCATATTCAATGTCTGGGAAATTGAAACAATGAGGAATATCTACAATAACTAGGGAATACTCCCTTTTAGGTATTATTTTTTCAATGTCTTCACAATCACCTTGTATTATTTGATATTAGATACTGTCGAGCCCATTCAAAATGAAATGATTAAGAGTAGGATCAAATTCAACATTCATAAGACGCTTCTTTCTCATATTTTCCAACTTAATTTTTTCAATAAATTTTTTGAAAATATCTGGTACAGCATTTCCATCCTTCTTCGACATCTTTTATGACATAAAAAATATATATGTATAAGTAATAAAATAAAAATAGTTTACATATGAATAAAATGAATGTATAAATCAACATACCTTATTGAATGCAATATAAAAATATTTAAGTGTTGTTGTAGAGCTCGATTCTAGGTAGTTGCGCACGACATCATCCCAACTGTCTTCATTCAACATTTTAACCATATGTTCTTGTATTTTCATATAAACCTTCTGACCGAATAAATAAAGTTAAAATTGTTAATAAAGTGACATGTATAACAAATTCTACCAACAACATTATGTTTTACTTAAAATAAATTTATAATTAAAGGAAAAGTAGGAATAATTCAAAAACTTACTTTTGAAATTTTGTACACATTTCATCCATTGATAATTCACCCGACTTCACACGGGATAGTATTGGTTTGACTAGTTTTTCATCCTTCACTCCTTGCATTGTTCTCCAAGGTGTGATAGTCATATCCTTTGGAAGTTTCTTCATTTCAGGACCTGTCTTACTGTTAGTACATATTATGGGTTTACTCTTTCTAACCTTCTGATTTTTTATGGAAATATTCTCCCACGGCTCAAAAATATCATTAATCAATTCCCATATATCTCCAGTTCTAAATGCCAACTGAAAAATGTTATCCATGCTTCTGAATATATTTGAAAGCATTTTTCCATCGTTTGATTTGATTTTTTCATCAATGTTGTGAAACCAGCTCCAAAAATAGAAGAAAAGAGATATCAATGCCTTAGAAATAAGCCACTTCTAGGGGGAAACCTCTAATACATTACATGAATGAAAAATTCTTGGATGATACAAATTACAAAACCTCCTTTCTATATATAGGAGTCTATGGGGCCACAATGTAATCCTAGTGGGGCCACAATGTAATCCTAGCCGACCTAACAATAATAATTTAAAGGCACAATAATAACAATATGGGGGTTACAGGAGTACAATAATAACAATAAGGGGGTTACACTAACAATAATAAGGGACTATACTAGTAATATAGGGACCTAACATGCCCCTCTCCTTAAAAAAAAAGTTGTCCTCAATGCTTGAGTAGCTCTGGGTGCTTCTATATAAAATTATCATCCTCCCATATAGAATCTTCAGTGGGTAAGTTCTTCCACTTGATGAGATACTCTGAAATTGATCAATTCCATAACTGTCGAGTTCTTGTTTCCGTGACCGCTTCAGGTTCCAATATGATTTTTCCTTCCTCATCAAATTATGGAGATATTGTTTGAACTGGAAGATTTTCACCTATAACCTTCTTTAAGAATGAAACATGGAAAACTGGATGCACTCATGAAGAAGCAGGAAGCTCCAATTTGTATGCCATAGTACCAATATTTTGCAACACCTTGTAAGGACCATAGTACTTTGGCGATAATTTATTATCCTTCTTAGCTTGCTTGAGGGACATTTGTTTGTATGGTTATAGCCATAAAAATACCCAGTCTCCTACATCAAAACTTCTCTAGCTGTGATGTTGATATGCCTGTTGTTTCATTCGATATGTAATATTTAGGTTATCCTTTAAGAGTTGGAGAACTTCTTGTTGATGCTCGATGTGATCTTCCACTGCTTGAACCTTCAAATTTTCTCTTAAAGATCATGTGATGGATGGTGGATGGTATCCATAAAGTGCCATAAATGGGGTCATTTTTGCTACAGTATGGAAGGAAGTGTTATACAACCATTCAGCAAGAGGTAACCACTTGACCCATTGTGTTTGTTTATCAGATACAAAACAAAAAATATATCCTTCTAAAAATTTATTTACTATCTCAGTTTGACCATCGGATTGAGGATGATAAGATGAGCTATGAGCTAATCGAGTACCCAAACAAGAAAATAACTCCGTCCAAAAAATTCCAGTAAAAATGAGATCTCTGTCGCTCACAATAACCCTTGGGTTTCCATGTAGCTTTTGAATTGTGTCCATAAATGTAGTAACAACTATACTTGCTTTAAATTGATGAGATAATGCACAAAAGTGTGCATACTTGGTAAGTCTATCAACTACCACCATGATGACACTCTTTCCTTCGGACTTAGGTAAACCTGTGATAAAATCCATTGAAATCTCCTCCCAACGTTGACTTGGAATGGATAAAGGTTTTAGAAGACCTAGGGTCTTAATTGTCTCAACTTTATTCTGTTGGAAAACCAAATATTCCGCCACAAACTTTTGAATATCAAATTTAAGGCCATCCCAAAAAAAAAGTCTTCACCCTATGGTAAGTTTTTAAAAATCCTGAGTGTCCTCCTAAAGGAGAAGTGTGCAATTCCAAAAGAATCTTTTGTTTTAGTTGGGAATTCTTACAAATATATAAACAATCTTTGTACCATAAGGAATCATTTTTCCAACTAAATGTATCAGATGTACTAGGATCTTGCTGCAACTTTTGAATGAGTGTCCACACTTCTTCGTCCTTCTTCCATTCATCTCTTGCTTCGGTTATCCAATCTGGTTGGATAATAGAAATGGCACAAAGCAATGCTTCCACCTCTTCATTATTTCTTAAGAGTGCATCTGCAACAACATTTAGCTTCCCTTTTTTGTATATTATTTCAAAGTCATAACCCAACATCTTTATGACCCATTTTTGTTGCTCTTCTGAAGATAGTCTTTGTTCCAAAAAGTGTTTAAGACTATCATGATCAGTGTTTACCTTGAAGTGTCTTCCCATTAGGTAAGTTCGCCATTTCTTTAGTGCGTGTAGTATTGCTAACATTTCCTTCTCATAAATAAGTTTCTGTAAATACTTTCCTTTGATTGGACGACTTTCAAAAGCAATGGGTCTTCCTTCTTGCATTAACACAACACCAATTCCATTTCCTAAGGCATCACATTCCACAATAAAGGTTTTTGTGAAATCTAGCGTAGCTAAGACCAGTGCTAGGCACATTGCCTCTTTAAGATGTTCAAAGGCCTTACTTGCTTCAGGAGTCCATGAAAATAAATATTTCTTCAATAATGTTGTTAGAGGTGCTACTATTCTCCCATAATTCTTAACAAACTTACGATAATACCCTGTTAACCCGAGAAATCCTCACAACTGCTTTATGGTCGTGGGGACTTTCCATTCCTTAATGGCTTTAATTTTGTTAGGGTCTACCTTAACACCCTCGTGAGATACAATATAACCCAGATATTCCACCTCTTGTACTCCAAAGAAACATTTGGATGCTTTTGCATATAATTGTTTCTCCTACAATAGTTTGAGCACCCTGTCAGCATGTTGAACATGATCCTTCCAAGACCTGTTGTAGATTAGTATATCATCAAAAAATACAAGAAAAAATTTTCTAAGGAAGGGTTTGAAAATTAAATTCATCAAGCCTTGAAATGTAGAAGGTGCATTAGTAAGGCCAAAAGGCATGACCAAAAATTCATAATGACCCTCATGAGTTCGAAATGCTATTTTAGGAATATCTTCAGCCTTCATTCTAATTTGATGATATCCTGAACGAAGATCCAAGTTGGTAAAATAAATTGCTCCATGTAATTCATCCAATAATTCATCAATCATAGGAATGGGAAATTTATCTTTAATGGTGAGCTTATTGAGCTCCCTATAATCCGGACACATGCGCCATGGTCCATCCTTCTTGTGTACCAATACTACATGAGCAGAGAAAGAACTTTGACTAGGTTGAATTATAGCCGCCTCGAACATTTATACAATCATACGTTCAATTTCCCTCTTTTGGACATAAGGATATCTATAAGGCTTGATCTTTGGAGGAACACTTCCTGGAATCAAATGAATAGCATGATCATGATCATGAATAGGTGGGAGTCCTTTGGGAGTTTCAAACACCTTGGAATGATTTTCCAAAACTTTTTGGAGATCTGCAGAAATAGATGATTTTGATGTTGGAACTTCTAGTGAGCATAATTGTGCAATTACGCGTTGTTGTTTCTTTAGAAGCTTTGTCATGACATTAGAGCTTATTATCTTCCCGATTGCTTCCCTTCGATACTCCTAATTCGACTTCCTTTCCTTCTCAAAAAATTTCTTGAAAATTAAAATCTACCTTCCCAAATATTGTAACCATTGTACTCCTACAACATCAACACCTCCTAGAGGAATAAAAAGCACGGGGATGATTCAATACATATTCCCCCATGGTTAGCTTGATATTATGGAATTTTCCAGAGAAATTTATAGTTCCTCCATTTGCAACCATTACTTGACATTTTGTTGCTGGGTATAGGAAACAATTCAATTCCTTGGCTACCTTACAATGAATAAAATTATGGGTGCTACCTGAATCAATCAACACTATTACCTTTTTCTTCTTGATATGTCCTTCTATATCGAGAGTTTGAGAAGTGGTAATTCCTACCAATGCATTACATGATATGGTCGAACTCATTTCTTCCTCTTCTAGGGCTGGTTCCTGGTGTATATCCTCTTCTTGTTCGTTTTATTCTTCCTCTTCACAATCTATGTAAAATAATTTCTTCTCATCACACTTATGACCTTTAGTGTATTTTCTATCACAACTGTAGAAAATCCCTTTTGCTCTTTTTTCTTCCAATTTTTTTGGTGTCAACCTTGTAGGTTGTGGAAATCTAGGAGTAGCAACACTTCCATCTTTATAGAAGTGAGTGGTAAGCCTCCTTGTTGCCATAATTTTACATTCAAATTTTCTTGCCAACCTGAATGCCTTCATGAGTCATAGTAGAGCCTTCTAATGGCTTAATTGGTGTTGAATTATTTTTAGGAACCATTTGAGAATCCAATACTGATATCTATTCTTCAATATGCCCTTGGAATCAATTCAACTTGATTCTTCAAACAAGACTTATGCAATTCGGAAAAAAACAAAATACACACCTTTTACTTGCTTTTGAGGAGCTCGATATTGAAATTGACTTATCTCTATACTTGCAGATCCTCAATATATGAAATTATGCCCTGTAGTATTCCTCTGAAGCTTCTTTCAAATGCCACAGGTCAGACTTGATTTGGATTCTTCAAGACAAATTTATGTCCAATCTCCCACAATGACCTAATTATGGACTAGTTTAGTAGAGCGAATTTGTACGACTTTCCACATGTCACTGTTTTCTCCTTTGGCTCTGAAATTTATAGACAGGAAACTACAATCTGTGTACTTCCAGTCACTTTTTACAGAAGTCTAATCTGATGCTCAGAGAGAGAGATATGAATATTTTCCCATGATCACCTCTCTGAGATGAAATTCGAGAGCCTGAAAAATACCTAACTTCCACATATCATATCTCCAAAACTATTGTGAACCAAGCTCTAAAATTTTGCGATGATGTTCCTCAAGATTTTGGATTTGCGCTCTAAAAATTTCAGCTTCTGAACCTTCGCATAAAAAAATTTATAGCGAAAATTCCGCGATAACCTTTTTAAGTGAAATTCAGGAGCCTACAAAAATACCTAACTTCCACATATCATATCTCCAAAAATATTACAAACCAAGCTCTGAAATTTTGCAATGATGTTTCTCAGGATTTCGGCTTCGCACTCTAAAAATTTCAGTTTCTGAACCTTCGTAAAAAAAAATTATAGCGAAAATTCCACAATGAATTGTTCGGAGCAGCGAAACCCTAGAATCCAAAGCGCTGATACCAAATGTTGTGAAACCAGCTCTAAAAATAGAAGAAAAGAGATATCAACGCCTTAGAAATAAGCCACTTCGAGGGGGAAACCTCCAATACATTACATGAATGAAAAATTCTTGGATGATACAAATTAAAAAACCTCCTTTCTATATATAGGAGTCCATGGGGCCACAATGTAATCCTAGTGGGACCACAATGTAATCCTAGCTAACCTAACAATAATAATTTAAAGGCACAATAATAACAATATGGGGGTTACAGGGGTACAATAATAACAATAAGGGGGTTACACTAACAACAATAAGGGAGTTACACTAACAACAATAAGGGACTATACTAGTAATATAGGGACCTAACAATCAATTTGATACCCTGTTTCCATTAAACATTCCTTTCGAAATGTTAGACTAACTTTTGCCTTATCCCCACCACATTTTTCTATGAATTCATTATGAATAAATATGACCCTTTAGATGAAAGTCATTTTCATTTTGTACTCATTATCTGCATTATGATTCCGTGCCAATAAATTTGATTCTATTTTTGTTAAGCCAACGTAAATGATGCATTTCACTATTTGAAAAATATTGTTATTGGAATATTCCTCAATCAATTGTCTTTTAACCTCTACCGAATGGTTCCCTCCAATTACATAATATTTATAATCAAAAAAAAAATTCTTATCAAATGCCTGTTTGTCAGGAACCTGATGTGGATCAACAAAACCATATAATCCACCACATGTGCATATGGATTGAACCTGAACAATGTTTTCAAATTATGTATATATAGGTGATCTGTCTTTCTAATTTGATATTGAAATTGTCCTTCATTTGTCCTATAAAATTGGATGACATTAAGCTCAAATGTTTGGCTACCAAAAATTAATTCATTCTTCCTCACCTCAGATCGAATGACATTTTGTTTTGTTTTAATAATGCCATCCTCTAAATCAGCACCTAGTGTTATGATTTCCCTGCTTCCTTTAGAGCTTTCAGTTTGTTCTTCACTGTTGCTCATGACTTTTAAAATTTGACCAAGATTTGATTTCTTCTTCTTATTGGTTAACATATCAGTTTTTTTATAAACAAGCTCTTCATCATCAGGGAAAAGAGAGACATCTTTGGCCATTTTTCTTTTTCGTGTCTGATTTGTTTTCTCCTTTTGCACAACAGTTCTAATCTTCTCCTCACTAATTCTATCATAATTTTTAGTTTCATGTTTCACATCTTCAAAAGAAACATGTTTATGTTTACTAGATCCACCAACCTTAGTGGCTCTTGGTTGATCCCCTCTTTGTACTATTGCAATGTGATGAGGTATTGATCTTTGCTTCATTCTCCTTTCCTCTTCTTTGTCTATGTGGAAAGTGTTGATCAAAGTCATAACATTTGGCTACATATAATAAATACCTCAAACATGTTTGAAATAGGCGCAACAAAATCCTATGAAACAAAATAAAACATGTCAATGATCAATAATTTATAAAAAGATGAATGATCCTTACACTAATGCATAGCAGAAATATAAATAACCATACTTACAATGTTATTTGCAATTTTTCTTGCAATTTTTGCAAAGAACTTTTTAGATGTTTCATTTGTGTCATACTTCACCTTTGATAGACGATATCTAACATTGCCACGTTTATTAGCCATTCTTGCAAGAGCATAAATAGTGTTTGTATTCAGCAACAAACATATGTCTCATACTCTACCCATCACCTGATATGATTCATCTAAGTCAATCATAAAACATATCAGATAGATATGCATATCATCCTCCATTTCATTATCTTCAATATACCATGAAAAATCAGTTTTATTTATTTCCTTTGCGTTCTTCTAGTTAGAAAAGAAAACTTTAATGAACTTGGTGGACCACTTGCTTGAATTTTATTACGTCTTTCAATTTTTTATTCTTCAACAGTATGCATAGTGTGTGCAACAATATCCTTATTGTGTCCAACAGTATCCATAGTGCGTCCAACTGCAGCTTTAGATTTGGCAGTTGCTGCCCTAGGTCCTGTAATATTCACAGAAATATTTTTTTATGCCATTTTCCTGATAAAAATAAATATATATATATATATATATATATATATATATATATATATATAGTGAGAAAATACAACTTAATTAATCAATTTTTTTAAGTTTGTCAATATAAATTTAAAATTAATCGAAAATAATGTCTATAAAATAAATTAAAAAACAATTTTTTTTTTGTAAAACTAGATAAATTGAAAATAAACAAATAAATTTAATTATATAATTTTTTCATTTAAAAACCAAATATTTAAAATCATATATATATATATAATACATTTTAATAAAAAATTGTTTAAAATTTGTTTTAATGTAAAGTGGTTTTGTAAAAAAATTTAAAAAATTAAAATTAAAAAAACAAAAATTAATTTGAAACTTAAATTTTTTTTTAAATTTCAACCCAAAAAAATTAAAGTTTAACAAATTTTAATATTAAGTTTATTTTTTTAAGTTAAAAGGAAAATAAAATAAAAAATTTTAATGTTATTTTTTTTTATATTAATTGTTTTTTTTTAATATAAAATTAATAAATTTAATTTTAAATTTTAAAATATAATTATAACCATTTAAAATTTTATTTTAAAATTGAAAATTTAATTATAAAATTATAAAATTTTATTTTAATATCTAAAAATTTAATTTTAAAATTTTAAAATATAAATTATTTTTAATATTAGAAAAAATATATATATATTTTAAAATTTTAATATAAAAAATATTTAAAATTTAAAATTTATTTTAAAATTATTAATACAATATTGTTTTCTTTTTTTAATTTTTTTTTGTTAAAAAAAAAAAAAAAATATATATATATATATATATATATATATATATATATATATATATATATATATATATATATATTTAGTCCCCCCATCGAGGGCCAGGGGCCAGCTAGGCAGCGCTGTGGAGTGTTGCCCAGCCAGCCTCCGGCCCCAGGCTGGGCGAAGGTCGATTCTTAGAATCAACCTCTGCCCAGCCGGGGGCCAGAGGCCGGTTGGGCGGCACCATGGAGGGCTGCCCAGCTGGCCTTTGGCCCCTGGCTGGGCGGAGGTCGATCCGAAGGCCGGAATCCAGTTGAGTGATACCGCAGAGGCCTACCCAGCCGACTTCCAACCCTTAACAAGTGGCAAAAATAATTTTTTTTTTTTTTTAAATAAAACAAAAAAATATATTAAATCTTAAAATTTTTAAATAAAATTTCTTAAAATAATTATTTTTTCAAATAAATTAAAATTGGTTAAAATAAAAAATAAACAAATTAAATGATAAAATTAAAAACATTTTAAATTAAATTATATATATGTTTTAAAATATTAAAAATAAAATAAAATAATAAATTTTTTAAAATAAATTAAAACTTTTTAAAATAAAAAAATAATAATAATAATAATTTAAATAATAAAAATTATAAAAATAATTTTTTTTTAAATTTAGTTTATTTTAATAAAATTAAGTAACAAAAATAAAATACTATTTAATTATTTTAAAATTAAATTATTTTTTTAATTGTAAAATATATTTATAATTAAAAAAAATTAATAAAAATGAAAAGAAATTTGTATTTTCGTTTAAGTAAAAAAAAAAAAAACATTAAGATATTTAATGTTATTTTAAAAGGTAAAATTTCATGTTTTAAAAAATAAAATTAAAAAAAAAAAAAAAAAAAAAAAAAAAAAAAAAATCGTTTGCACTTTTAGAAAAAAAATAAAAATAGAATAAATATAACTGTTTTTTTGATGTGCATGGTCATTTTTTGGTTTTTTGTTTTGTGGAGGAATCTAACAACCCTAAAAAAAAAAAAAAAAAATCTAAATTTTTATCCTAAAACACCTAAAAATTTGAGTTTTTTTCCATTTTCTTTGCTATAAAAAAATAGGGGTTTCTAACATAAAAAACCATTAAAAAAAAAAAGTTTTGGAAAAAAAAATTGTCCCCAAATTCATCTTTAAATGGACAAAATAGAAGGAAAACTAACCTTTGAAATGTGAAAAACTCTTGTTACCAATGCCAACGCAATGTCTCCAATGTGAACGCAACGCCTCCACAAAATTACCAATGCCAATGCAACACCTCCAATGCATACACAACGCTTCCACAAAATTACCAATGCCAATACAATGCCTCCACAAAACTGCTCCAACAAAACCCAGAAGACTTGATGTGATGTGAGGAATAGAAACAATGATTATTATTATATTGCGAAGATTGTTTGATTGGTTTACCACTTCGCGAATGTGGGATTAAAATTTAAAATTAAAAATATTTACATGTAGTTAATATTATAGGTTTATATTAAATTTTATTCAATGCCAACAAAAAAATCAAACATAAATTTTAAAAATTTATTCTAATACGTAGTTAATGTTAAAACATTCAAATAAGAAATTTATTTTAGTTTGGAAGGCATGCATGAAAGGAATATTTTGTGGATATTTTGAATAGAAATCAGGGTGAAATATTTAAATACCAGTTTTTTATTAAAATATTTTGAAATACATTTTAGACGAATATTTTGTATGGAAATATTTCAAACGAAAGCTTTGGAGGGAAAGTATTTAGCGAAAATTTTTGGGGGGGAAATTTGGAGGGAAAACTTTTAGCGAAATATTTTGAGGGGAAATTTTAGAGGGAAATTTTTAATCTTTAAGATATATATTGTAATTGGGAGAGAGTGTATTTCTATCATTCAACATCTTCTTTTTGAAATACATGGGTTCTTTTGATAGTGAAGTTTTTCTTTCTATAACATCAACATCTTCGTCACGCAACAATTCTATTCAAATTGTTGAATATAACAGGAGTCTGTTAACCATGAATAGAGAATCAAAAATACGACTTGGTCATAATCCTAAGGATGATGAGAACATAATTGATGAAGGGAAACAAAAAGAAAGTTATGTAAATTGAGAGTTAGTTATTCCACTTATTATTAATCCTAAGGATTATGAGAGCACCAGTGATGAAACACATGATAAAGAAATTCTAGAGTCAAAATTTTCACTTCGCCCTAATCCTAAGGATTATGAGGGCACCATTGATGAAGGGGGGATGAAAAATTTCCAGAGTCAAAATATCCACTTCGTCCTAATCCTAAAGATTATGCGAACACCACAGATGAAGAGGGGAATGAAGAATTTGCAGAGTCATAATATCCACTTCGTCCTAATCCTAAGGATTATGCGAACACCACTGATGAAGAGGGGAATGAAGAATTTGCAGAGTAAAAATATCCACTTTTTCCTAATCCTAAGGATTATGCGAGTACCATTGATGAAGAGGGGAATGAGGAATTTGAAGAGTCAAAATATCCACTTCATCCTAATCCTAAGGATTATGTGAGCACCACTGATGAAGAGAGGAATGAATAATTTCCAGAGTCAAAATATCCACTTCGTCCCAGTCCTAAGGATTATGTGAGCACCACTGATGAAGAGGGGAATGAAAAATTTCCAAAGTCAAAATATTCACTTCATCCTAATCCTAAGGATTATGCGAGCACCACTGACGAAGAGGGGAATGAAAAATTTCTAGAGTCAAAATATCCACTTCGTCCTAATCCTAAGGATTATGCGAGCACCACTGACGAAGAGGGAAATGAAGAATTTGCAGAGTAAAAATATCCACTTCGTCCTAATCCTAAGGATTATGCGAGCACAACTGATGAAGGGGGGGATGAATTTCTAGAGTCAAAATTTCCACTTCATCCAATTCCTAACAATTATAAAAGCACCACTGATGAAGGGGGGGATGAAGAATTTCCAATAAATAGATATTCAAGGCATCCACTTATTCCTAATCCTAAGGATTATGAGAGCACCGCTGAGGAAGGGGAGGGGCGGGTTGAAGAATTTATAGTGAATGCATATTTAAAGCTTCCACATAGGCCTAATCTCAAGGATTATGAGAGCACCACTAAGGAAGGGGAGGAGGAAGAGTTTCTTGCAAATGATAATTTTAGAGGCACATATCTAAATAATACCTTTTCTCTAAGTGATTTTTTCAAATACACTCATGGTGATGAAGAATTGAATCCTCCAAGGGAAGAATTCGAAAGCATGGATCAAGATGGTGAAGCATTTCATCCGAGCCAGGGTTACAAAAGCGCAGATGATTCTTGTGAAATGTTTTATTCAAGTGAGGATGTTATTGAATATTTTCCAAGCAATGATGTTGAAAAATTTCTTAACTATGTTGAGAATGATGATAGTGGGGATAATATTCCTCCTAATGGTGATGAAATTGGTTCTACAAAGGATAATGGAATGATGAATCAGTTGCAAGAAAATATTGTAACTAGGAGTAGGAGTAGACCTTTTCATATCAATCAAAAACATTCTAGTTATACAAGGGTGAGGACAACATATCTCACAAAAATAATTTTTGTCATTCATTTAATTTCAAGTGAATGTTGTCGAAGGGATTTCTTGAAACATGTGGATTTCAACTTTTCTTTGGAGAAAAGGAAAAGATATTTGTCAATGAATAAAAGCATGGAAAATTCATATTTAGTGGGTTGCATGCAATCTACACTAGCAGGTTATGATTATCATATTGGGAATGCATTCCTCTGCAGAAAGGCTTTCAAAATGTTGTATTCAATTGGTAATTGTCGTTTTTCAAGAATACAAGAAAGACTAGAAAATGATCCCACATATTATTCAGAAGTACATTATAAATGGGAGGTTGGGACATTTGAAAATACTGTTATGTCATGGATGAAAGACTTATTTTCAAAGCATGGAGAGTGTATGCCAACTAACGAAACAATACATATTCCATATAATTTCTCGAGACGAGAAATATTTAGCTTATACAAATATTATGCAGAAGTTGCTGAAGGAGTTGGCCATTTTATTACATATTCATATTTTACAAGGGTATGGAAGAACGAATTCAACAATTTTTGTATTCCTAAGAAGACAATGATGGGGTTTTGGAGCACATGTGCTTATCTTAAAGCAAAAATAGGTATGTGTTCAAAACATTATTTTTAAAAATTGGATAGTCATCAACTATGAAAATGCATTTATTCATATGTTTCTTTTATTTTATGTACAGATTCTATTGTCAAAGAAATTCAAGAGCATTACAATCAGCAAACAAGTGAAAGGAAAAATTTGTATAAACATCGAAAGAAGTATTATGATAATCCAAATAAATATTTGGGTTTGATAATTGATGGTATGGACCAAAAGAAAACACTTCTACCATATTTTGTTCGCATGCCAAAAAAATTACAGGAGGAAAATTTCATTCAGTTTCACTTGGTTGGTTGTATGGTCTTTAATGAGAAGATGTTTCCAAGGGTTTACTTCATAGCTCTAAATATTCATAATGATGCAAACCAAACCATAACTATAATCCATGATGTGGTTATTCATTGTTCTGGTATTCTTCCTAAAGTTTTGTATGTACAATTAGACAACACAAGCCGTGAAAACAAAAATCAAGTTCTTTTTGGGCATCCAAACATGCTCGTTGAATTGGGAATTTTTAAAAAGATAAAGTTTGGTTTCCTTCTTGTTAGGCATACTCATGACCAAGGAAAATTTTAGGGGCTAATATTCGTAGGTGGGCTAATTTTCTATACTTTTTTCCAAAAAAGAGATTCACTAATTTCCATTTTTTTCTAAAAATGATTCACCCATATTTTTTGTATGAAATTATTTTACCCTAAAAATCGCCAATATATCATATGGATACTATATAAAATTATTAGAAATTTGAATATTTTTACAAAAATATCTCCAAACATTTTACAGATCACATATTATGGACTAGTGATATTCGCCAAGTTTTCTAAAATTTAATATAAATTTCCATCCTTAACATTTTACCTACTCATGACCATAGAGATAAAATTTTCAGTCATTTTCAGTAATATTGAGGAGGAAAGGTGTTGGGAGCCTACCATCATTAATTGAATGTATTAAGAAATGCGACATTCTAGAGCTTATTTTTCATGTGTTTGAAGAAACTATTGGCATGCGAAGGTTTATTCTGGGATCACATGGTGAGGAGAAATGCATTGAATAACTTAATGAAATTAACTTCCAACATCAATTTTGTATCAAAAAAATTGATGGCATAACACTTATATGGGGAAAGAAGTATTCAACTGCTGCAGAATGGGGGTTGTCATCGGGTTTAGCATTTTTGAAGTTCATTCCAAAGCGTCCAATATTTTCATCAGAGATATTGTTATTACAGTCGATTGTTGAACTCCATAATGCACAAAGGCATAAGAGAGACATAAATTATTTTGAATGTCTTAAGGAAATTAAAAGATGTATTAGAGATACATACGAGTGCTTCGATGTTGTTGATTCAATTTGGTGGGAGTCTTTTTTCAATAATCAAAGTGATATGATTTCAAAATCAATAAATGAAGATACGCTTTTGAATAATCTATTTTTTTTCCACAAAATATGCCAAATGAACATGAGGAAACACACATTATTGAACAAAAACAATCTCAAGATATTGTTAATTCTCCATAGGTAGAGGAAAGATAAATCTATATTGGTTCTAGAAGATCATGTGCATAACGTGAAGCCATCAAAGGCCTTTACAGGGGTTATGTGCAGGATGCTAAGGAGTGTTGCATGATAGCACTGTTAGCAGATGAGATCCACTTGGATATCCATTTTGGATTTCCTAGGTTATAAAGGTCATTAAGGAAAATGAAGATATTACAGTTGTTGAAGTACATTGGTATGCCACAAGTACCCACCCTTTCAATGGTGTGTACAAGCCGGAGATGGTAGTTGAAAAAAAATTGGTAGAAAGAGAAAAAGAAAGGGCACAAATATAAATCATCGTCGCATAGATGTCTTAAAATTGTAGGACATTGAAATACTTATGAATGAATTCAATTTGACAAAGAGAGGAACTCTTCGCTTGAATACCATACATATTTTGAAGAAATTTCTACCAGAACAAATATTGTTGAGATGGGACTCTGCTGAATGTAGGTGTAGATCTAGAAGACTTTTGAACTCTAAAATGGTGGGTATGCATGTTGACTCAGATGGAGCACTATTTGATGAAAGCAAATAATATGGATCATCTTCATCTGCATCCAGTCATTCATCTGAAGATGTAGGTTCTCATGGTGTGCCAGAACCTATGATTGATTTTGAATAACTATCTAAGATATTTTTATGTAATTTATGTTTGCATGGTAACTAGAGATAAATATTTTGACTTCCATATGATCTTTCATGAAGTTATGAGGCATTTCAATGTTTGTTGGATTATATGTTTTAATTATGAAGAATTCATCTCTTTAGAATATCGACAGCGCAACAATGAATTACAAAAATAATATATGTTATATTCAACATATCAATGTTGATATTTTGATTAAAAGTGTAAAAAAAAAAAAAAATAGAAATTAATGTTGAATTTTTAGATTATGCAGTGATATAGACATACTATTATGTATTGTTAGCATTTGGTAAAAGATACTTTTAAAAAATTTAAAATTTGTATGCCTCATTGAAAGGGGACACTTTGTTTTGATGGTTGATTTTTAGGTTTTGGTTGCAATTAGATTTAAATTTGTCTTACGCTAAGATTTGAAAAGAGATATATTTTTATCCTTTAAAATAAAAAAATACTCTTGGAATAATAAATATTTCATTTAATTGTTCATTTTTAAAAATTGTTTAAGTCATATAATTTCTCCATAATTTCATGGTTCAAGTATGTTGAAAACTTAAGATTTAAAAACTTGAGATTTAAAACTTGTCATTAAGGTTTTTATGCGCTACGATATTTTATCTTTAATGTTATGGTTGAAAACAATTACAATTTTAGTGTTTTTTAAAGTCAAGATATTTTATCTTTAACAAGATGGATGAAAATTGTTGGAAATGATAAGGCCTTCACACATGATATTTTTATCTTTAACATCATGTATCAAAATTTTTATAATTTTACGATTTTCCAATGTCTTAATATGTTTTCTTTAATTCCATTGTTAAAATGTGTCAAAATTGTGACACAAATTTTTTTTTTATTCCAACATCAACTTGTTTTTTTCGAGGGTGTTTTTTCAATCCTTTTTTCAAGAAACAATCTCATTTTTAGCATAATTTAAAGAAATGTTGAAATTTGACCCCTAGAAAAAAAAAAATTTTAAAAAAAAAAAAAAAAAAAATGCACTCTCGAATACACACTTTTCGTTTTTGGGGTGTTTTTTCATGTTTTTTGAGTCTTTCTGGGCTAGAGTTCTCGTTTTGAGGTGATAGTTCCTGTTTGATCGGTAACTATGTTTCAAGTCATTGATCTATATTACTTCTATTTTTGTGATCTATAACAGAAATCAAACAATTAATGTCCATAACTAATTAAATGTTGAGGGAAACACATATTTGAAGGGGTTGGAAATATTAATACTAGATATTGGGAATAAAGCCCCATGTTAAACACTAGATATTTATTTACTAGATTTATATTGTTATATTAGTGTTGTTGGCTAGACCCTTTAATTATAATTGTACCCTTTGTCATATATAAAGGAGACCTAGTCTTAGAATAATTTCATCTTGTACATTTTTATATTGTAAAAGGAGGTTTCCCCTTTGAAGAGACTTATATTTCATTCTTCTATCTATATATCAAGGTGTTTACTTATCTCTCCATGTTCAAACTATTTTGGTGCTTGTTTTCTAACATATATTACACACTGGTGCAAAGAGCCTACACGACAACATATACGAGGCATAGAATTTTTTCTTAAGGATGATCGAGAGAAAATATGACTTCAGCTAGGGTTCTACAAAACCCTGCATACGCCGTCAACGCCGACCTGGATGTTTCAATCGGCTCCACCGCTGTTGATTCCACTCTCGCTCAAGATGCCTCAGCGGCCGCCACCACTTCCAAGTCGATCGATGCTCCAGAGGTCGTCTTGGCTATTCCCTTCGGCTCTGAGCTCAAGATTCAAGCTCCCAATCCCCAATTTGCCGCCGACAGCGCTGATGGCAAAGGCTGGGAGAAGACTTCCGCTCCCACTGCAGCTTTCAAGATCGCCTCAGTAGGGAAGCTGGCTGCAACCACCCTGGGCAGTAATGCAGCCCAATGAATAAGAGGCACAACTCCCCTCCTCAAAAAAATCACGCACGGCGTCGATTACCTTGGCTTAGGCGGTATTGTGGCCTCCTCCACAACAGAGGCCATAACACAGCACGGCCCCACGGATCTTCACGATTGGGAAGCTGAGGTAGCATTTCCCACTAAAAACATCGAACTTAACTATCCGCTCAGTCAGACGGACCCGGGTATTGAAAGCTCAAGCATGGTACACACCCAAACTTGCAGTGACACGTAGGGGCTTTCAAGATTCTCCTCACAGAGTTATCAAATCCATATTTACCTTCTCTCAAGAAAAACCCTACTACATTGGGTGCACGCGGTAGATCTGGTGCAGGATCTCTTACGCAGTCTTGAACTCAGGTTGGGGAAACCCTCGGCTCTTCTACGATTTCTCTACGAAGGTAAACAGCTAGAGGACCCTCTTCCCCTTTATTTTTACAGTATCAATAGAAATTCCTCGATTGTGCTTACCCTGCGTCTAAGAGGGGGTGCATCTGGGCAACCGTCCTCTGACCCTGCTTTCTCTTACAGAGAGGTGGTTCATGCACAGAAGCCCAAGAAATATGCACAACCAGTTGAGGCTCCCAAGCCTTTTCTAGTGGATAAAATAGAGGAAGCCCCCTCCATCAAGATCTCCCATCCATCGCTCGATGCTCAATACCAAGTGTATGCATATACAACTATCATTTTCATATTTAATGGCCTTTGGCCTCAAACAGAAAATCTCTATCAATGGATCCACACCAACTGGACCAAAAACAACAAAGTCTTCCTTTGCTCAAAGTGTTTCTTCATTGTGGCCTTTGCTTTCAAAGAATATTACCATAAAGCCTTAACAAGAGGCCCTTGGTTTTTGGGAACGGTAGGGTTATTCCTCACCCCTTAGTTCCCAGATTTCGACCCCACCACAGCAGTCATCACCAAGCTTCCCATATGGGTCTGACTACCAAATCTCCCGACACATCTTTGGCACTTCTCTATTTTCCAAGGGATTGGAAACACCTTGGGTCGATTCCTGACAACGGATACCTCCAAAGGGGAGAAAGGCTTATACACCTTTGGTAGAATCTACGCGGAAATAGATATAAGCAAAGGTTTGCTAGATCAAATCATTCTCAAAGTCGAGGACTTTCACTGGACTCAAATCCTTGACTTTGAGAACACCACATTCTGATGTCATCACTGCCATCAGACAGGGCACCTTCAGAATTCCTGCGCCATGTTCAACGCAAAAAAGAAGAACACCATCTGCAAGACAAAATCCAAAAGTTGGAAATCGTGTGATCCACCCCCCATGGATGACATAGATTCCTTCAGCTCAGATGAAGATGAATCTGAAGCAGAAGGGGAGGAACTTAAGCATACAAAGGACTCACCTTCAGCCAGTCCTGGAGTGCTCTCTGAACCCCCAATTTCACAGAAGCGTACTCATGAGTTTTCCTCATCCGATTCGGATAAGAAAATACCACCTTCAGTGTAGAAAAATCTGCAAGTGGTTCCTGCCCATCCGCCCAACAACGGCTGGGTCAAAGTCAGTAAGAAAAAAGGGAAAAAATGTCGTCTAGAAGTTTCGTCCCATTCTGGGTAGACTCCTCTGACTAGCTTTCTGTTTCCTGCATCCCTTTTGCTATCTTACTGCTTTCTCCATGGTTTCTCTTCAGGACCGAGGTTGATGGTTCATCATTTACGGTTCCCTCTTATTCTGCTACTCTTGATTGTAATCTCTCGTTGTACCATATGCTTATTAATAGAATTAGTCTTATTTAGAAAAAAAAAAAAACATATATTACACACTGTAAGATATAAATTGCGAAGCAAGAAAGGTTGATATGGTTTAGGAGGGGAGAATAATGGGGGATTAATGGACATTAGAAAGGAGGGATAAAGCTCTGGTATGGTTGGGATGTCTTATCTGTGCTTAGCTCAAGCGAATGCTATTAGACCAAATAATTAATTGACAAAAATTGAAAGTGAAATACAAACTTATTGATATAGGAAAGGAAAATAGCAGTTCCAGGACTTGGCCCAAAATCATTGGAAATGACTGCCTTGTAGTTAACTCAGTGTGATGCGTTAAGTTGAACAACAAAAGTCTTCATTAAATCATAACAAACAAGTCATAGGAAATGTCATTTAATTATTACAATATATATAAAAATATTTACAACGTCAATTCAAATTCTTGAACCTAAACTATTGAGGTTCAATCCCTCTTCTATTTTATGTGTGTATACTGTTGTAAAATGAAATGTCCTTCTAAATTTTTTTTTACATGTCACAAATCTTACAAAAAAATGACTTCCTCTCCACTACCTCAAAACAACTTTCATAACAATAATCCCCTGATAGTGTAAATCTTATATTGTTCATCTTGGGTAATCATATGATTGTTTTTATAGTTAAACACCTAGTCCTTGTCCCTTCCATAAGTCTCTCATAATAAAGGTGTTTTCCATCCAATTTACCTCATGTTATAATAAATTTCACATGCCATCAAAGTCATAGAGCATAAGTCCAAAATTGTGTTATGGTTTAAATGTCGTGAGGTATTTTTTATTAAAATATTCATTGCGCCAAGATGTACATTTTATAGCCGAGTATGAGTGAGATGTGTAATTCCTTCCATGTTTAAACTAATTTAACACATATCTCCTATAACAAAAACAAAAGCAAATATATAAATAAATGAAAAATACCAAAAAAATAATACAATAAATTAAGTATAAAAAAAAAACATTAATCACTCTCAAAGTGCTTAGTTCACTTTGATAATTAGATTCGTGGTGATCTATGATATCTTTTGAAATACAAATACAATAATTATTTTTATTATTACTATCAATTATTTTTATTATTATTATCATTTATTTTATTTGTTTTGCATTTATTCTCATCATCGTAAAAAAATCACATTCTTACTCTATTCATTTCCCCTCTTCAACCATGCCTATTTCACCCAACTAAACCAAAATTATTATGGTTAAAATGAAACACAATATTGCTTTTCCATGGTTTCAATTAGAATTAGAATTACTTTAACTTTGAGGTAGCTTGGTTAAAATAAATATTTATTCCTTAGGTTCTTCTGTTTTTGTTTTAGTCGTACCTTACCTTCTTTTCTTTGCAAAAATAATCTATACTATTTATAAACTTAAGACACGCATACGAGCACAAATCTTCACATTATAAATGATAAAACATTATGTTTCTCAGTTCACATCTTTATTCCGAGTTATGTCTTACAAGAAACTATTTTTATAGAATGGTACTTAGATATAGAAGGATGATATTAGAGGAATAAAAATATTTTCAAAAATTTTTATGCCATTTAACATATATAGATTTGGTTTGCATTATTTTGTAGAATAGGGAAAGAATTACATATCTTAAATTATTTATTTTTTAAATATATTGTAGTTTTTGCCTGGTGGGATATGATGAGATCTTGGTTTAAATATAATAATGAGTTTTGAATATTAGTAGTTTCACTCTTTTAACGAACGCATCACGTTTTTAGCTAACAAAATTACATTCATGCGATAAATAATTCATAAAAAATGAAGCTCATTCAAAATGTTGATGAGTAAAATGAATGGTAGTCCAAAGGGTTACTTTCATGGAACAAGTAATATGAAAGTGATATTTTAGATTATGAGGAAATATAAATATTAATATACATTAAAGATGAATAAAAAGTTATGTGAGTTTTGAGATAATTAATATGTTTAATTTATGGTTTGAGTAATTGCGTTCTAGAGGTATTTGATTTGTCAAAATTATCTGGCGACTTAAGTCACGCCAACCTTTAGCATGGTTGGATATTTGCCCATTAGGTTTCAAAGTGATAGTCTTATCTAGGGCACACCAACCTTTAAAATGGTTGGATATTTTCCCACGAGGTTTCAAATCGATAGTCTTTTCACCACATACTACCTTAACTGAGCACCCTACCACCATCTATTCTATGCCCATAAACAAAATTTCTACAAAGTATTATATAAACATAATTAGAATATTAATATTAAAACATTTAATTACTAATTAATCATAGGAAAACCTTATTATGTTTTTATTATATAAATTTTATATATAATAAAAAGTATTTTTATTAATAATAAATAACATGGTTCTTGGCAGAGGAAGCATCACCTTCAAGTATGATTCACATAAAAACATAGCTAACATAGGTATATGTTCCGTGTTGGGTGATATCGGAACCATGACGATGGCATTGCAGTCTATGTTTGTGAAACCCCGACTGCATATGGTTAAGGTTTCAAGTTTTGGTTAGGGTTTGGTGTCGTTGTCGTTTCTTGTGATCCGTCATCTACCCTACTGCTTTCCTGGGATTCCTATGCCCATCTTTAGGCATCCTCGGGAGTAGTCAATCACTGTTCTTTCCGTTTTTTCTTATTTTTGTTGCCCATCCCCATCGATCGACTGAGATGGAGGAAGATCTGGTGGATAATTCCATGGATCCTTTTGAGTCGGTGTCAATCTAGATGACCTCTCCTCCACACCTGTCTTCTCCCTATTCATCGTTGTCCTTGCAGCTCCCACCCTCTGTAGAAAGTGTGCCTAGGGTCCTAGCGGTGTCCTCTTCCTCGTTTCAAGGCTCCTCGTCTCAGGTTTACCCATTACCGATGAACTCCCCCCCATCCTCACTATTTATTGAATATTTTCCCATGTGCCTTAGTAGCTTTCCACCATCCAAATCGACACCTTTCTCCAGTGGCATCTGTCCACTTCATCTCTACCTACTTTGAGGTATCCTCATCCCCTCCTCCTTTGGATCTCAGTATAATTCTGAATGTGACCCATGCTCCCTCTCTCCCTCAAGTGACCGGTGATCTCTCCTTACCTCCTTGGTCTTCTGTTTTTTTTTTACCACCCACCCGACCTCTTGCCCTCCTTCTTCAGGGTATTTTGTGGGTCCTCAACCTGATGTACAATAGGGAGATACCTCTAAGATATTCGATGATCAGGATATAGCTGCGGAGGGCTCAAACTCTCACCATCAAGGAAAACCCACCCGCACCTCCAGGAAATATAAGTGTGTAAAGGGAGGAAATAGAAAGATCTCTTTGGTTCTTCGGGACGGACTTTAGATGGGGGAGGTTCTGGAGACCGCAGATTGGGTACTAGTGGGGAGAGTACGTGGCTGCACCTATGGCCTTGCAAGACTGAGGCTTTGGATCATGAAAATCTAGGGACATGTACTAGAATAATTACCGGCAGTCATCACACTTCCTCGAGGATGGTTTGATCTTAGCTTTCAGCGACCTGATTATATAGAGTGGGTACTTTCTCGTTATTGGCATATTGAACAGGCACCGGTGATCTTGAAGCGGTGGAGTCCTCTCTTTGATCTGGAACATGAGAACCTGGGTGTGGGACCGATCTGGGTACATCTCCCTGGTTAACACTTCACCTCTGGTCGGAAGACATCTTTAAGCACATTGGTAATGCACTTGGAACCTACCTAGATTATGATAAATCATATATTATCACTGGCAATATGACATTGGCGCGAGTATTGGTTCACCTGGACACCAGGGAGGGTTTGGAGGAATATATTAATATTCAGTGGAAACATTTCTCTCCTCAACATATTTTGGGTTACGAAGGGGTTCCTTTCAGATGTCACAGATGTCGCAGGGTGGTTCGCCTCTACAAATAATGTCCCCTTCTTTGCATCCCTAAGGATGTTGTTGCACCAGATGTGTCTACTGGTGTTGATCTTCCTCCAGATTCAGCGACCTCTCAGGCTCCCAAATTAGCAAGATGCCCACACAAGGTCAATTCCGTAGCTATTGGCACCAGCTTGGTACCTGCTCATCCTCCTTTGCCCCAGGTTACTCGATCTCGTGCGACTATTGTTGGTATCACTCCAGGTAATCCTCCTTTTTATCCTCTTATATTTTCTTTTTTTATCAATTTCATCTTTTGTTGGTACCATATCTACTTGTTCCTCTAATATGACTTTGAACAAACCTCTCACCCCCAGCCATCCAACACCGACTACCCCAATTTTCTCTGATACTCCCCCAACCATCCCTGATCCTCCATCCTCTCTTTTTGCATATGATGTCTCCACAGACTCCAGGAGGATTCATTCCTATAACCGTCAATCCATGGTCAAATTTGCATCCATTTCTGTTGGTGGACTACACATTATCCCCTCCCCTCCCCCTCCTAAGTCCTCCAGAGGCAAACACTATTTTATTTCCAAGGGAATTATCCAAGCCGAGCTAGATGTGGTTGAAGGAAGACAACTCTCTCTTGACAGGGTCCTTAGAGCACCAACTGCCCTTCCTGATTTTCCTCGATGAAGTGGTTGTCAGTCGATTGTCGAGGTTTGGCTAGTCCCGTTAAAAAACTAGCCCTAAGGAGATTATTCGAAAATGAAATGGTGGATGTGATTTTCTTACAAGAAACACTTGGTCTTGCTGAAAAAATTGTCCCTACCTTGCAAACCCTCTGTCCTGGGTGGGTCTTCCATTCCTTTGATGTCAGAGAACGATCTGGAGGCATTGCATTGGGAATCATCCCTAGATCTGTTAATTTGATCAATCTCTTTTGGGGGGGGGGGGGTAGGGTTTCATTAGTGCAGACATCTTCTCTTCTAAATTTGGTCGAGAGATCCAGCTTGTGAACGTATATGTACCCTGCACTAATCGGGTTGATTACTGGGATCACCTTCTCAATCTCTCCTTTATGCACTCTAACAACATCATCCTGGGAGAGCACCTGAATTTCTGTATTGGACATGTTGAATCCTGGGGACACTTTGCTCATATTGATCCTATATCAAAGGCCACAAGGTCACTTTTGGAGGATCGGCATTTGGTGGTCATCCCATTTTCTCGGTTACAACCTACTTGTATGAATCTTAGGGTTAGGGAGGATATGTTGGCTAGAATATTGGATAGATTCCTGAATCATGATTTTCTCCTGGATATAATCCCATCATACCCTCAGTGGGTTGGATTAGGAGGAATATCATATCACTCTCCCATCAATCTAGATTTAGCGGGGGACTCCTGCAAACCAAAATCACCATTTAAATTCAATGTGACATGGTTAAAGGATGGGGATTACATCAATTTGATCACAAATTATTGGGTATCCAACCCATCTACGCTTGGACAATCCCCCTCGACATCCTTCACCTCCAAAATCCTTGAAGTGAAGAAATTAACTATTGCATGGGAAAAGGAGAAAAAAGAGAGGGACAACCATGCTCTACAGGAAATTGAGCAGAAGTTGGCCTCCTTGGAAGAGGTGGAAGGCAGGTGTTTGTATCAGATTCTTCAAAATCCCATCTGATGCATGTAGAATCTGAAAGGACTCGCATATTGAAGGACAAAGAAGAAACATGGATAATAATAAGTAGGGCTACCTGGCTACAGGCTGGTGATGACAACACAAAATGTTTTCATCAATTTTAAAAATGGCAAGAAGGCTATCAACACTATTTGGCACTTAGATGATGAAGTTGGAAAAATGGCTCAGACCTTTCATAAACTTGCCACTCTTGGTAATGCACTCTTCAGTCAGTTATATAAGGTCCCTCGGGTTGCATCCCTGGCTGAGATCATAAAGGTGTTAGGATATTCTGACACATAGGAAATAGTTAAGAATAACTTAATCTAGTGTAGAGTTAGGTAAAGTGTGTTTCTTTACCATGTACATTTGTAACTTATAATCGGATGGTCACGATTTGTAGTGATCCGACGGTTATCTCTCACCTCGGTATTAACGGCACTTGATCCGTGGCTTAACACCCGATTGGTCCATGATCTCTATTTAAAGAGCATGGAGGGTGATTTGTCCAGTAACCATTTATGAGAGAAACATATGTAACTTTTCTTTTTATATTAATAAATTCCCTAAAGTGGCCGTGTTGGCTCAGGGCGTGGACTGTTTCCCTCTTTGAGGGTTTTAACCACATGATTATACTGGTGTACTGATTTGTGATCTATTTGTGAGCAGTGACCTTTAGTTCTTGATCTATGAAACTTACCCTGTAAATTCCTACATGGTATCAGAGCTATTTTGAGGGCCGCATCCATTGTTGATCAAAATCCGAAGCTGGTTTAACTGCATGTGAATTCCATTTTGTAGATATACTATTTCTGAACATTTTTGGGCTTGGATAACTGCTCTGTTGTGTCTGGAGCGTCTGTTACAGTGAGGAACTCCTTTCATTTCATGCGAAAATTTTTCCGGCTGCCCAAGTTATGTCAGTTTAGATCTGGAGGTATAAAGCATCTATTTTGCAGTTATATTTGTTAATAGTTTTGCTTATTTCATTTTTTTTTCTATATTAAGGTTTTATTTATTTTCCGGATCTATACCCTCTTCTCTGTGTATGATATTTGATGTGCACTCCATGTGATCTCGGCAAATCAGAAACAGGAAAAAGGGTTTTTTTTGCTACGTATGCTCTTTCCCCGCGTCTTTGTGCAATCTCGAGAAATCAAAAATAGTGAAAAAATGATAGTTTCCGGTAAGGCTAACCGAGAATCTAACATTCTGTCGTAAGGCTTTGCATTTCATTTTTTTTTTGCTCATTTTTTGTGTTTTTTTGTGCAGGAAAAGGCACGCACACCGAAGAAGAAGAAGAAGAAGAAGAAGAATAATAATAATAATAATAATCCCTCTTACCTCCTTTCTAAAATAACATGATCCTTTACTATCTCACTTGGTGAGGGGTTTGTTTATGAGAATATAGGTCTTTGGTTCAAGTCTCCTTCTCAAGCTTCTTTTGTAAAAAGTTTTTGTTCAAAGGGGTGGAATTTTTTTTTTAAAAACCGCACTTCATCCCATTCCCGTAACTATTTTGCATCTACAACTCAATTTTTTCAAAAGGCATAACTTCTTCATCTGAAAGCCTTTTTTCGAGCCGTTTTTTTTTAAACGGCCTAATTTTTCAAGATATTTCCATTGAGCAGTTATTTTCAGCTTTTTTCAGCTTCGTTTAAAATTAAAAAATTAAAAAAAAAAAAAAAAAAAAAAAAGAAGAAGAAGAAGAAGAAGAAGAAGAAGAAGAAGAGTGCATGCCCGGTTATTCTTAACAGCACCAATTATTTCCAATGGCTACCTCACATGGTAGATATAATCAGAAGTAAATGGATTTATAGAATAGCCATAGGACAAGAAACTAAACCTTCCGATGATGATAAAGTTCCTAAATGGGAAAATATACAAGATCAAGCACGAGGGTTGATAGGAATGTCCATTGCTCAAGATCTTTGATTTCACATCCTTGACATTGACACCCCTGATAAAGCCCTAGAAAAGCTAAATAATGTTTTTGGCATTCAAAATCAAATTAGGGCCCACTAGCTTGAAAATGATTTGCTTACTTTGGACCCTAATAATTTCTCCTCTATTGAAGACTTTTTGTCCAAATTCAAGACCCTTAGACTTCTTTTAGAAGGGTGTAAGGTCAAAAAGGAAGATGGTAGCCTCATCTATTGAATTCTTGCTAAGCTTGGCCCTGCATACTCTGTATTTGTTTCTTCCTTCCATTCCACCAGAGAAGCCATCATTTCTTCAGGAACCACCTACAAGAATCCCTCTTTTGATGCCTTTTGTGATTCTTTGATAAGAGAACGAGAAAAACTTTTACACCTTGGTCTTATCACTACTGGAAACGCTTCTAAGAAAGCCTTAGCAACCCAAAAAAAACCCTATCAAAAGAATCCCAAGAAGAAGTATCCTAAAAAATATGTTCCTAAACCAAATAAGGGCCCTAAGCAATTTTAGCCGCAAACTGAAAAATCAAATCACCAAAATAATAAGGCAAATCAAAACAAAGGGAAGAATACAGATAGACATTGCAACTTTTGAAATCAAGATGGCCATATAGATTCCAAATGTTTTAAGAAGATTGAAGCCTTAGAAGCTACAATGAAGAAGCACAACATCAATTTGGAGCATTCTTCACCTTCATCTTCAGGCATGGCACTTTCTGCTTTTGGTTTTCAAGCATCAAGATCTGGTTATGCATTAAATGTGTCTTCTTCTTCTCCTTCTCATGAGTGGCTCATTGATTCTGGAGCTTCTTACCACATGGCTAAAAATAAATCCATGTTTTCTTCTTTAAATGATTGTAACACCAAACACATTTATGTTGGTGATGATAGATCTCTTAGTGTTGTAGGATCTAGAACCATTTATCTAGATAATGGTCAGTTTAATGATGTACTATGTGTTCCTACCCTGTCATGCAACCTTCTATCTGTTTATCAGATAACTCATTCAGGTGAAGGGAAAATAGTAGAATTATCACCTCATGATGTTGTAATCAAGGACCTCAAAGATCCTAAACATATTTTAGCTACTGGCATTGCTGATGATTCCACAAGGTTGTATAAGTTTGACAACTTTGGGTCATCATCTCTTCCCTCTGTTTTTTTTGCTCATAATGATGATGTGAGAAAACTTTGGCATGAGCGATTTGGTCACTTAAACTATCGCTCTCTTCAAACTCTGTGTAAGGAAAATATGGTGACGGGCCTTCCTATGGTATCTTGCCGGGATGGTGTTTGCTTCGGATGTGTACTCAGAAAACATCATCGGGATAGTTTTGACAAACGTGCCTCTTGGCATGCTTCAACCCTTTTGCAGCTTGTGCACAGTGATTTATGTGGTCCACTTCCTGTTGTTTCTTTCTCTGGTTGCAAGTACTTCTTAACTTTCATTGATGATTTTTCCAGATGCACTTGGGTATACTTCTTAAAACTCAAGAGTGAAGTTTTTAACATGTTCTTGGCCTTTAAGGCCTTTGTTGAGAAACAATCTGGACATCAAATTCTTAAGTTAAGATCAGACAATGGCAGAGAATATGTTAACAACAAATTTATCAACTTCTGCACTGAGCATGGCATTCAATTGCAACATACTGTTCCATATACTCCACAACAAAATGGTGTAGCTGAAAGGAAGAATCACACCTTAAAAGAAATGGCTAATTGTATGCTTTAATCTAAAGGACTTGGTCTCAATTTTTGGGCAAAAGCCATTAACTGTGAAAATTACATAGTAAATCGCACTCCTACTAAGGTTTTAAAGAATATAACTCCAAAAGAAGCTTGGAGCTCAATCAAACCAGATGTAAGTCACTTTTGTGTTTTTGGAAGTGATGCTTGGGCCCATATTCCAGATGCGAAACATAAAGCCTTAGAACCTAAGAGTGAAAAATGTATTTTTGTTGGATATTCTGAAGATGTCAAAGGATATAGACTTCTTCAACCCAAATCCAAAAATATAATCATTAGAAGAGATGTAAAGTTTGATGAAAATATATCAGCCTACGAACCTAGTTAGGCGGGTGTGCCACCTTTGGCCTACGAGCCTGATTTAGCATATGTGCCACCTATCTCTCTCTCTTCTATTTTTAATATCATTCCTTCTAGTTCAGATGATGACAGCGAGGATGAAAATCCTCCTCCAGGTCATGAAATTTTTCCTTATGCTCCATCGCTTCCAAGATAGGTCCGCTCTACTCAGGATGCAGCAGGTTCTCTTGTAGGTGACCCTATCGATCGATGACGTACACGTTCTCAGTTCGAAAGAGCTTATTCCTTATTAGCTCAAGTTCCAGAAAAACTTGATCCAGAAACCTTTGAAGAAGCCTTCGGTCATCCAGATTGGGATGAAGCTATGAATGAAGAGTATCGTTCCTTATTGGAAAACAATACTTGGGATCTTGTTCCTCTTCCAAAAGGAAGAAAACTTGTCAGATGCAGATGGGTTTACAAAACAAAGTTTGGACCAGATGGAAAAGTGGATAGACATAAAGCTCATCTTGTCACTAAAGGTTTTTCACAAGTTGAAGGCATTGACTATATTGAAACCTTCTCCCCTGTTGCCAAAATTAATTCTATCCACCTTGTTCTTTCCCTTGCTGCCTCCTTTAAATGGGAAGTCCATCAGATGGATGTTAAATATACCTTCTTACATGGAGATCTACATGAAGAAATATACATGGAACAACCCCTTGGCTTTATCCAAAATGACTCTATCCTTGTTTGTCGCCTTAGGAAGTCTCTCTATGGTCTCAAACAAGCTCCTTGGGCTTGGTATGCCAAAATGGATAGATTTATATTAGATAATGGATTTTCTAGGTGTCATTCTGACAACACTGTCTACACCAAGAAAGTGGGTAATTCCTTCACCATCCTTGTTCTTTATGTTGATGATCTCATCCTTATTGGTAGTGATCAAAACCATATAAACCATGTGAAGTCTAGCCTCAAAAAGAAGTTTGAAATGACAGACTTAGGACACTTGCATTATTTCCTTGGTCTTCAAGTCTTGCAATCCAAGGAAGGCATTACCCTCTCTCAGTCCAAGTATGCATGCGATCTTCTACACCACTTTCACATGGAAGACTATAAGCCTGCCCCTTCTCCCTTTCAGTCTGGAGCCAAGCTTTCAGTTAACTGTCATTAGGGGAATTTTGAGGTCTAAAATGGGCCTCCTAAGGAAAATGTACAATCAAAATTCACTTTATGAGAACCAATCACATTTTTAGGGGATAACATCATCCCTAATGGTTAAGGTGGCATTGCTTGAGTTAAAGGTACTTACTTGTCACATTCTTAATGGTGGATAAAAACTCATGGTTAACCATGGTAGTGCTCTAAGTACTTTTAAAGTCAAAGTAAAATACTCTTAATAAATGTCATTTCACACTTTTTGAATAAAATTCATACATAAAATAATATATTACATTTATTATATTATTTTTATAAAGTACATTAATTACATGTTATGATACAATTTAAATAATATAAATTTTAATTAAAAACATATTGTATAATTAAGATTTTAAGAATTTATATTTATATTTAATTTTAAGTTATTTAAGTACAAAGGACAAATGCATTAGTTGTTCAATGATAATGACTTTTTCTTGAAAAACTCATTCTTATTTATAGTTACATCAATTTAAATTTTTTATTAATTTATTTTGGTACAACTTTTGAATTGAATTTAACCATGGTTACATGGATTGTGGTGCAAAAAGTGAATTTCAAATTCATAAATATTATTTTATTGATTTATCTATTATTTTATTATTTCTTTAGGAGGCCCATTTTAGATCTTAAAAGTCCCCTAATGACTACCCCTGAAGTTGATGCTACCTTATGCCGTCAACTTGTTGGTAAAATTTTGTATCTAACCCATACCCATCCTGACCTTTCCTTTGTCGTTGGTCTTGTCACTCGATTTATGCACCAACCTCATGAAATTCACTGGAAAGCGGCTAAAATAATACTTTGATATATTCAAGGTATAGTTCAGTTCGGGATTCATTACAGTGCAGGAGCATCTCCCTTGTTGATTGGTTTCACTGATTTTGATTGGGCTGGTGACCCTAATGATTGGAAGTCCACTACAGGATATGTATTCACTCTTGGTTCAGGACCTATTACTTGGTCTTGTAAGAAACAAAGTGCCATCTCCCTTTCTTCAGCAGAAGCAGAGTATCGTGGCGCAGTTGAAGCCAGCAAGGAAGCCATGTGGCTTCGTCAAATCTTGTCTGAATTTGGTCTTCATCAGCAGCATCCAACTACACTTTGGAGTGATAATCAGAGTGCCATTTAGCTATGTAAAGATCCAGTTCAGCATCAACGTATGAAACACATTGAACTCCACATACACTTAATCAGAAAGCTCACTCATGATCGTGTTCTTGAAGTGCAGTATTGTCCAACCAATGATTAGATAGCTGATATCTTTACAAAGGCTCTCACAGAAGTGAAGTTTACCAAACTTCGATCCATGCTTGGAGTTCAGGAAATTTGTCATTAAGGGGGTATAGGCTCTAATGCCTCCTTCCTTCTCCTATTTTGTCACTTTTGTAAATACTTCAATCCTATCCCAATTTGTTCTTAAGGGGGGATGTTAGGATATTTCGACACATAGGAAATAGGCTCCATTTGTGTCACCTTTGTAAATCCTTCAATCCTATCCCAAGTTGTTCTTAAGGGGGGGATGTTAGGATATTTCAACACATAGGAAATAGTTAAGAATAACTTAGTCTAGTGTAGAGTTAGGTAAAGTTTGTTTCTTTACCATGTACATTTGTAACTTATAATCCGACGGTCACGATTTATAGTGATCCGACAGTTATCTCTCACCTTGGTATTAATAGCACTTGATCCATGGCTTAACACCAAATTGGTCCATTATCTCTATTTAAAGAGCATGGAGGGTCATTTGTCCGGTAACCGTTTATGAGGGAAACATATGTAACTTTTCTTTTTATATTAATAAATTCCCTGAAGTGGCCGCATTGGCTTAGGGCATGGAACGTTTCCCTCTTTGAGGATTTTAACCACGTGATTATACTGGTGTACTAATTTTTGATCTTTTTGTGAGCAGTGACCTTTGGTTCTTGATCTACGGAACTTACGTTGTAGATTACTACAAAAGGTTGTTGGATTTTTTCCTCAATTTGTTGAGCAGGATAGAGAGGAGGATATCATCAAACTAGTAACTATGGGTGAACTCCAGGAGACTATGAAATGGTTCAAGAAGGATAAGAGCTCGGGCCCGGATGGTTGTCACATCGAATTCTATCTGGATTTTTTTTATATACTTGGAAATGACATTATTCATGTTGTGTAAGAATGTAGGGAGTTTGGCTACATGTATGATTCTTTCAACTCCACCTTTATTTCTCTCATCCCCAAAAAAGACTCCCCCAATAGTTTCAATGACTTTAGATCTATCTCCCTTTGCAATTGTATATACAAACTTATTTCCAATAGACTCAAGCCCATTTTATCAAAGCATATCTCACCTGAACATTTTTCCTTCCTCAAACATCAGGAGATTCATGAAGCTATAGGTACTGCTCAAGAGGTCTTTCACTCCAATAAGATTAAAAAACTAAAAGTTATTATCCTAAATATTGACCTTGAAAAGGATTTTGATCATACAAATTGGTTATACAATCGTACTTTTTTAACACACCTGGGGTTCCCCATGGATTTCATCAATTGTATTATGTGTTGTATTACTAATGTCTCCTTCAGTGTACTCATCAATGGATCAGCCTCACCTTTCTTTCATTCTGAGCGGGGACTTAGACAGGGCTGCCCACTATCCCCCCTTATTTTTCTCTTAATCATGGAAGCATTTAGTCGGTTTATAAGGGAGGAGCGAAGAGTGGGCAGAATTTAGGGCATCAAAATTGTTGATAGATGCACTGTAACACATCTCTTATTTGTCGATGATGTACTCATTTTTTGAATCGATCCATCGGGGACTCTTCTGCCCTCTTCTATGTCCTAGAATATTTCTGTCTGGCTACAGGAATGGAGTGTAATAACCAAAAATCAACCTTTTCAACTATTGGATGTACTCATCAGGAATCAACTTTGGCACTTCTCAGATTCCCTTTCTCTCCCCTTTAGCTGAAAGATGGGCTTAAATACCTTGGATTTCGGTTAAAACCAACATATTATAGAATCACATATTGGACATGGCTAATAGATAAAATTGAAAAAATAATACATGCATGGTACCATCGTTGGGTATCCTAGGCGGGTCGCCTTATCCTTATAAAATATGTGATAGAAGCTACCTTGGTGTACTAGATGTTTCTGGCCTGGATACTGAAAGGAATCTTATCCAGGATACAACAGTTTTGTTTTCGTTTCATATGGAAAGGTAATCAGGAGGGCCACACTTTTCTTAGACCCAATGGGACCACACTGCTCTGCCAAAGAAATGGGGGGGATGGGGCATGAAGAATATTGATGCTTTTGCAAAATCCATGGTGGCCAAGATGGGTTGGTAGGTGCTTACCTCACAAAATATTTGGTCATATGTGGTTACTCGGAAATATATCAGGCCTCTGCATCTAAAGGAATGGATCAGAAGACCAAATTGGAACATGACACACATCTCTTCGGTCTGGAAAGTTGTCCTTAACTCACTTCCCTTTATCAGAGATGGTTTGTCATGGAGGATCATATCTGGGAACATGGATCTTGTTGGATTGGACCCTTGGTTGGGATGTGGAAATGCTCATCAGCTCCCACTAGAGCTTATCCAATAAACTATCTTAGGTATCAATCATATTACGCAAATTGTAGATCCGGATCATTCATCTCTATTCTTCCAAGGATGAAAATCTGCTGAGTATTCTAATATACCTGAAAAATGGAGACTGGCTTGGATCATTGACAATGGTCCTCTTGGAATCCCACATTCATATCACAAAAGGAGATGATGAAATTATCTAGTCACATGTTGTGCATGGATACTATACTCCCAAGGAAGGATATTCTTTCAGATTATCTAATCACAAGCCTCAAGAATCTATCTGGTGGTGCATTTTCATTTGGAAATTAAAAGCCCCTCCACGTTCTAAGTTATTCATGTGGTGTGTTCTCCAAAACAAGGCTTCTATGGGGGATAACCTACTTAAGCAATCCTATCATGGCCTCACTTGGTGTATTATGTGTAAGAAAGATTCTAAATCCACTTACCATCTCTTCCTTCATTATCCCTCCACCAGCTCTTTCTGGCACCTCATCCTCTCATACTTGCGTATACCTATTAGTTGGATTGGTTGTAATGTAAATGAGGCCTGGCAATCTTAGTGGAGCATTTCTCTCCCACTTAAGACCTGAAATCTCCCTCCCTTGATCTTTTGGGGCATCTAGCTTCTTCGAAACAAATCTATTTTCCATGACATTGCCCCTAATTGGCACCTGGATTTGTCCTAGATAATCTCCATCTTTCACAGCCTCCCCGATGATGATCCCCCGCCCTCATAGAACAATCACACTTGAAGTAATTTAAAAACACCACCCCTAGGCTTATTTTGATGGTTCTACACAACAAATTTGTTGTGGCGGGGGGGGCATGTTATACCTCAATGAAGATTATTTTTTCAAAATTAAAATGGGCTTAGGAAATATCACGAACAACTATGTTGAGCTTATCACTCTGAGACACCTCCTGCACTTTTCCATTGAGAATGAATGCCATCACATTCATATTTTTGGCGATTCAAAGATCATCATCAATTGGTTTAATCAAACTTTGGAATGTCGGGTGCACACACTTTGGAATATTTTGTAGGAGACTTAGCTTTTCAAATCTCATTTTGACTCTATCTCTTGTCATCCTATTTACAGGGAACAGAGTTTTATTTTTGACGCTTTATCCAAGGATATCGTGCACCAGCCTAGGGAGAAATGGTTGATTGAGGAGCAGACTGGACAGGCTTTCTACCAATACTACCAAAAACTATACATTGATCACTTGCAGGGAGGGGTTGACAGACCTTGATTTTGTTGATTTCCAGTTATCTTCAAGAAGATATAATTTATCCATCTATTATATGTATATTTTTTCCAACAACAGAACTTTGTACATGGACATTTCATCTTTCTCGTAAGGGACCACTCTTGACATTTTTTTTGGAAGGTGACCACAGTCACACCTTTTGTTGCATATGCTTCCAAACATCTACAATATGTTATTTTCTCAAAATTAATGAAAATTATGATTTTTCCTTGGGGAAAATAATAATAAAAATGAGCACTAGCACTATATTGTCTAACTTTTTAATATAAATTATAAAAAAATAAATTCAAAACTCTCCATAAAGATAATGGGTTAATAATTAATTCTCAAATGCCTTAACTTCAAAAGCATCAAGTCCTACATATTAGTTAAGTAAATATAAAGTCAAAAATATAAAACAAAATAAAATATTTTAGTTACAAGATTTTAGATGGGGTGATTTATTTTTTATGTAAAGGTAAAGTAAAAGATATATAAAAAAAAGTCAAATATTTTAGTTAGAAGATTTTAGATGGGTTGATTTATTTCTTCTTGTTATTGAAGATAGGAGATATAATGTTAGTAAATAATATAATACAAAACATGGAACTTAAACAAATTAATTAATTAAAATATGCTTTTGTATAATATTAGTAATTGTAAATTTGGCGTAACCATAAGATGAAATCAAATCCAAACTATTTTACAAACCGAAAAAAAATTCTAGCAATGCTCAAATTCTTGAAGTGGAAATTAAAAGGTGTGTTAAGATTCGAATTGAAAATATGCGGAGGTGAGGAAATGCAAACGTCGCCCCACCCCTCACCAATAGTCAATGGGAATTCAGTATTACTAGTTATTGGTAACATGGATATCTACACTTACCATATAACACTTATTGATTTTGGAAACTCAATAATAATACCATCTCCAAAATACCATCAGTAGATTGCTTGACAATGCAAGCAAAGAGAATCGTACCGTTATTAGATTCCTTGACAATGTAAATGAAGACAGTCGTCATTATATATGAAAAATCATGTTTTGATTGTTTATTGTAAATGTGTCATGGGTCTCCAAACTCGAAAAAAAATCAATGACAATTGATTTGTCTCCACAATATTGTTGATAGGAAAATTTTTGTAGATCATGTAATACTCTTTCCAATTCCACGCCTCTTAGAACATTGTAAGTTGTAATCCTATAGTTTACATGTATGATACAATTTAATCGATAAAAATAAACAAACCAACAATTTTCCTTGCTAATGGTAGAATAAACCATAGTTTCATCTATAGTTCTAGTAGTTGTAATTGGACTACTGCACTTCGCACATACAATGTCGAAGGGATTCATATATGCACTAATCGTCATTAGTAGTCCTTGTAAGTAATGAAAAATTGATATAAAAAACTGAGACTTAACAACTTGAAATAAAATGACTCTCTCTCTCTCTCTCTCTCTCTCCGTATATATATATATACAGAGAGAGAGAGAGAGAGAGAGAATTTATCTTGCATACTCCACTCACTGAAGAAAGCAACTTTCTCAAAATTTCCACTTTATTTTTTGTTTTCAATGAAAATATGAATGTATATTGTGAAGTTCATAAAACTTTTTCTTATTTTTTAACTATATTTTTTAGCAATATGAGTGGGAAAAATGTTTTCTTGCAATTGTATTTGGATTGAAATATATGTTGGAAGAAGGTTTTTGTGTACTTGAACTTGTCACATATGCATTATTTGTAAAACAATACATGTAAATTATATCAGAGACATACAATAACTTGATATCATTGAAACATTCGAATAAATCTAAGATTACTATTTCCTTGTCCTAGTTTTCATTCCCATCTTTGATTTCTAGTACACATTGCATCCCAGTCTGTGCTGCTTAAATTGCAATGGCACCGATTGTGCCAACCGGAAACATATCTCGACTACGAAGCATATTTTCAATCATGATATTTGGGAAAAATCGACACTCTCCGGAAACAAGACAAATGTTTTCTACAATGCTAAAGCTATTTAGTTCAATAATTTTCTCGTATTCACCACTATCATATTTGTGCTTTGGAATTATTTCAAAATTTATAATAGAAACCCTAACATTTGCAATAAGTTTTTCCTCATGTTGTTTGCTAAATTTTGTTGGCAAAAGCAATATTATTGTCATTTCATATTTCTTATATGTCAAGTCTACATGAAGTATTGGTTTTATCTTATTTTCTTTGTCCAAAAAAATTCAATATGTAACTAACACAATGCCATGAAAAGTGCTTCATGTTATGTTGTTACTAATATATTCGCTCAATAATGGTATAGACTTGATATTTTTTTGCCTAGTCATGAACATTGAATTGAAATTAATTCAAGAAAACAAAAAGGAAATATGTTTGAAAGTTAGCTAAACCTGGATATAACTACCTTTATCTCTATGTTTCTTGTCTGTTTTCTGCACCTTTTACTGTGTCTCCCATGATATCTGATTATGTAATTTTTCTAATTTCCATCTCTACTTTTTCATCTATGTATATCTTCACATCACTAACATTATCTTTATTTGAGACAAGTTCAAAATCTAATATTTTTTTCTTGTTCACAAATACTGCACTCAAACCACCACTTAAAAATACATTATAAATGATAATAAGAAAGAATTCGCTCATGAAGACATAACCAGATATCGCAAAGTCATTCTTAATGTATATTCTAATATCAAGGTCATAATTACCAGATAGAATCTGATTTCTATTAATATAGGTAAACTACTAAATAGATTTTAGTTTTGAAGTCCCTTGTTACATATATTAAACTGAAAAATTAACAAATATATAAATGCGCAAATGTTTTATAGAAATATTAAAAATACCTTTTTGTTTGTAGTTGTTCTCCTAGATCAAAATCTTTAAGTTTTACATGTTTCCTGAAAATTGAAAAAGCGTCATTTTAAGTTACAGTACATAAAAAATTATAACATAAAAAAATAGAGTTGTATAAAGTAATAATCAAAGGAAAATGAATAGAATAAAAAAAACACCTTTTAGCAAATTCATCACTGTCTTTAACTGTACCTATTCTACGTCTGTTCATCTTCCCTACTCTGAAGATATGTATCAGATCAAATATATAGAAATATAAAAAAATAGGTTCTAATTTCATAACATGAAAACAATTCATTCATAACAGCTACACAGTGCTAACATATATTATATAAAAAGATTTAGCACTCTCATATCATCCACTTTTTAAATTATGCATCTCATTGTTATAGGGTCATACGTTCTCGTAACATATATTGTATAAATTCTCTAAGTACTCACACATAGAATGAATGACACGCAATTTACTTAACAAAAATTCTACACGTTTTACACTTGTGTCCAAAATAAGATTACAAATAAAATCCCTCACGTCATGAAACTATCAGAATGACCACCATACATCCTGGAGAACAAATCCTTTTGTAACCATCTCCCCTAAAAAATAATTGAACATGCATTGGCAACATGTATGCTAAAAATTGCATGATAAACACATGCCCAATTCTCTTCCAGGAAACATAAATAGAAATAATGGTTACAATTGTGTTGAAGGCTGGAAGGTGATTTCCTCAACATTGGGGATTCCACCCAGTCGGGAGCTTAAAGCAACTCATTTTCCGTTGAAATGGTGGGTCCAACTGGGGATATAGGGATCGATTTCTCATATAAAAAGAGTTTATATGAATAACAAAAGGGAATAGAATCAACACAAATGGGGTGATTTATTTCTAATGATAACATAAATTAAATCTAACTACTTCCTAGGATCGGACTCTTTTATATTATTATAGAGAAAGGTTTCACAAACATGAAACAATATAGATCATTGCATACTTAATGAATATAAGCACACATAAGAAACTAAATCAATGTAATTGATTTAGTTGATGAATAACATCAATCACATAAAAGACTTCTTAGTTTCACATCTAGAAACATATCATTCAATATATTATATCAATAGTAATAACAACATATATCACTTCAATGCTTATCAGAATGAAATAAGTAGAAAAAAATAAGTTTGCTATAAATCTCAGAAACATAAAACAATTAACACACAGATAATAGTACCCGCTACATTATAGCTTTAGATCTGCAAAATATAGATTTAGGGTTTAGATTTCCAATTAGATAACTTATGTTCCAAAATAGTGCAAGTTCCAAAAGTAGTCTTATCAAAATTCTGAACCCCTTTCTAAATGCATGAAAGGGGTTTAAATACTAATTAATATTACAAAAATAGAAGACTTGTGAAAAATTTCTCTAAAACTATTACTCTAAAAACTATATAACTAAAAACTATGAAAATAAATTGCATCGGTTGGAACAACCTCGGGACTGTTTCCCAGATTCATTCTCTAACTGATCCTTGAGTTGGCACGCATTCATCATATGTTCGATCTGGGGGGGATGAATTGGTTTCATTTGCATCTGCCCCGTGAATACTGCATCCTTTAATGTTGGAAGAAGTCGATCTGCTACAATGGAGAGAAATTTCAACATTAGCCATTGGCTACGTGGTTTAATCAACACGTACTAGTAACTTTCCATATTTGATTTGGTCAGGGTTTGAATGTTAAGAGATTTTCTCCTAGATTTTTCTTGCCAATTAGGTTGGCTTGAAAAATAGAATCTCTTATGTATTCAAAAATTCTAGAAGATATATTCTTAGCTCTGATAATAGCTAATTTAGAACTTTTCATTTTAATGTCTCAGTCTCCAAATATTATGTATTTGATTGATTCTTCAAGACGAGTGGGATTGGCCGCTCTACCATGTACAGTTTCCTGCCAATCTATAGACTTAGACACTTTATCATCAATCTCATCATAATAAGTCCTCATATCATATATTCAAGTGACTAATTGATCACTGGTTTTAAGTAGATCTTGAACTTGATTTATCTTATGGTAGAAAGCTACTTGTTGCTTCAACGGTAATTTCTCTAACTATGTAGCTTCCTTTATGACTACATTGAGTTCAGGATTCTCCTGGAACTTCTCGATTCTCTATTGTAAATGATGGATCAATTGATCCTTTTCATTAAGCTTGTTTTCTAGTTTGAGTTTAAGACCCTAAAACTCTTGTTGAAGAGTAGTGATATTTAATTACAACTCCTGTTCAATCTGTTGCTTTTCATTCAAGAAAATTTGCTCCATCTGAGAAATTTTATGATCCTTTTCTCTAATTATTGATTGAATTTATGCTGAACAGTTGCATCTGTGTAAGCTCCTGCAAATTGAGACAGTTTATGAAGTTCTTCCTCTGGAGCTGATTGAGTCTCTTTCCAAAGGATTTTCATTGGTGTTACGTTTGGAGTTAGTTCTGGAGATTTCTCCATCCTTCGCCTCTTCTTTGAACTGGTCATGATAGCTTTATGCTTTGGACTATAGAATACTTCCAATGGAGGTACTTCCTCAATGTTGAGGATAATTTCATCAATGGGAAAAGCTAGCATGATTTCCATGTCTTGGGTAGATGTAGATTCTCTATTTTCTTCCATATCATTGTTTCTTTGTCTTTCACTTTTCTCAACATATTTTGTACAAAACTCTGCAGTGGATGAGGTTTCTTTATTTTCTTCTTGACTCTTCAAATTATCATTATCAGTAGGCATGTGCTATGCACTTGGCTCTCCTATAGAAGCTATTGAATTTATAGTGTCAAGAATAAGTGCAACATCTAATTGAATAGTATCATGAGTGGTCAGAATATCAGCTGTAAATAGTACTTTCTCAAACTTTTCCCAGTCTTGGGTGAGTTTTTCATTTTTCTCAATATTTTCAATTTCAGAAATTGGTACCTGAGATGAATATGTTCAAACTATGATCTTTTATGTTTCTAGTGTTGGTCTTTGGAACAAAATTTTCACTAGATGAGAATTTATTTGCTCTCAGTATTCTTTGAACCTCAGTAGGTCTTCAGGACTAAGTCTTACCTCAGATATTTGCTGAACTCTGGAAAATTCAGAAATTGACTCGACCATGTCATCAAACCTATTAGGATCGCTTGGAAATGCTCAAATCTTGACCTGATTTTTTATTTCTCTAGCAACACCATAAGCATCATAATTTCTATTGGGAAAAACTGGGAATTTGAACTATTTTAATCCATCAATTTCAAGACATGTATGCTTGAAAATTTTCAATGTGTACAAGCCACATGAAAAAGGGAAAGTTGACCAAATGGTCTTTTTATCATCTTTCAATACTTTTATCAAACCATTGCCAACAGTTTGATAGGCAATTTCTTTAGCCAATAATATTTCTGGTACGTACAGAGGTAGGATATGAGGAGAAGCATAGCTTCCAAAAACACAAATTTACGTAAATTACACTTCACCAAACCACCTACCTATATACTTAAGACTTTTATCAACTTCAGGGGTAATTCGAGGGATTTTAACTTCAAAAATGAATTGGTAGATCGGGAGCATTATTTCATTATAGATTTTGAAAATATGGGAGTAGTATTTTGATTCCCACAAGAAATGGAACTGGACAAAGATGGGGGTTACTACTTCCTTGGTCCATTTCCATCCAAAGGAGGGGAATTCACAAGAAAAACACATTGTATCCATGATATAAGAGCTCATGTAAAAAGGAGGGGATATATTGGCTTTAACATGTCGATTTCCCCTATAGGTTGTGATGAGTCTTATAAAATTATTAGAAAGAATGGTTGCCCATTTTAGGATATGCTGATCATAGGTTGCTTCTATCAAGGGTGTCCAATTCTCTTTAAATTTACTAGTGTTTACAGACCCAAACATGAGACATATCATTGCAGATATTTGAAAGTAAGGACTTTTAAGAGAAGCAACTGAATATATACCCTTATCATCACACTTATGTCGGTTAGGGTAATTTATCCACTCTTTAATTACTGTTGCAGGATTGTCATTCTCTTGCATGAAATTTTGAATGAATTGTGAGTCGTATCTCTTCTGCGGCTCTCGTAATTTGTACATCTTCTTTAAATCAGTTGGTCTGAGGGAACCAATGAAATTTTTGTTCTTGGTAATAAATTCTCTATCCCTTATATACATTTTATAACACCCATCTCAATAAGTCAGTGTATGGAAGTATTTTTGGACGAGCAACAATTTTGTGAAGAAAGGAGTTAGTTGCAACTATCCAGGATTATGAATCATTGGAAGAAGTATCATTAGATACGGCTTTCTCATCTAGAATTACTTGAGGTTTCTGATTCTCGAATATTTGGTATAACCCTTCCCGGTCTGATAAAACAACATCTGGATTGCATGTGGTATCTGAGATTAAGGGATCCATTTCATTGTTCTCCTCTTGCTACATAATTAACTGTGGTGGGGTGGTGGATTTCCTTCGTGCTTTAACCAAATGTGACATTATTTTATGCCTTGCGTTTTAGAATTATCCTATTCAAACAAACCAGATATGATAAGCTCAAGTCACTCCGAAATGATGTTAACAATCTTAACAATTGAATTCATATGTAATGGGAATCCTTCGATATTTAATTTTGAAACTAAAATCAATTGAAAACCTCGAGATTACAAACTCGCATGAATGAACATTAAATTCAAAAGTATGGATCCACGTGATTCTGACAAGTGTCATTATATCAGGATGTTACATCGACAATTTGATAGACGACATGATTTAGTGTTTTTATAACTCTGCGAAATGCGAAATGCGAAACTACGATTGCGCGATAGTTTTAAACAGAATGCGATATCGGTATATGTTGGTTAACGAGATGTGATATCAGTATCTGTTAGATAACAGATTTCAATGTTTTAGCACTGCAGGAATTCACTTACTTCGCAATTCGATGTTTCGGCATTTCGGCTATTCGAAGTTTTTCAATTTAGTACTTCGCTTATTCGTTTGATCACAAATTTTGTCCCGTTATATGCTTTTGCTTTGAAGTTTTAGATTTTTAAGCGTTTTTTAGTGATTTTATAAAAGAAAATTAAAATCTTAACCTAAGAAATTTCTAAATTGAGTTTTATTTCTAAGAACTGAATATTAACTCTAAAAAATTGTAAAGGGTCCCCATTATTCTCTCTAAGTTACTATCTAGGATAATGGGGAGTTGTTGTAACACTACAACAATTGGCGACACACTCAATGAATCTATAATCTCTGACAAACCTTAAATTAGAGATATTTTAAGAAAATTTATAAGTAATTGAAATATGTTTTTTATATAGATAAATTTTAATTTAAATAACCCAATTTTACTTGAAAAACTTCCCCATACTTCTGCAATTGAAATTTATCTTTAAATTAATAAAACCTTAATAAGTTGAAAATATAAGTAGAAATTTATTTAAAGTTCGGCTATTAGATAAACTTATTAGTCACTATTAGAGCCATTGCTTCCAACAGGAGGTCATAGCCCCGACAGGGTTACTATTTAACCAAAAATGAACCAGTATCCCATTCATAACATAATAAATATCTTCAGAGGTAACATGATAACTTATTTTATTATTTTTAGAATATTTTCCTTTTTTGTTACTTTAAAATCATTATCCTGGGTTGGTAACCAGAAATTGTAATGTCATTCACAGGTTATAATAAATTTGAACAAGTTGACTCATGATGAGATTCCTTGTCTGAAGGTTTTTTTAGACCATGAGCCACTATCTTGGTTTGGTATCCAATTGATAATTTCAAGTTTATTAGTTTCTTATGAACATGATGAGTCGACTCGTGATGAGATCTCTCAACTTTAAAGATTTTTTTTTTTTTAATTATGCTCTGAAGAATATCTAATACATAAATGAATGGGGAGGTTGTCATTTTTCTCATTACGATCTGTTGGATGACCATTTGAGTTAAAGATGCTAATACTTCAATAAAATTTCTCACTTTGTAAAAACAACTTTTTGAACTTGATTCATGTCAAAATAATTTTTCAACTCACATAGTTGGAAGAATTCTTCTTTCTACTGGCTATTTAAATCAATATTTTCTAAAGAAATAGAGAATTCAATTTATGTTTTATTTCCTTGTTTATACCCCTAAGGATCAATACTTTCATGTTCTTTAATAAATACGAAGTGTTTCACCTTTTGTGTAATATTGCAAAAACTTACTTATTTGAATTAACCTATATACATATTTATACAAAAGAATTGTTGTTCTTCAATAAAATTATTTTTTAGGGATAAGTCTATTAACAGAAAGATTTTCCTTCTTCCCTCGTAAATCTTGCAAAATGAAAGTTGATGGACCTATTTTTTTCAATTATTTGAAAAGGGCCAAGTTAGAGCTTTTGAAATTTAGTATGTTTTCCTTTATCTTCATGCACTTTATATCATTTCAATACTAAATCTCTAATCTCAAATTATTTATCCTTGACTATATTTGAATCAAATGAAGTTTTGACCAACTTTGATGATGACTATGTACTAGTTTAGCCTTTTCTCTTTTTTCTTCCATTTTAATTATTTGGGACATTCTTAATTTTAATGAAGAGAAAGGTTTTTCATTAATAAATTGAACTAGGGTTGTTGACGGGATAGTTATATTTAAAATTAAAAATGCCTCTTTCCCATATGCTAATTGAAAAGTTGAAGTTCCTATTGAAGCTTTTTTAGTTATCCTATGTGCCCATAATGCAAAGGTTAAGGCTTGGTGCCAATTCTTTTGATTTTGATCAATGGTCCGTTTAATTATTCTTATAAGGTTTTTATTTTTTGATTATGCTAAGCTATTTCCTTGGGGGTAATAATTTGCAGAATATTTTAATTTAAACCCTCTTTTCAAAGCAAATTTAGTCATGGAATTTCCAAAGAAATAAGAAGCATTGTCAAACACGAGAGCGTTAGGAACACCAAACATTGTGATAATGAATTGATAAAAAAACTCAATAATGTTTTCGGAGTTGGAAGTCTTAAGAGGTATTTATTTTACCCAATTCGTAAAATAGTATGTAGTAGTCAATATATATTTATGTTGTTTAGAAGAATGAGAAACGATCTCACCTATTATTTCAAGTCCTCATTGTTTGAAAGGTTGTTCCATATTGACTGGTTGTAGTGGCATTGATGCTTTTCTTTGTCTTCCTACTGCGGTTTGACAGATTTTACAATTTCTGACATAATTATGTGCATCTTTGAATAAGTTTGGCCAATAATATCCATCATGTAAAATTTAATGAGTTGTAGTGTCTCCACCAAAGTGTCCACCTGCTGGTCAATCATGGATTTCTTGTATCACATTGGGTATTTTAGTTTTCTCTAAGCATCTCAGCAAGACAGAATCATAATTCTTTCTGAATAACACATCATTGACTAACTGATATTGATTATATTTCAATCTTAATGCTCGTTTTCTTTTAAAATCCAACTTCAGTGGAGCATATACATCTTTTAAATAAAATATTAAATCAGCGTATTGAACTTGAGGGTAAACCATGAATACCTCTATAAATTGTTCAATACTAGTTGTTGCCTCATCCAGTGGTGTGTCATTCATTCCTGTAATCAACTTGCAAAAACCTTGACCTCTTACAATTTTAGCAGGTCTTATTTCCAAGTCATATTCTTTCATTTTTGTTACCCAATTGGCCCTCTTTTCTCCTAGTTCCTTTTGAATGAGTATTTTTCTGACTGTTGAGAAATGAACTATCACTTTGACATGAGATTTTAAGAGAAAGGGTCGGAAGTGTTTGACTGCTTTATAAACTACAAATGCATGTTTTTTAGCTCTTGTGTAGTTTAATTATTCTCCTTAAAAATTAGAACTAAAGAATGTAATTGGGGTTTCAATTTTTTTATCATCTGGTTGAGTCAATACTATTGCATATGAAAGATCAGAAGAAAAAGTGTATAGAATGAAATTATTGGAAAAATTGGGAGTTGAAAGAGAAGGAGTTTCAGCAATTGATTGTTTGATGATTTGAAATGATTCCTTCTCTTCTTCTTCCCATTTAAGCAATGTATCTTTCTTGATCATCTTTTGTAGTGGAAGAACAATATGTGAAAAAATTGGAACGAATATTTTGACAAAGTTTATCTGCCCTAAAAATGATTGCATTGATTTTTTGTTCTAGGGTAGTGGAATTTCAGAAATTGTTTTAATATTGTCTGGATCGATACAAATTCCATTCTTTGAGAAAATAATACCTAAGATTTTTCCCTCATAGTAAATCAAATACTGACTTCTTCGGGTTAATAGAAATTCCAAATCTCCTGCATCTTTCAAATATTTTCTTTAAGTCATGCAAGTGATTGTTTTTTCTCTTTTGAGTATATGGTTATATCGTCGAGATATACTACCACCGTTTTATTTATCAAACCTTTAAATGCAATATCCATGGCTCTTAGAAAGGTGGCTCCTACATTCATTAGTCTGAAGGGCATATTTTGGTATGCGTAAGTTCCCCATTTTGTTCGGAATGTAGTTTTCAAACGATCTTCAAGATGAGCCAAAATTTGGTTATATCCTGAAAATCCATCTAGAAAGGACATTAACTCAGAACCTGAAACTAATTGTAAAACTTGTTCCATTGATGGTAAAGGAAAATTATCCTTTTTACATGCCTTATTCAAGTTCCTGAAGTCAATAAAAATTCTAATATCTCCATCATTTTTCCTAACCGATACCAAATTAGAGACCCATTTCAAATGTCTAACAGGAAAAATGTTCTTGGCTTTTAATAGTTTGGATGAATTTTCCTGAGCTTTTGCTAGATAGGTTTACTTCAGGGACCATAGCAATAGTATGTTGAATGAAAGAAGGGTTAAAATTTTTAAGATATTGGTAATTCCATGCAAAAATATCATTGTAGTTCTTCAATAAAGAAACGAATGCATTTCTTTCTTCAGATGAAAGGATAAGCCCTAAATTTATGCTTTGATGCAGATTATTAGATCCTAGGTTGAATAATTCAAGATTTAGAGTAGAACTCTGCAGTTTGCAATTGTTGATTTTCTTGAATCTGTCTTTCAAATCATATAAATCTTCAAACTTAATCACATATTTTGGTAAAATATTTTTATCAGTTTGGTGTTTGATCTGATTATCATGTCATCTTTGTCCATGATTTGATCATCATATGATTTCTAGAAATTAAGAAAACTTAATATATCACTATCATCATTAAAAACTCGCCAACTAGTAACATTATTTGGTATAGATGGTCGAAAAATTATTTCTATATAGAATCTGTAGGGACTAAAATCCTCTGGTGGAATAAGCTTGGAAGCAACATTAGCTAAAAGGTCGGCGTTGAAATTCTGCAATATAGGTATAGGAGAGATATTTAATGCTACAAAATGAGATGTAAGGTCTTGAACCAGGGATTGGTAATGTTTCAAGTGATTTGAGAGACAATGAATAGTATTTCCTACTTGTCTTACAACAATTCCTGAATCCCCAAACACCTGAATATATTTTATATCAAGGCTAATTTCTTTATGGAGGACTTGAACCAATGCCTCGTATTCAAGAATATTATTAGTGAATTCAAATTCTAACCTACAATCTAGCATGGTTTTTTCACCTTTTGGGCTAATGAGTACACATCCTGCTCCTACACCATCATTGGATCTTGATCCATTGAAATAAAGTTTCCAAAACAGAGATTAGATTACAGTTTCTTCTTCAAAATTGAAGCATCTAATGGAATCTGTCTAGGAGTAATTTTATACTTGTGAATTAAAAGATTTTATTGGAAAAGGTGATGTTTGCGCATTGAAATTTCCTAAAAATGATTCTGCAGTGTAATTGCCCAAAATATTGTTGTTAAATACTATAGGCTCATTTTCTTCCCCAAGGTCTGTGACTGAGTACTTCATATTTTTTTCACGGTCAACTATAATTTGATTAGGCTTTCCATTATATGAAAGCCACATGTGAGACTAGTTCGTTGCAAAATATCCATGTAATTTTTCAGACCAATCTCTGCTAAGAACTAAATAGTAAATTCAGGAATATCTGCAATCAGTATATCGATGATTTGAGCGACTTTTTAATTTGATGACAATCTAATACTTACCGAATTTATCTATCCTAATACTTTGACCTTTTTTCTATCCAATTGAACTATATTAACTAATGACTTCAGTGGTGCGATATTTAATTTTTCACATATTGAATATGGAATTATATTGGATGAGGCCCCATAATCAACTAAACAGTTATGAAAATTCTTATTGTAGATTTCATAAGTTAAGAGAAAAGGAGGTGTATGGGAATTATATCTATCACCAATCAAGATAGAATCTGAAGCATTAACTTTGTTAGAATTATTAATAGGAGGTTTTCCCATTCCATTAGTAGCGTTAGCTATAAAAGTTGAAGGAAGAAGAGATGTTGTGACTGCATTCAACTCTTTCAATAAAATTTTATGTTGTTACTTTAATTTGCTAAGTTCATGGAGAGAAATATTGGCTTTAATCTTATTCATATCCTCAATTATGTTATATTCAATAGTATTAGATACTACTAAAGTTTTAGACTGAGGATTGGATGTACATTTTATTGGATGAGAATCGAATGTGACCTGTTGAGATGATTTGACGGGAGGATTTTTGTGAACAGGTTTTTCTTTAGCAATAGAAGTTGGCGTTTTCTGTTTCTGTGTTATTTGTATAGGTTCTACATAATTTTTACTTCTTGTGCTAACTGACATGGATTTGGTTTATGATTCTTCATCAAAGGAAGGTAAAATTAAATCCCATAATCCATTTAATTCGACCACTTCTTCTTCTTGGGATTCATCGGCAGAAGCTGTTGTTTCCTCTTGTTCTTCCTCTTGGTCAGATTCTGCATTAGAAATAACATTAGGAGGCTGAGAGATAGACGATTTATTTTTCCTAAATGATATAAAAGGTTTCTTGGAGGAGGTTTCAACCACCTGCTTCCTAATTTTGACCATATCATTGGACATAGTTTTGAGAATCTTTTGCAATCCTTCAAGATCAAAAGGATATTTAAGAGCTTTCTTTTTTAATTTGTATTTGAATGTTACCTTTTTGGATTTCTTATCTTCTATATTTGACTTCTTTTCTAAAGCAACAATTCTTCTTCCAACAGACAAAGCTTCTTTCATATTTTCTACAAGGGTAGCCTTATTGGCTCTATCTATGAAAATTGCTATATTAGAGGGGAGGGAGGATATGTGTTCCTCTATTTATACATCCACTCCAAGCTTAGAAGTTGTTTGGATTTTATTCAATAACTTTTTAAATTTGGAATTGAAGTCTTTGATATTTTTTGTCGAATTAACTTTTATATTAGAAAGATCATCGATCAATGATGAAATTGTCCTATCATCACCAAATTTAGCAAGAAATGTTTCTTGGAAGGTATCCCAATCTCCTATTGAGCCTGATGGGAGAGAAAAGTACCAGGATCCTGTAGATCCCTGGATGGTATATGGAAAAAATATAACTACAACATCTTCATGTACAACACCATTGAGATTCATGGCTAACATAAAATTATTGAGATGATCCTCTGCGGGAAGACCATCATCAGGGCTATATTTAGGTAGCCATTTTTCTGGATGCACTGGGATAGGATTTCAATTTTCCACTTGAATATCTCCAGGATTAGTCCATGGTAAGTTAGCCATTACTTGCCCATTTGTTTGTGAGGATGAGATAGTAGGTCTAGAAGTAGATTTCGATGGAGAAGAACTTACTACTAGACTAGTACTACTTATAGTAGCACTAATTTTTTGAGTAGAAATGGATATGTAAGAAGGTATGGGTTGAGAAGAGAATAATGCATAAGTAAATGGAAGTGAAGAAGATGTGATCTCATTGATATCTGATTGAGATGCTGATGTAGTAGATTTTTTTCGATGTGAATAAGTAGGAAACTCGAAAGGAGTTATCCCAAGTTTTTCACTTTGCGATCGGGTTAATACACCAATACCTCTAAATAGGGATGTAACATTTTATTTAGAAGTTTTAGGATTAACATGCTTATCTGGAGATATGGTTACTTGTTCCAATTTTTCAATAAAAAACTGAACTTCGGGAGATTTGGTAATATAATATGAAGAATGTATGTGAGTTAATACTTTAGGAGAAGAGAAAGGTGGTTCTACAACTTTAGACTTTTGACTTGTAGATAATGAACGAGATCTAAAAGTTGTAGAATTTTTGGAGGGGTATTGACTTTTATAATGGCTTTTTTATTGATCTTTTGCCTTATATGTCATACATAGTCAGATGGCCCTCCTTATAGCGTTGAAAATGTTGAAGGTTGGAAGGTGACTTCCTCAACATTAGGGATTCCACCCGATTGGGAGCTTAAAGCAACTCCTTTTCCGTTGAAATGGTGGGTCCGACTGGGGATATAGGGACCAATTTCCCGTATAAAAAGAGTTTATATGAATAACAAAAGGGAATAGAATCAACACAAATGGGGTGATTTATTTCTAATGATAACATAAATAAAATCTAACTACTTCCCGAGATCAGAATCTTTTATATGATTATAGAGAAATATTTCACAAGCATGAAACAATATAGATCATTGAGTATTTAATGAATATAAGCGCATATAAGAAACTAAATCAATGTAATTAATTTAGTTGATGAAGAACATAAATCACATAAAAGACTTCTTAGTTTCACATCTAACAACATATCACTCAATATATTATATCAATAGTAATAAGAACATATATCACTTCAATGCTTATTAGAATGAAACAAGTAGACAGAAATATTTTTTCTATAAATATTAGAAACATAAAACAATTGATACACATATAATAGTACCCATTGCATTATAGCTTTAGATCTGAAAAATATAGCTTCAGGGTTCAGATTTCCAATTTGATAACTTTTGTTCCACAATAGTGCAAGTTCCAAAAGCAGCCTTCTCAAAATTCTAGACCCCTTTCTAAATGCATGAAAGGGGTTTAAATACTAATTAATATTACAAAAATAGAATAATTGTGAAACAAGTCTCTAAAACTATTACTCTAAAAACTATATAACTAAAAACTAGGAAAATAAATTGCATTGGTTGGAATAGTCTCATGACTATTTCACATATTCATTCTCTAACTGATCCTTGAGCTGGCATGCTTTCACCATATGTTCAAGATGGGGGGGTGAATTGGTTGCACTCACATATGCCCCGTGAATACTACATCCTTTAATGTTGGAAGAATTCAATTTGTTGCATTGGAAGGACATTTCAACATTATCCATTGGCTATGTGGTTTAATCAAAAAGTACCAGTAACTTTCCATATTTTATTTGGTCAGGCTTTGAATGTCAAGATATTTTCTCCTAGATGTTTCTTAATAATATTTCCTTAGGAATTTGATATCTCGCAAAGTGTATTTTGGATAATCCTGAATTAGGCTGGCTTGCAAAAGAGAATCTTTTATGTATTTAGAAATGCTAGAAGATAGATTTTTAGCTCTGATAATAGCTAATTCAACTCTTTTCATTTTAATGTCCTAGTCTCCAAATATTATGTCTTTGATTCATTCTTCAAGACGAGGGAGATCAATCGCTCTACCCTGTACAGTGTCCTTCCAATATATATACTTAGAAACTTTGTCATCAACCTCATCATAATAAGTCCTCAAATCAGATATATGAGTGACTAATTGATCACTAGTTTTAACTAGCTCTTGAACTTGATTTAGCTTATGATAGAAAGTTGCTTGTTGCTTCGACAGTAATGTCTCTAACTTTTTTGCTTCATTCTTGACTGCATTGTGTTCGGGATTCTCCTGGAACTTCTCAATTCTCTGTTGTAACTGATGGATCAGTTGATCCTTTTCGTTAATCTCATTTTCGAGTTTGAGTTTAAGACCCTCAAAATATTGCTGAAGAGTAGTGATATTTCATTGCAGCTCATGTTCAATATTTTGTTTTTCATTCAAGAAAAATTGCTCCATCTGAGCAATTTTCTGGTCCTTTTCTCCGATTATTGATTGAATTTCTACTACTTTATGAATAGTTGCATCTGCATAAGCACCTGCAAATTGAGATATTTTATGAAGTTCTTCCTCTGAAGCTGATTGAGTCTCTTTCCAAAGGATTTTCATTGGTGTTACGTTTGAAGTTAGTTCTGGATATTTCTCCATCCTTCGCCTCTTCTTTGATTTGGTCATGACAACTTTAGGTTTTGGACTATAGAATACGTCCAATGGATGTAGTTCCTCAATGTTGAGGATTATTTCATCAATGGGAAAAGATGGGATGATTTCCATATCTTGGGCAGATGTAGCTTCTCTATTTTCTTCCATATCATTATTTCTTTGGCTTTCACTTTGTTCAACATATTTGGTAGAAACCTCTGCAGTGAATGAGGTTTCTTTATTTTCTTCTTGACTCTTCAAATTATCATTATCAACAGACATGTGTTGTGCACTTGGCTCTCCTATAGAAGCTATTGAATTTATAGTGTCAAGGATAAGTGCAACATCTAATTGAATAGTATCATGAGTGGTCAGAATATCAACTGTAGATAGTACTTTATCAAACTCGTCCCTGTCTTGGGTGAGTTTGTCATTTTTCTCAATATTTTCAATTTATTTCTCTACAATTGGTACCTAAGATGAAGACATTGAAACTGTGGTCTTTTATGTTTCTAGTGTTGGACTTTGGAACAAAAATTTCACTAGATGAGCATTTCTTTGTTCTCGATATTCTTTGAACCTTGGTAGGTCTTCAGGACTAAGTCTTTCCTCTACTATTTGCTGAAATTTAGAAAATTTAGAAACTTACTCGAACATATCATCAAAATTATCAGGCTCGTTTGGAAATTCTCAAAGCTTGACATGATTTGTTATTTCTCTAGCAACACCATAAGCATCATAATTTCTATTGGGAAAACTAGGAATTTAAACGATTTTAATTGATCAATTTCAAGACATGCATGCTTGAAGTTGCTCAATGCGTATGAGCCACATGGAAAATGGAAAGTTGGCCAAATGGTATTTTTAGCATCTTTCAATACTTTTTTCAAACTGTTGCCAACGGTTTGATAGGAAATTTCTTTAGCCAATCATTTTTCTGGTACGTATAGAGGTAGGATATGTTGAGGGGCATAGCTTCCAAAAACACAGATGTACGTAAAGTACCCTTCACCAAACCACCTACCTATATACTTAAGACTTTTATTAGCTTCAGGGGTAATTCTAGGGATTTTAACTTCAAAAATGACTTGGTAGATCGGGAGCATTATTTCATTACAGATTTTGAAAATATGCAAGTAGTATTTTTATTCCCACAGAAAATCTAATTGGACAAAGATGGGGGTTACTACTTCCTCGGTCCATTTCCATCCAAAGGAGGGGAATTCACAAGAAAAACAGACTGCATCCATGATATAAGAGCTCATGTAAAAAGGAGGGGATGTATTGGCTTTAACATTCTGATTTTCCCTATAGGTTGTGATGAGTATTATAAAATTATCGGAAATAATGGTTGCCCAATTTAGGATATACCCATCAAAGGTTGCTTCTATCAAGGGTGTCCAATTCTCTTTAAAATTACTAGTGTTTACAGACCCAAACAGGCGACACGTCATTGCAGCTATTTGAGAGTAAGGACTTTTAAGAGAAGCGACTGAATACATACCCTTATCATCACGCTTATGTTGGTTAGGGTTATTTATCCACTCTTTAATTAGTGCTACGTGATTGTCGTTCTCTTGGATGAACTTCTGAATGAATTGTGATTCATATCTCTTCTACGGCTCTCATAATTTGTACATCTTCTTTAAATTAGTCAGTCTGAGAGAACCAATGACAGTTCTATTCTTGGTAACAAGTTTTCTATCCCTTATATCCACATTTTCTAACACCCATCTCACTAAGTCAGTGTATGGAAGTATTTTGGGACAAGCAGCAATTCTGTGAAGAAAGGAGTTAGCTGTGTCTGTCTAGGATTCTGAAACATTGGAAGAAGTATCATTATCTACGACTTTCCCGTCTAGAATTACTTGAGGTTTATCATTCTCGTATAGTTGGGATAAACCTTCCCAGCCTGATAAAACAATGTTTGGATTACATGTGGTATCTGAGATTAAGAGAGCCATCTCGTTGTTCTCCTCTTGTTGCATAACTAACTGTGGCAGGGTGGTGGATTGCCTTTGTGCTTTAATCAATCGTGACATGCTTTTATGCCTTGCGTTTTATAATTATCCTGTTCAAACAAACCAGAGATGATAAGATCAAGTCACTTCGAAACATTGTTAACAATCTTATCAATTGAATTCATGTGTGATGGGAATCCTTCGGTATTTAATTTTGAAACTAAAATCAATTGAAAACTACGAGATTACAAAATCGCATTAATGAACATTAAATTCAAAAGTATGGATCCACGTGATTTTCACAAGTGTCATTATATCGAGACGTTACATCGGTGATTTGATAGATGACATGCTTTAGTGTTTTTAGAACTCTGCAAAATGTGAAATGTGAAATTGTGATTGCGCAATAGTTTTAAGTAGAATGTGATATCGGTATATGTTAGTTGACGGGATGTGATATCGGTATCTTTTAGATAACAAATTTTGGTGTTTCGACACTGCAAGAATTCGCTTACTTCACAATTCGGTGTTTCGGCATTTCGGCTATTCATGGTTTTGCAATTCACTACTTCAATTATTCGTTTGATCACAACATTTGTCCCGTTATATGCTTTTGATTTGAAGTTTTATTTTTTTAAGCGTATTTTAGTGATTTTCTTATTTATAATAGAAAATTAAAATCTTAACCTAAGAAATTGCTAATTTGGGTTTTATTTCTAAGAATTGAATATTAATTCTAAATTTTTTTAAAGGGTCCCCATTATTATCTCTAAGTTACTATCTAGGATAATGGAGAATTTTTGTAGTACTACAACAAATTGTCACACTACTTTTTAAATTTTAAACATACGTATTAGATACTAACTAAAGATGATATGTTATTCATGATATCTTATTTTGAACATCTTACCAATGCACCCACATAGAGAATAAATAAAATTAGTTGTTAGAATCATCACATTACCTTTCAAAATTTCATGATTCGTTTTAAATACCAAGTAATAATAATATGTTTAAAAAATTGTTAGAACTAGTTGTGCACAACATAACATAAACCTTCATCCACAATGTTCATACCTTCAAATAAGTGTGGGTGATTAACTATGTGCACTCATTAGAGAACTTTTGAGGTTTAAAATGGGCCTCCTAAGAAAAATGTACAACCAAAATAAACATTATAAGAACCAATAGGATTCAAGATGATGATTTCAACCATGGGGGATGATTCACCATTTTTGGGGTAAAAAGGTAAAAAGATTAAAAAATAATAAAATAGCAAAATTACTTTTTCAGCTTATAGCCCTAACGTTTTACTCAAATTTCGAGTGAGAGTACTCGTTGGATGCAAAATTTAATCCTCATCCAAGGAGTATCCATGTTGCATACTTTTGATAGACCTACTGCACGAAAAAAGAGAAATACATGAAAAAACGTGATTACAATCACGTTTTTCATGTATTTCTCTCTCTCTCTCTCTATTTTTGTAGCAAGGTCCATAAAAAGTATGCAACATATGTACTCTTTGGATTAAGAATCAAATTCTACATCCAACGAGTGTTCCCGCTTGAAATTTGAGTAAACCCATAGGGAAATAAGTTGAAAATACGAGTTGATTTTTTTTTCTTTTTTCCCTCTAAAATTTGATGATGTAATCTAATCTTATTTTATGATTTCCACTCTTATTTTATAATTTACTTAGGAGACCCAATTTAGACCTCAACATTTCACTAATGATTATGTCGATGTGGGTGTGTTCTATTTTATATCAGGAAGCAAAATGAGAGCTTCTTCAACACCTCTACACTCTATATAAATTTAAACTATTAAAACACATAACATATTTTGAAATTTATAGTACAAAAAACTACAAATGTTTGAGGCATGAAAATTTTTGGTAGACGATTAACTATCCCCACTAATGTGTCTATGTGGTTTATTTTAATTTGAGCTTCCTTAATACTAAATGCATTTGTGATTTGACATTTGTCAATTAAATATTTATCATCCAATATGAAATGAAATGTATTCGTAATGCATATATAAGGAAGGAGTGTTTTTTGTGTTGATCAGCAGTTGTCATTGATGTCAACCCAAGCAGCACCAGGGGCTACCCCAATATTGCATAGGAATTTTGACCTACCAAATTAATATATTATGGTTCAAGAATTATTTTTGTGGTTTCTTTTTGTCGAGATGTTTCCGTTGATATATGGCACACCACGTAATTCTTCACGTTTTGAGCGATATTCATGTTTGAAGTTTGTACCCCTAGTTAGTGGGTTAAAACCGTATGGGGTTGTGGCATGGGTCATTGAAAAGTCATAATTAATATCTTTTAAGCTCCTAAAATGCCTCCCACGTTCACTTGTTGAAGCCCCTCTCGACCTAAGCATTTATAAAAATTGTGATCCTCATATCCTCCTTATGCAAGGGATTTCGCTATCTGAAACAGGTTATTGTGGAATTTTTACCCTAACTTGTTTTCTACGAAGGTTCAGAAGCTGAAATTTATATGAGGCAAAGCCGAAATCCTGAGGAAGCGCCTGTAAAAATTTCAGATCAAGGTGCACACTATTTCTGGAGATATGATATGTGGAAGTCAGTGTTTTCGCAGGCTCCTGACATTCATCTCAAAGAAGTGACCTTGGGAAAATTTTCATAACTCTCTCTCTGAGTATCAAATTGGAATTATGTAAAAACTTGTATATAGTGCACGGAATTTTGTTTTTTCTCTATCAATTTCAGAGCTGAATGAAGAAACTGTAACATGTGGCATGTCGTACAAGTTTTCTCTACTGAAACAATCCATAATTAGGGCATTGTGAGAGATTGGGCATAACTCTCTCTTGAAGAATCCAAATTGGGTCAAACCTATGGCATTAGAAAGATGACTCAGAGAAATACTATAGGACCAAAAATCAAATATTGGGGATCTGAAATAATAGAGATACATCAGATTCAATATTGAGCTCCTAAAAGGCAAGAAAAAGCTAGATCATGTGTTTTCAAGGGCTGCAAAGGACCAGACTTTCTAGGGCAACAAATAAAAACAAGGTGCAATAGAGGGTATCATGATAAGAGTAGCAACCAAGGTGCAAAACAGTAGCAAGAAGTTCATCACATGAAGTCTTCAAGTGGGCAGCACTGCATACAATCATTGTAAAGGTATCATTGTACTAAGTCATTGTAAATACATTATTGTAAAAATTGTACTAGTGTCTATCTTCCAAGAGTTGAAGAGGCAGTGTTGGGAGGTCTAGGATCATCATTAGGTGGTTGTGTCAAAGTTGGGGTTATGGTCTAGTATATCTTCTTCTTCTACATCATTCTATATCATTGTAAAGTGAACCATTTTCCCTGGTACGGGAGTCCATTCTTCTTTTATTCTTCTATAGGGTGGTAGGGTGGTGCTAGGGTGAGTTGTAGCTCATTGGGTGTTGGGGCATCTGTTCAATTAACTACTGAAGAATCTCGGGCATTGGAGCATCCATCCGGTGGGAGCTGGAGAAGAATGCTTTTCTAGATTCTAGGAAGTTGGAGCTTTATTTTCAATTGGAGTTGAATATTAAAGAATTATTAGAAAAGCATTAGGTGGTTTTTGTCCCGGAGTGGGTTTCCACCTTAAAAACTGTGTGTATTTGTGTTCCTTTTGTTTACTACTATCACTGTACCAACACTGATAATAATTGAAGATTAACTAATGCTTTAATTGAAAGGAAAATTGATTCACCACCGCGCCACCCCCCCCCCCCCCTCCCCCTCCCCCTCTTAGTATTTCCAACAGTTTGGTAGAACATGTGTGTGGAGCAAGTAACATAAACTTTCTCCCCTCTGCACGCTTCTAGAAATGGTCCCTCACACTTAGTATAATTTGGAATCTACAGAACATTAGGTAATATAAAAAGTTCAAATAAAATTCTTGAAAATATACTTTCAATTAATATTTTTGCAAAACATCTCGAAATTATTTTAAGAATTGGTAAATAGACTCAGAATTCGAACACAGAGTTATCATAATTGAAAGGTTGATTGAATACAGAGTTATGGTCCAAATAATAATCTTTGTTTCATAAAGCACTTATAAAAATATTGATACTTAAATCATAAAATTAAATGAATTTGCCCTAACGGGGACTAAAATTGGGCTCCCATAAAATGTAATCTCAAAAAGGCGCCTGCAACGAAAATTAAGAAAATGCATCCAAGAATTAGATTAGTTCACTATAACGTATCCAACATGCTAGTCTCCAAAATAGGGTGGGAGATTAATTGTGTGCACTACTATGTCGACGTGGGCACATTTTATTTGATATTAGGATGCCAACAAGCTCTGATTAAATTACTTTACAGGTGGTCCTATGTACGGTTCTCAAAACTATGTTTAGTGGATCTTGTAGAGGTGTGGTTGTGTGTAGGTACGAAGGGAGCACAATAAAATATTATTCTGCACCTCCACATTAATTAAATTAAAAAACAATGTTATCCAGTTGGATTTGATAGTAATTTATGTCGAGTGCGGAGTAAAAAACCCTGACTCGATATCCTGCTCTTTAAAAAACTACCCCTACACAAAATATTTCAGCAAACCCTTTCTCCCACACTTCCCGCACACCTGATTAGGCCCCACAGTGAGCATGTGGTCCTCCATCCTGGTGAGAGAAAATCTTCTCAAGAAGCCCACTTCTTCATTGATAGCTAGACTAGAGACATGTTCAAATGTTCTCATTTGTGATTTTCACTATCAAATGACTACTCTTTATTATGCTATGATATAATCTCTCTCTTGTTTTGGTAAACCCATCATATATCAAAATTGTATCAGTTTCTATAGAATTTTAATGTAGATTCAAAATTTCTCTTGTAATGTACTAAAACATAAGACTCAAATCTACTCTACTCATCTGTGGAAGCAAATTCACAACCGAGAACACATATCAAAACCATGCATCATGATTTAACACACATACACACAGATTTATCTACGAGAAAGAAATTTTTCAAAACCCCTTCCTATATGTATTGCATTAATCAAATAATGTGGATGAATAAAATATCATTGATCAAGCTTGAGCAAAACCTGCACAAATATCTTCTATCCTTTGCTTGACTTGTTGAATTTGGAAAACACTTAACCAATTTAAATGCTTCCCAATCTCTTATTTCCTTGTGCTATTTGAAGAGTAATTAGCCTTATTAATTAGGAAAATTTTTCATTAAGAGTTGTACAATTCCCTTAAGCCCTTCTTTGACTACATGCACCACCAGTACAACTCGGTAAATTATACAATTGATAGTACACTGCCCTTGAAATCCAATCTCAGTTGGGTAACTTGAATTCCATGCATGCATGAGTTAATTTAGGTTGATTGATCAGTTAAATAGTTAAAAACTGGAGCTACAACCCACTCCCACTAGTTCCTCCAACAATTGGAACTAGTTTAATTGACCATAACTCAATTTAACTGAATTAAATTGTTACAAATAAAATTAACTCAACCTAGGATCCTAAAATTTAGGAATCATTGTACACAACTCAAGTTCACGACCCCAACTCAAATTAACTAAGCTAACTAAGTGATAACAAATATTCCAACTCAGTTAACTCATTCAAGTTGTCTAGTGATGTGGAATTTCTATTTTCTCCTAATTTATTTCAAGGGAAAATTAAATTAGAAAATTCTTGTTGCATTTTCAACACTCCCTCTCAGCAAGAAAGGGATTATTAGATACCCCAATCCTGCCTCTATGGAACTTGATTTTTCCTCTTGAAAAAACCTTTATTAAAATATCTATATCATGTCCCTCTGTAGGAATGTATTCCAACAACATGATCTGCCTCTACACACAATCTTGTAAATGGTGATACCAAATGTCAATATGGTTTGATCGATCATGAAAAACTAGATTCTCATAGATTTTGATACAAATCTTATTGTCAAAGTAGATCAAAATAGGATCCATCATCTGACTAAATAACCCAACAATAATCTTCCTCATCCAGATAGCCTCACATGCTACTTGACTAGTATCCATGTAATGACTACTTCTGCTAAGCTGACAACAACTAATATCTAATTCATGTTGTACCAAGGAATTATTGTTGACCCAACACTGAAAATTCGTCTTGATGTGATCTTCCTATTTGATGGACTCCGTTCACATTCTGCAACTGTCAAGCCTTTCAGCTTCACTCCCTCTATCTGTTTGTACCAAAGTCCAAACTAAGTAGTTCCTCTGAGGTATCTCAACACATTTTTTGTCTCCTTCCAATATAGTTTGATTGGCTTAACCATTGCTTGACTAAGTTTACTAACTGCATAACATATTTTGGTTGTGTGTTCACTAAATACATAAGTGAACCCACAAGTTGTTTGTAAATAGTAGCCTCCACTTCCTCACATGAAGTGGCATCCTCCTTCCTTCAAATTCATATTAGAGGAGTGTCCATGGGTTTGCTACTCTCCATGCAGAACTTATTTAGTATCTTGTTGGCATAATGCTTTGAGAGACAAAAAATTCCCCATCTCCTTGCCATACTTCCAAACCGAGGAAATAATGCACGAGTCCCATGTCCTTCATCTCAAATTCTCTTGCAAGATCCTCCTTGCAAGAATTGAACTTCTCATCACCGATTAATAAATCATCGACATAATACTATAATCAATAATTTACATTCAAAAACAATATGGTAAATGTTTGCGTCTTCTTCACTTTTGGTGAATCTCAACTTGGTGAAAAAGTTGTCAATCCTGGTGTACCAAGCAGAAGATGCTTTTTCAATCCATACAATTCCCGCTTATGTTTGCACACATGAAATTCTCTCTCGAAGGTATCAAATCATTCTGATTGTTCAATGTACACCTCCTCTTAATCACTCCATTGAGGAATGTTTTTCTCACTTCCATCTGATGAAACTTCCATCTCATTTGCGTTGCAAGTGCTAAAATTGATCTGATAGAAGAGTACCTTGCTACTAGAGCAAAGGTATCCTCATAGACAATTCCCTCCACCTAAAAGAACCCCTTGGCAAAAAATATGGCCTTTTGTTTCTCGATGCTTCCGTTTTTTTCTCACTTCACCTAGTAGATCCATCTCAAACCCGCCACTGATTTGTCCTTTGGCCTTGGGACCTCTTTCCAAACATTGTTTCTAACAATGAAATCATATTCCTCTACCATGGAATCAACCCACACTAGTTGTTGCACTAGTTCCTCAAATGAGGATGGCTCTATCTCTACTAGCTCACTCATCAGGGGCATGTAGCCAGTGTATTGATCCGATGACCTCATCTTCCTGCATTGTGATGTGGGTGCTCCCACATTCTCTCTAGCATCATGCAATAATCTGCCATTTTCCTTGGTTCGGTTCCTTCTTCCTCTGGATGTATCTTCTTGAGTGGATGTCTCCACTCTCTGCTCCTCTGCTTGTGTCTACTCCACAATATCCTAAGGTTCTTCCTTTGGATCCAAAAACTCCTCATATGAATGCCACTGAAGCTCCCTCTCAAGGGAACACTGCATTGTCTTCTCCTCATTGAACTTCACATCTCTATGAATAATTTTCATCATGAGAGATGGAAAGTACACACGATAGTTGTGAGGTGTATCAATGTACCCCATAAATATGCCCAACTATGATGTCAACTCTAGATTTTTCCTTGATTCCTTGGAAACATGACAATAATGATGAACCAAATATCTTGAAGTGTGACACATCGAGTTTCTTCCCTAAAAAAAATTATTATGGTGTACTCATTCAAAGAATCTGATGAGGACTCATGTCCTATAAATAGATCGTTGTGTTGTATGCTTCAACCCACAAGTACAGTGGTAGGCCTTGGTCATGAAACATCACCCTTAATGCTCCCACAATACTTTTCCGTATTTTGTGAGCTTTATGGTTACCTCATTCAGGTTGACGTTCAGGTTTCCCCATTCAATCCATTCTTAGCCACCCCATTCTGTTATGGGTTGTGAGGTGTTGTCAACTCCTGTTGAATGCCTTTCTTCACACAAATTTTTTTAAACTCATTCCAAACATATTCACCACTGTTATCGCTCCTGAGAGCCTTCATTTTCTTGCCAATTTATTTCTCAACAAGTGCTTTAAATTCAATAAACTTGGAGAATGTCTGGTCTTTCTTCTACAAGAAGAACATCCATCAGTTTCATGAGAAATTATCTACAAATATAACATAATACATGTGCTTGGACGTGGAGGCTGTCGAGAAAGGTCCACAGACATCAAAGTGGATTCTTTCAAGGATTGCATGTGCCTTGCTATCTTGATCATTGAAGGTGGCTTTTGCGTACTTCCCCAAGGTACACCATTTGCATGTATTATGTTGCTCTAGTGCTCCATTGGGGAGTCATGTGGTGATCTATTGCATGATATTCAAAGCTCCATGGTGTGGATGACCAAGTATTCTATGCCATAATTCATCATCTCAACTCTGCACCTTTTCCGCCTTTGTGCTCAAAGAAGCACAACCTTCCACATTTAGTTTGTAGAGGTTCTTCACTTGAACCCCAATCTACTTCACTTGAATAGTGGATATGTGCCTCAGGAATGCCTTTCCTTTGCTGAATATCACATCGTAGCCACAGTATTCCAACACCGCGATGAAAACAAAATTCTTCTTTAAACCTGAAACAAACATCACATCCTTGAGCCTAAGAGGGGAGTCAGACTCCCTCTGAAAATTAATTGTACCAATACCGATTTCAATGATACCTCCCATCATATCCCATCTCGATGTGCATCTGGATGTCTTTCTCCTCCAAGTCACTGAAAAATTCTCAGTTTCCCGTTATATGGAATGAGGCACCACTATCTAGATACCACACACTACCCATCAATGTGCTTTCCATGCATGCAATGAGGGTGAAGTCCAACTCGAATTGTGAAGCCAAAGATTCACATGACTCTCCTCTTGAGGGATTCTTACCTACCTTCTTGTGTGGAAACTTCATGGCATATTGTCCCAATTCATGACAGTGAAAGCACTTGATATTGGACAAGTCTTTCTTCTTGCCCCCTTCACTGGAATCTCCTTTGGATTGGGATTTATTCTCTGCCCTTTATTTTCCTTTCTAGCAAAGGCACAATTTTCTTCTTCCTCACCGTTGGATGAGGTCCCATCTCAGATGTTTTGCTTGAACTCCTCCTGCACCAAATTAGACCACAATATTTCCCAACTTGGTAGCTTCTCCCTCCCATTTACCGAGTCCTGGTAGTTGTGCCAGCTCTTGGGAAGGCATAAAAGTGCTAGGCTTACCAGATCATCTTCTACAACAGTAACGCTAACACTCCCAATTTCATCATGACATTGTGTGAACCTGCTAAGGTATTGTGGTATTGTCTCACCCTTCTGCTCTAGATATTTTGAAGCTTGTCCTTGAGTGCCAACTTCCCATGGTCACTACTGTTCTGGAACAAATATGTTAATTATTGCCACATTTCATACATAGTCTCTTTCCTGTGGATATTAGATACAATATGGTCGCGTACTCCCTCCAATATGATCCTCCTCACCTTAGCTATGCTCTTCTTCCAATATGTTAGATTCTGAGCATCAATTGTTGCCAGACTCGAGATATAATTATCAATGAATTCCTTCAACCCATTATCTTCTAGGACTTCCTCCATGCAGTCCTTCCAAGAAATATAATTTGAGCTACCCTTAAGGGCATACTCAAGCCTTAGACCATAGATTTCCATCCTGCTAGTTTTGAAGAATTGATCTTGCAAATTCGATCCTCCTGCAAAGACGAACTCGAATTCTCTTCTCTACTGTGCATCATGTTTTGATACCATGTAGAATTTTAATGTAGATTCGAAATTTCTCATGTAATGTACTAAAACATAAGACTCAAATATATTCTACTCATCTGCAGAATAAAATTCATAATCGAGAACACGTATCAAAACCATGCATCATAATTTAACACACATACACATAGATTTATCTAGGGGAAAGTAACTTCTCAAAACCCCTTCCTATCTGTATTGCATTAATCAAAAAATATGGATGAATACAATATGCTTGCTCAAACTTGAGCACAACCTACACAAGTATCTTCTATCCTCTGCCTGACTGACTGACTTTGGCCAACACTTAACCAACTTCAAGCCTTCCCAAGCTCCAATTTCCTTGCTTTGTTTGATGAGGAACTAGCCCCTATTAATTAGGGAAATTTCTGATTAAGAATTGTGCAATTCCTTTAGGTATTGCTTTGACTGCATGCACCACCTATACAACTCAAAATATTATACAACTCATAGTACACTTCCCTTGAACTTTCTTTGACTACGTGCACCACCTATACAACTAATAGTACACTTCCTTTGAACTCCAATATCAACCCACTGCTAGACCTCCCAGTAGTTTCTCCAACAGTTGCAATTAGTTTAACTAATCATAACTCAATTTAACTGAATTAAATTGTTACAATTGAAATTAACTCAACCTGGGCTCCTAAAATTTAGGAATCATTGTACAAAACTCAAGTTCATGACCCCAACTTGAATTAACTAAGCTACCTGAGTGATAACAACTATTTCAACTCAGTTAACTCATCCAAGTTTTCTAGTGATGTGGAATATTCTATTTTTCTCATAATTTAATTCAAGAGAAAATTAAATTAGGAATTTCTTGTTGCATTTTCAACAATTTCATATTAAATTAATATATAAAAGCTTCATCCACATATTTGTTCAACCCCACACATAATTTTTTCATACACCCTTTCTCTCGTACTTCCCAAACGCCCTTTCTCCTTCCTCCACATAAGAGCTCTCATGAAATTACTTTGCAGGGTTATCAAAACTTTGTTTGGTGGCTCTGAGCGCAAAGGTGCAGTTGTGCGTAGGTATGAAAGGAGCATAATGATTTTTTTTTTGTAACTCTACATTAACTATTTTAAAAATCAACGTTGTTCGACTAAATTTAATAGTTGGTTGAACCTATATTGCCTTATATTGCTAATTTTAATTAATTGTTAACTTTACCATCGCTCGCACTTTTCACAATCAAAGAGGTAGGTGTACGACAAAAGTATGTGAGAGGGAAAATGTTCATGTTCCTTGTTTAAGAAAAGGGAAACTTCGAATAGTAGACAACATTAGAAGCATTTGTAAATGAAACTACTATGAGTTGTTGTGAACAAGCTTATTAAACATTGAGATAGATTGGTTTCGTCTGATGTTTGGTTCCGTCTGATGTGCACAGAGTAATTTTAAAATATACATTGTCCTACGTGCAGAAAAAAAAAAAGTTTGACTCGACATAATCCCTGCTCTTTAACAAACTCCATTGCACACCCTTTCTTTGCACATCAAAATAGTATCAGTATCATATTAAATTAATATATAAAATCTTCATCAACATATTTGCTCAACCCCATTTCCATCCCCCAATCCCACTTACATAAGAGACTTGCAACCTCATCAATTCTGGCATCACTGGATAGATTACTCACCAAAAAAATTAGTTGTTTTTGTTTATACCTCGACTCTGCATATTAAGTTAGCCTCGTGCGGAGGAACAAAGCTTGACTCGATATAGTATATGCTCTTTAACAAACTCTCCCACACACAATTCCTTTCTCCACATATATTTTCAACAACCCTGCCCCCCCCCCCCCCTCAAACTTACGTAAGAGAATTGGAAGCCCGTCCGTTCTAGCATCATTGAGCAGAGCAATAGTAGTATCAGACATAACAACTAACATAATGACCACTCACAAAATTAGCCTTTTTTTAAATGATTTGTGAGGAGTATTAGGCATAACAGTGTTAGAGCACTCACTAACATAAAGACCACTCACAAAATTAGCCTTTTTTTAAAATAATTTGTGAGGCGCTAACAAATACCAAAAAAAATTATCCTCCAACAAAAAAAATTAAAAATAAAATTTCCAAAAATTAAAAAATTACTTTAAAAAAAATAAAAATATTCAACATTATCTCAAAACTTTAATTAAAATTGCAAAAATTCAATAAAATTATAGAATCAATACATGTCCTTCCGTGAACTAATAATTTAATAAATACTACAACTCACAACTTTAAAAACAAATAATACACATAAAACTTTACCAACCCACACCTTTTCAATTAAAACCCCAAATCATAGTGAAATAAAATTGTAGCCCCAACATATAATTTATACACATTGTTCGAATATAAATAATGATTTGGTTAATTGTAGCCCCAAAATTTAATATATACACATTATTGGAAGAGAAATAATGATTTGGTTAGTAGTAAATCTTCTCAATACAAATATCATTTCATTACGTGGCCATAATGAATACAATGCTAGAAAAAGTAAATTTTATCAAATTAAAGAGATGTTTTTTTTTTTAATTTATTAGTAAAAACAGTTCTATTTTTTCTAAGTTGAATCTATAATAAACATAATGTTTAAAATATTTAAATAAAAATTAATTTATTTAATAATAAAATTATTATTAAAATTATATTAAATTCAATTGAATTTAAATACCTTTAAAATATTATACCACTCCCACCCTAATCTTTCTCAATAAAATTTGAATGGTTAATAAAACTACTCTTTTTCCATTTCATTAATAATTATATTAAAATTCAAATATATTTATATTTAAATAGTTAATGAAATTATTTTTTTTTCATTTCATTAATAATTAAATTAAAATTTTATTAAATATATTTATGATGATGATGATGATGATCGTTAACGTCCACTGAGACCAATTTTTGGTTTATTGGATCTAAGAAAAAGAGTTATTTAGTTTGATTTTAAGATTTTATTCCTATGCTCAAAAAGCTTAGAGAGAAGCCTCCTAAGCTCACTATAATTTTGACATCTTAAAAGGCTACAGGTCAGTGTTGCAACAAAGATTATGAAATTGAGCTCTAATGTGGTTGTACGCGGGGCACTCTAAGAGGAAGTGATTTTCATCCTCGATGTTCATATTCTCACAGAGATGACAGATCCTTTCCATCCATGGTGTTTTAGGAACTGACCAACGACCTGTTTCACTATGGAGCTCATGAGAGTTTGTTCTAATCTTGGCTATATTAATTTTCTTCTTTGAGCTAGTTAAAACAGAGAGATACTTTTGATCTTCTAGGGTGCGGTTGATAACCTCCTTATAATATCTTAATTTTCTTTTCGCTGCTAAATCTTTCTCACACCACATTTTTTTTTTGAACTTAGAAGTTACAATTTTTTTAATGTTATTAATGTTTTGCAAAGTAACATTCTCGTCGATCTCCCAATGGTTTAACCAGGCCCTGGTGTCTTTATACCAACCTCATTTAAGCCTTAGGTGGTTTTGGTTGGAATTTAAAGCTATCTTAGGAAGTCTATGGTCTCCTATGCTATTGAGCTTGTGCTTGTACAACAAAAGCCTAGTCATAGCTAGGTTCCCGATAGGGGAAAGACCCACTTCTATAAGGAGAATAGGATATGGTGTATTGCTTTTAATTTTAAGGTTATACGCTATAAAACGCTTCTAGATTTGCTCAATCTTTCTCCAGGATTCTCTTGAGATGCTGCAACCCCAGACCTCACATCCATATAAGATAACAGGAGTGACTAAATTTTTAAAGAGGAACTTCTTTCTATCCCACATTATGAGGTTTGCCATTTTACAATTATTTTCAAGACCAAAATAAGCTTTCCACCCCCCATTAATCCTTTTATGAATGATATAGTTCCAATTGAGCTTATAATGAATATCAATTCCTAGGTACTTGTAAGAAGACGCTTCCTCCAAGTTACTATTTTCATACATAAAATTAGCGTAAGTGTCCTTCTTGGATTTGATAATCATAACTTTTGTTTTGTCAATATTAACAGACATACCCATGGTAGAGCAGAAATCCTTAAGAAGTCTAAGTTGTTTATCAAGATCAGATGGGCACCTAGCGAGAAGAACAATATTGTCAGCATAGAGAAGAAGGATGATGACTATCCCAGCTAAGATCGTGCCAACACGTCCTGCTTCCTCTAAAAAACCTTCTAGCTTGTCGATGTAAATGCCAAATAGGGTAGGGGAGAGGGGGCAACCTTGTTTAACTCCGATATTACACTTAATATCTTTCGACCACCCCTCACTGCTCTTTAACTTGGCAATTACATTCTCATATAACCTTATAGCGGTCGCTCTTAGCTCGAAAGGAACATTTAGCTCTTCTAATCTATTCCATAGGTTGTTTCTAGGAACCGCATCGAAAGCCTTTCTAAAGTCCACAAAGCAACATAAGAGATTGGATTTATCATTGCGGCATTCCTCCACAATGATCCTAAGCGTAACGAGGTGGTCTGTTGTTGAGTGCTGCCTTCTAAAACCTGCTTGGCCTTTAGCCCGCTTACCTTCACTTTCAAGCCAAATGCTCAACTTCTTTTCCAAAATAATACCATATAACTTGGCTAAGAGAGGGCTGATCATAATTGTCCAATAATTAGAGGGGTTATTTATACCCCCACTTTTAAAAATAGGGATAATGAGGCTTTGAGTCCAAGGTTTAGGGAACTCTTGCTTGATCGCTTTGTTGAAAATCTTGTGGATGTGGGGGATGAGGATAGGACCTCCAATTTTTAAGATTTCTGCCTGGTAACCTTCAATGTCTTTAGCTTTCCCATTTGCCAGGCGTTTAACCCCAAAATCAATGTCTTCTAATGAGAAAACTTCTTTCATTGTGAGCAGGGTTTCAAAGTTATCCCTGGCATTTGGAGATTCATAAAGCTTTTTAAGATAGGAATTCCAGTCGTGTAAAGGAATTTTATTACTATCTTTAGTTTTCCTAATTAGAATCTGCCTCCAGAATTTCTAAGGAGCCACCTTAGAGAGGTGTAAGAGATTCTCTTGTCTTTTACAAATATATTGCCTTTTTTTCCTTTTAGTTAGGGCTTTGTAGATTTTTATCTTGTCAATTTTGAGAGATTCATCAACAACTTCCTTAATTGCTCTCCTCGCACTTTTACAATCATTGTCATACCATGGGTTGGTTTTGCTATTTCTTTTATGAGAACTTGCTAATAGAATATGAGAGAGTTGTAGTAAAATTATGATAGAGGTCATCTATGTTGTCTATACTAGATAAAGGAAGCAAATTAGTTTTTAATTCATTTAGAAAGATATCGTTTTTATTTCTATTAAATATTAAGTTCTTTTGACTATAAGGATTATCTTCTATAGGATCTCTATGCATGACAAAATTGAGAGTTATGAGTAAAGAACCACTTCTTTAGACCATGCAAATTAGCTCAGACCCAAACAAATTAGCTCCCCGAAATCTTTAGAGCTCCTTTTGAACAAATTATAAATATTAATATAATAAACTATTTAAAATTTTTACTAAATAAATTAAATTTTTTTTACCAATATCAATCATAATCATCATATTGATATGAATCATATTCATAATAATATGCAATTTAGAATAATAATAATAAATTATATTTAAGTTAAGACACGTGGATGAAATATATATTTAAATAATAATAAAAATATTATTATTATGATTTTGTTAAATTTGATTTACTTTAAATGTCCTTTAAAACTGGAATGTCTTTTAAAACAATAACTTTTTAATTGATTCTAACTCTCAATTGCTTTGAATGAAATTTGAAATTGAAATATAATAAAAACTAAAATCTATAAAAACCAACTGATTTATACTAATTAAAATTTTTTTCCTATGTCTAAATAATAATTGAAAAAAAAAAAATTCAACATTCTAATTTTTTAATATTATCGTTTAATTGTTATTTTTAAAATAAAAATAAAATAATATTTAAATTAAAAAATAATGTTAATTATAATAAAAAAATAAATATAAATATTCTATTAGTTTTACTTAAAAGTAAAAGTATTGTAAAAAAAAGTCTCACTGTGATATTATAGCCCAATATAAAAGAAATATGGTAAAAATATTTCACTCACTTTGAATTATAAATAAAATATTTCCATAACTATATGAAATAAGATAATTTATAAATACTTTTAAAAATATTTTAAAATAACTAAAACAAAAATAGCATATAAAGGTGATAGTATTCATATTTTGATATTTTAATTGAATACTTAAATAAACCATTTTATTATCCATGTTAACTAATTTATTTTAGTATTAATTTTAAGAAAAACATAAACATATATGTATACATATATTATTATTATTGGGACCAATAAGTGAGTTGCAATAAAATATTTCAATGTACAAAGAGATGAAGTAAACAAAAAAATAGATCAAGAGAGATCAAACTTATAGCAATAATAATTTAACCAGTATAGATTAAATGAGATGAAACCCTTATATAAAATCGATACTATTTCAAGAGATTGTTTATTATTATTATTATTATTATACCATAGTTAAATCATTTTAAAATTATAAGGGTTAAATCATTATTATTATAAGGGTTTGATTCTTTTTGATTCATAGATATTCAAGGAATTGAATTTATTTATGCATTCAAAAATGCAATTTAAAAATGGAATATTATAATTATATATATCTTAACCATCATTTATCAAGCTTTTTTAAGGATGTAATCTTTAGAAATATAACTTTTTTAATTTTTGGAGTTTGCATATCAACAAATTTGATCTATCTAACTTATTCCAGATCTGTGGTTTGGTTAATCACTACCAGTTCCAATATTTTTGTCTTTCAATGAATCCAAATTTTGAAACACTATTTTTCAGCCAAACTCTCAATGGATCCAAATTTGGAAGCAGTATTTTTCAGCCAAACTTCTGAAAAAAGGTCAGACATTTTTGAAGCCAAAAAAGTCAGACATTTTTGAAGCCACCAGATTTCAGCCAAGGATCTAAAGGATCTTAAAAAAGAAAAAGCCACAATTAATTCTGTTATGAATGTTTTGTTTCAAATGATTGAAAAGTTGGCCTTTACTTATTAATTAAACCCTTAAAAGAATAACAAGGCACAATGCTACTAGGCGTTTATTTATTAAACCCCCAAGAGAATAACAGGGAACAATACTACTAGGCTTTTATTTATTAAACCCTTGAAAGAATAACAGGGAGCAATACTACTAGGCACAATAGTACTTCAATACCATGTAATGTATAAATTAACATTGGGAAGCCATAGCTTTATTAAACCCTTGAAAGAATAACAGGGAACAATACTACTAGGCACAACAGTACTTCAATACCATGTAATGTATAAATTAACATTGGGAAGCCATAGCCCTGTAACTCCAATACATATTGAATGAAAAAATACCTGTAACCGAAACCTATTGAATGAAAAAAAAACCTGTAACTTAAACCAAAAATAGCTGCAGCTGGAAAAGAAGTAAAGCTCCACCACAGTCTGAACACAATTTGGACTGAAAGGAGATTCTGGCAAAGAACTGATATACTAAGAAGGCATCCATAAGTACGCATAAGCCATATAGAGCTCCCAAACTTATTTAAAACTTTGCCCAAAATCAAACAATCAAGCAAACTCAAGCTCAAATAGGGCTGAATCTTTCATTCAGTGTTGGTCGGGCCAGAGGAAGGTCCCCATGGCGTAACTGCGCTTGAAAGCCACATCTCCTCTGATCGGCAAACCGTATTCGTGAAAAAGATTATCGAGCTTCCACTCCGCCATCGATTCGTAATCGGCCTTGGAATACCGAGGATAATCCACCGGCATCTGAAAAGCGCAGGGGCCGTCTCCCCCTCCATTTCTTGAAAAGAAACCCTCATTTTCATCGCCATTTAAGGACCCTGGAAAGGGCTTTTCCAATTCCAGGGCAGCCTTGGCCTCGGCCTCCAACGCCGTTGGACTCCTTTCCCATCGCAGCAGCTTCTTGCGTATATCTTCCAGCGAACAGACGCGCCAGAGGCCAAGGCCAAGGTTTTGCTTTTCATTTCCAGCACGCCTTGGCTCTGTGACAGGCATTTTGGCAGATTCGATGACCGCTAGGTATTCAACTTTGCCTTCACAGTGAGCATCGATGAATATATATAATCACGAGAGGGGAAAGCAAAAATACCACCTGTCACAGAGCAATTTAACCATGAAGAAATGTCAAATAGTTTTAATAACCGTCATGAATCTTTCAGTTAATGCCCTATGCGTCTGGTAATTGATGTTTGCTTTCAAATTTTCCAGGTTTGTTGGTTTTCAAATTCACACGTCGTTGTCTTTCCAAACTGAAGGCCCCGCGCGAGTGTCGGGTCACACCTTAACTGTGATTGTATCACAGGCTGGCAGAACAGTCTAGAAGCTTCATTGTGTATATTCAGTGCTTGCTTCCAGGGATAAAATAAATTTTGGTTAAAAAAGGTTTGTGCAAGAGATTTGATTTTTTTAGATGTTTGGTAGATCCAGAGTTAAGATGGATCTACTTGGTTTAATTTCCCATTTAAATAGGTTACATTCCACATGAATAACATAGGTGAATACTATGAGTCATTTTTATTTTTATGAAGTTATTTTTATTTTTATTCTTTTATTTTATTTTGACCTAGTTAAATGTTTACATTACATTAATATATATATTTTTAATTTAATTTAATTTTTACCTTTATGTAATTTGACTTAGCCAAAATGTTAACTAGTATATTTAGTGTTTGCTTTGAGGGATAAAAAAATTTCGCTAAAAGAGGTTTGTGCAAGAGATTTGATTTTTTTAGGTGTTTGGTAGATCGAGAGTTAAGATGGATTTACTTGGTTTAATTATCCATTTAAATAGGTTACATTCCACATGAATAACATAGGTGAATACTATGAGTCATTTTTATTTTTATGAAGTTATTTTTATTTTTATTCTTTTATTTTATTTTGACCTAGTTAAATGTTTACATTACATTAATATATATATTTTTAATTTAATTTAATTTTTACCTTTATGTAATTTGACTTAGCCAAAATGTTAACTAGTATATTTAGTGTTTGCTTTGAGGGATAAAAAAATTTCGCTAAAAGAGGTTTGTGCAAGAGATTTGATTTTTTTAGGTGTTTGGTAGATCGAGAGTTAAGATGGATTTACTTGGTTTAATTATCCATTTAAATAGGTTACATTCCACATGAATAACATAGGTGAATACTATGAGTCATTTTTATTTTTATGAAGTTATTTTTATTTTTATTCTTTTATTTTATTTTGGCCTAGTTAAATGTTTACATTACATTAATATATATATTTTTAATTTAGTTTAATTTTTACTTTTATGTAATTTGACTTAGTCAAAATGTTAACTAGTATGTTCAGTGCTTGCTTTGAGGGATAAAAAAAAAAAATCGCTAAAAGAGGTTTGTGCAAGAAATTTGATTTTTTTAGGTGTTTGGTAGATGAGAGTTAAGATGGATTTCTTTGGTTTAATTTCCCATTTAAATAGGTTACATTCCACATGAATAACATACGTGAATACTATAAGTCATTTTTATTTTTATGAAGTTATTTTTATTTTTATTCTTTTATTTTATTTTGACCTAGTTAAATGTTTACATTACATTAATATATATATTTTTAATTTAATTAATTTTTACTTTTATGTAATTTGACTTAGTCAAAATGTTAAACATTACATTTGACCTACTTAAATTTTTACATTACATTAATAACTTTATTTAATTTAGTTAATTTTAATAATAAAAAAATTGGTTAATTTTAATAAAAATTGGAGAGAGATTTTTAAAAACTTGAGTTTAAAAGGGTATTGAATTCATTTATGCATTCCAAAATGTATTTTAAATAACAAAAAATCTTGAAATTGTATTTCTTGATTTTGGTGAATTCAAGTGAAAAAGACAATTTACAACATCTCTATCACATTGGGTTAGAGAGCACCTCTAGGCGCAATAAAAATATTTTTTTAAGTAAATTTATATGGGAAATTTTACATATAGTGGAAAAACATATATAATTTAGTTGTCAAATTAATTGTGGAGACAATTATTATTGGTTTCTATTAGTAAATGTAAGTTGACTCATCATTCTTATTTAAGGAAAACCATGCCTCTTGGAATTACTACAGGCGGTGGGGACAAATTTTCACTCCAGATGTCTTTGACTTTTGAGCCCTTAACATGGGCTTAGTCTAACAAAGCTTCAAATTTGTCTAGAAAACAATGAAAATTTCAGCAAGATTTTGATTAAATCCAGTAGAAATTTTAGGAAATCCTAGTTACAATTGCCAAGTTTCAAGATTTTGGGTGTTGTGGGGGCTTTTGATGATATTATAACCCGGAGGAATTGAACTGGTGACTTCACATCAAGGATTAAATCCAATATAAATTTTGGGAAATCCTATTTACAGTTGTCAAGTTTCAATATTTTGGGTGCCTTGGGGTTTTTGATGATATTACAATGCCTGGGAATTGAACGAGTGACTTCATCAATGGGTGCCTTACACTTGATCGTATCAGTGTCTATCCAAAACCCCGTGAACTTTAAATTATTATTATTGATATTAGTAATAGAAATAATTAATTTATGGGTTAAACATATATACATTTAAGGAAATACACCACAAGGAAAACATAATAAAGATAAAAGTTCATTAACACTTTTTTTCCCGAGAAAAAAATGAACTTTTTATTAAAGATAAACAAAAAGTTACATCGTATATGCCATAGCATTCCATATGAGAGATATGCCCGGTGTAAAACTAGGGCATGTGCATCGAATGATGCGACATTACACTTCTTTTTTGCCTTTTCTTTTGAAGTTTTTGCCAGCCATCCAGTAAATGAGAAGAGTGTACGATGGCCAACTCCATGCTGGGAGAGAGTTGGATGTCTTTTTCAGAATCTGAACTATTAAAGACATGTGCACATTTGGTGCCCGTGACACCTTGATCACCAATCTACACATACTGATTGAGGTCCGTAATAGAAGACGAAGTTGTCTTCCCCTTCGTTTCCACTTTGTCATCCATTATTCCTTCATCCTTCTCATGTGTACCTTGCTGATTTTCTATTTCTGTTTGGTTTTGTTCTTCTTCCGTGAATTTTTCTTCTTCACCTGCCTGTAGTACATCCAGAAACTACCAACCATTCTTCTTTTGTGTCTTCTTGGATGGATTTTTCCTGGATAATGTACAGGAACCCTGTAAGTGCCCAGTTTGGTGACACAATCAGCAACGAAAAGTTGTGTTTTCAAAGTCAAATGTTTGAGTCCATTTGAGGTCTTTATGAATAAGGTTGATGCATTCAAGCAGACCCTTGCTAAGGCCCATATCCACACATATACGTGCGAAGGTGAAAATCCCCATGTCTATTCTTTCTTAATCCAGTTTTATGAATCTTCTTATAGAGTTCCCAAATTTTCTAGAACCTAATGGTGCTAGAACATGAGTGGAAAATTGTGTAACCTCACCCAAACAGACATTTTTGTAACCACCATAGTATTTTCAAAAGTTCATTAACACTCATAGACATAATAATTTTTTTAAATTAAATTAAAAAGAAAAAAAGAATCATTACCTTCAAGATAATTCTCAACTCTTTATTCTCACTAATACTTTATTCCAAAATAACACTTCTATCGATATAATTATAATTTTAAAATAGAAATACAATATAGTGTTGAAAATTTGGAGGGTTGGAGATTAATACAAATTCTCTTCTTGATAATTACTTGTGAGCTTATATGAGTTACTTATGTCTTCTTTTCTTTAGCTAGGCTTTCATCAAGTCAATTATCAAAATGCACGAGACACAATTAGGATCCTAGAGCCAGGGCAAAACCTCTCCCTCTTGAAGAGAAAAACCCGCAAAGAATTCTCCTTATAGATATTCAAATGACAAGTACCATGACCCAGACTCATACCCTAGACTTAAGAATGTCTCTAAGACCTTGTCACTACCCATTGAAACTGAGTTGTCTTTACCTTGCATACACTTGCAACTGTATTGTAGTTAGGAAGGTAAATCACATATTTACCTTCCTCACTCTTAGTCTCCTTTAAGAATGCTTTCTCCTTATAGTCATTGTCTTCATTGTACTGAACAGTAGCCTTCAACCTTAACCTTTATATATTTTAGGACCTTTGCTCAATTCTAGAAACATGAAACAGTATGTAGTTATTATATTTCTATCTTCTTCTTGATCTGGTATTCAAAGTAGAGGTCGTGACACATCCGCACTTGCCACACTATAACTGCTTCATGAAACCCACAATTATACTTGGAGAGACTTGCACTTATTACACTTCAGATATCTACACTTGTTGCTCAGAGTGATCCGCACAACATCATAATTATATATCAAGCAGCCAGTACTAAAGTTCTTCAAACTTCTCACTGAAAAACCGTCCCAGAAATCTACACTGAAACACCTTTTAAGAATCCGAAAAATTGTCTCCTGGATGACCGAAAAACATGTATTCAAATGATCCGTAGGTTCAGGGTATATATAGGGGACTGTTCCAATTATTAGGCCGACCATCCAGCTATGTATTAGGCCGAATTTTCCACTGTGAATAAGTCGACATGAATTGTGTTTTCTTCAGAATTTAATGTGGTATTCTCCACTATAAATACAGTTTGTCTTCCGTTGTTGATTGAGGGTTTTTGTGAGCTAGTATTCCAGAATAGTTTGAGGGTTGTTAGGTGTCCTCCTTTCACAAGTTCTTGGAGCATATATTTTCTAGATGAACATGAAACTTAATTACATTTTATACATATAAGACACAAACCTCATAGACATCACGAAGAAGTCTATTAACCTATATAATAAAATCTTTCTTATGAAACCCATGAATCAAGTGCAACAAAATACATTGTATTATCTTTGTCTTCTTCTTTACATAAATACATAATTACATAATCAACATGAAGACCGACCTAGTTTCACTTTTCAACACTCCCTCTTAACTAGGGAGGTATTCATACAGGTACATTGTCACTTTCAAACTGAATAATATCATAAGAAGAATCAGATTGGTAATCACATCTGTATAGCATCATATAAACCATCATTGTCCTAGTGCAAGGCCTTGACTAACAACCCCATCTCTCAACGAGACAATGGGCTACAATGCTGGTGAGATACATGACTTATAGACACCATAGTCATTGTCTCTCCAAGGTACATACTCCACCCTGGTGTTCCCAAAGTATGACCTTCTTGGACTATTCTTCTCTTGGGTATCTAGCCCTCACATAATATCGGTCCCCAAATACTCTTATCATGAATTCCCTAACACATTCTCAAATAGTATCAAATACCATATGATTACCCAATCCTCCATTCTGTCTTCCCAAGTGAAGACCATAATGATGTGTCTATCTCTCCCTCTCAATGAGGGAGGAACCATTCCACAAGGGAAAGTACTCATTCCTATATAAGGAATGTAACTAAGCTGATTCTTAGGAATTACCCAGTTTCTTCCAAGTAAGAAACTGATCACCAGGCTCCCTCTCAATCAGGGACCTACAACAGAAATGGTGAGACACCCAGCTGCTCATGAAGAATTCCTCCCCTCGATGTCATGGATTTCGATATTGAGGAATCTTCAACTTTAGCTCCATAAGGCAGAGATCATCCATCACTTTCACTGATGATTCATGTCATCTAATAGAAAGTGATTCATCTATCTTTCTCATCTGGTTAACTGTTATGCCATGCTTCTTTCCTTTGAATCATCCCCAAGGATCATACATCCTTTCTCATGATTAGCAGCCCTGCACAATTTCATCCAGATAAACATATACATATGAACTTTTAAAACAAAAGTTACCTCAGTAATGACCTTTCACCATGAAATCTTCCTGTAGGCATCGAAATCCTTGATTTAGATTGGCACATCTCTTAATGATATGTTTTTGCCAAGGGTCTTCTTCTTTACTAGACTTCCGTCAGTGTCTACATATCTTCCCAAGAGATCTCTTAGTCACATCTTCTTAGCTTCCGGATGATAACTACCTCTTGACATTATTGCATTTCATGATCTCTTCCTTTCTGCACATTCTCCATTCCCAAGATCTTACAAATTTTCATTTTCTCGTTCATATACAACAACCTCATATTCCATGAGGACATATTATGTTAATTTTATCTGGCAGTGCACCGAGAGATCCTTCTTCATGGATCATACTTCTAAATATGGAAGTCTATTACCTGCAACCATATGACATTACTTCACAACATCCAGTGTCAACATATAAATATATATACATATCTCATACATTTTTCCCTTGAGTCATCTTGTAGAAATTCCTCTAGAATGAAGAGCTTTATTCCTTTGGTCTTCTTCATCAATATATCATCACATCCTAGATTTATGTTTCCATGATGACCCTTGATCTTGATGACTGCTTTTCATTAGTAATGTTATTAGAGAGGTTTTCCCGAAGCTAATTCACCAAGAGCTCCTAATATGATTTTTATCATGATGCTATAATATACATTACTTCTTATCGTACTATTTTACAAACAACAGAAATCACTTAAAGGAGAAGATGATCTCAATCATAGTATAGATCCCTTGCTTCTTCTTTCTTAGATTTATTTGCATCGGGTCCTTCCCTCACATCTGATATGGGCTTCTTCCCTTTTCCGCTTATCCTTGTTAGATTTAGGACAATCTCTTTTATAGTGCTCAAGTTCATTACATCCAAAGCATTGTACGTTTTCCATATTTCTTCTTTTATTCTGAGGACTAGATTTTCTAAATCTTCCTTTCTTCCTATATGTGGTTGCAAAGGCTTGATTCTCTTCACTTGGTCCTGTATCAGCTTTGGCTTTTAATCTTGTTAACTCTATTTTACATAGAGACCATAATTCATGGAATGGAGTGGCTTCTTTCTTCCCGTATAAACTAGAAGTGAAGTTTCCCATTCCTCTGGTAGAGCATTCAACACTATTGTAGTCATCTCAGTGTCAAACATTACTTCTCCTAGATGTTCCTGCAATTTATCTCTTATTTCAGAAATCCTCATAAAGTATGGAGTGATTCCTTCTTCCCTTGATAATTTCATTTTATATAATTTTTGTCTCATAGAGATTTCTTCTCCTGCAGTACTCACGGAAAATAGCTCCACCAGTTTCTTATATATTTCTTTAGCAGAATTTAGTTTTGATACATAGGGAATGAGAGAGTCCTTAATGGATTCTATGAGAATCCTCTAGGCTCTAATTTCTCCCTTCATGTAGTTGGCATGAGCTGGAGCATCTTCTTTTGGAGGTTGGATTGTAGAACCTTCAATATATTCCATAACTTCGTCTTCAATTAAACTCAAATCTGTCCTCTTCTTCCATGCACTAAAGTTTGATGACCCAACTAGCTTGTTTCTCTCTTTACAATAAGTCATTTTGATAGATTTAAGTAAGGTCATAGATACTTACTTGTGTAAAGTGGCTTGCGGCTTCCTTGATGATGTTTGAAGATGAATTCAAGGGTTTCCTTTAAGATAGGAAACTTCAATGGAAGAGATCTTGAATCCTTGATGAAGGATATCTTCAAAATTTGAGGTCCTCCTTTTAACAAAGTCTTGAATGTGAATCTTTGATGGCAATGATTACTTTCTTGATTGAGTTGATCCTTCAAATGAGATAGGAGATCTTTCTTGAAGTAGCTATAGAGTCTTCCTTTTCAAACTGATTTGATTTTCCAACCCAAACTTAAATTGATCTTCACTTCTTGGAGTGTCTCCTTTGCCAAGCCGCCCTTGAGTTCAACACCTTAGCTCTGAAACCATGTTGAAAATTTGGAGGGATAGAGATTAATACAAATATCTTCTTGATAATTACTTGTGAGATTATATGAGTTACTTATGTATTATTTTCTTTAGCTTAGTGAGTCTTTCATCAAGTCAATCATCAAAATGCACAAGACACAATTAGGCTCCTAGAGAAAGGGAAAAACCTCTCCCTCTTGGAGAGGAAAACTCGCAAATAATTCTTCTTCTAGATCTTCAAATGAAAAGTACCATGACCTAGACTCAGACCCTAGACTTAAGAATGTATCCAAGACCTTGTCACTGCCCTTTCAAACTGAATTGTCTTTACCTTGCATACACTTGCAACTATATTGTAGTTAGGAAGGTAAATCACAGATTTACCTTCCTCACTCTTAGTATCCTTTAAGAATGCTTTCCCCTTATAGTCGTTGTCTTCACTATACTAAACCGTAGCCTTCAACCTTAACCTTTATATATTTCAGGACCTTTGCCCAATTTTGGAAACATGAAACAGTATGTAGTTATTATATATGTATCTTCTTCTTTCTCTGGTATCCAAAGTAGAGGTTGTGACACATTCGCACTTGCCACACTATAACTGCTTCCTGAAATCTGCAATTATACTTGGAGAGATTCACACTTATTACACTTCAGGTATCCGCACTTTTTGCTCAGAGTGGTCCTCATAACATCATAATTATATATCAAGCGGCTAGTACTAAAGTTCTTCGAACTTCTCAATGAAAAACCTTCCCAGAAATCCACACTAAAACACCTTTTAAGAATTATCCACAAAATTGTCTCTTCAATGACTGAAAAACATGTCTTCAAATGATCCGCGGGTTCAAGGTATATATAGGGGACTGTTATAGCTATTAGGCCAACCATCTAGCTATGTATTAGGCTGACTTGTCCACTGTGAATAGGCCAACATGAAGTGTGTTTTCTTCAGTATTTAATGTGGCATTCTCCACTGTAAATACGACTTGTCTTCCATCGTTGATTGAGGGTTGTTGTGAGCTAGTCTTCCAACATAGTTTGAGGTCTGTTAGGTGTCCTTATTTCACAAGTTCTTGGAGCATATATTTTATAGATGAACATGACACTTAATTACATTTTATACCTAGAAGACACAAACCTAATAGACATCAAGAAAAAGTCTATTAACCTATATAATAAAATCTTGCTTATGAAACCCATCAAGCAAGTGCAACAAAATACATTTTATTATCTTTGCCTTCTTCTTTACATAAATACATAATTACATAGTCAACATGAAAGCCGACCTAATTACACTTTTTCAAATTATAGAAAATGCATTGATAGTGACAATATCCATACTTACAATATAGATCTTTTTTTAGAAATATTTAGTTAATATTTTTGAAATATTAAAAATATTTAATTAATATTTTTGAAATAGTTAAATAGTATATTTAATATAGACTTTTATGAAGAACATTAAACTATATACATTTGGATCATTATCATAGATCATTATCATAAGTATTGATTTGTGCATTTATTTAACTTAACAACTGAGTACTTTCTAATACTCAGTACTGAGAAGTGAGTATGGACTTTTTTTTGGGTGAGTTTTGCATTGTGGCTTTCATTTGCATTAATAGTCACTTGGGAAAACCAATTAACCTCGCCACCACTCTTAAGGGATGGGTCAATGCTTTCTCACATACATGGAGTAATTAAGCAACATATTATTATGGACCGTTTAGGCCATGAACATCGTTTACCTTGGATATCATTTAGGTTAAAACCAATTTGAATATACAAAGCTTTTGATGTGAGAGCCTAAAATAAGTTAATATTTATTAATTGGGTTGAATGAGGTTTAGTATAATAAGGGTACTAGTTTAAATTTTATAAGAAATACTTAATGAAATTTGCTTTAGTCTCTAACAATTTCAATCATAATATTTCTTAAATAAATAATCATATAATACATTTAATATTGCAACTAATATTTATTTAAATTCAATTTATCTAAAATTAATAATAATATCATATATATATAATTTTTATTTTTAATTAGTATTTTAAAAATAATATTAGAAATTATATATTAGAAATTTCATTTAATGCAATTTATGGAAATTGTATTAATTTATAAAATGAAAAGAAAAACACAAAATTAAAACTTTATTTAAAATTTCAAATCTATCTGGAACTTTTAACCAAGGTAAAAACCAATATTTTGGTACTAGGACTTTATAAAAGTAGTAAATATATCGTGTGAATCCTATAAATACCAAAATTTTAAGAATAAAGATAAATTATGCATTGTATTTTTTTTTTGATATTTTAAATTTTAATTTATTAGTTATAATATTAATTTTAAAATTGGTTAATTAATATAATGGATTTTTTAAGTATATAATATGAATTATATTTATATGTAGTAGGTGATAATTTTTTTTGGATGGTGTTTTTTTTGGGAATTTGGTGATTTTTTTCTTTTCTTTTTTTAAATATGAAATTGAGAATGTTTGAATCATTTTTTTAATAATGAAAATGGATTGAGCATCATTAAGAAACATTTTTATTTTTTATTTTTTATTTTCATTTTTTTTGGCAAAATAGTTTCTTGTTTTTTTGGGCGCCTTTCGAGCTATTCTGTTGCGTCGGTAGACAACTCCATTACAGGCTCGTCTCTTGTTTTTTTTGGGCCCCAGTGTTAGGTGACACATTAAGTGTGATATTAAGTGTGATTGTATTACAGGCTCGCAGGACAATCTAGAAGCTTCATGTTTAATTTTTGCTTATTTTATTAGTTTATATTAATTTAGATTTATATTAATTTTGAATATATTAAGTGCTTAGAGGGATCAAATATCTTCATGTAGTAGATGACAAATTCATTTGGATGGTGATTTTTTTTTTTCAAAAAATATGAAATTGAGAATGTTTGAATATTTTTTTTAATAATGGAAATGTATTGAGCATCCTCAAGAAACATTTTTAATTTTTATTTTATTGTTTATTTTTATGGGCAAAATCGTCTCTCACATTAAGTGTGATTGTATTACACTCTGGCAGGACAATCTAGAAGCTTCATGTTTAATTTTTGCTTATTTGATTTGTTTATATTAATTTAGACTTATTTTAATTCTGAATATAATAAGTGCTTAGAGGGATCAAAACTCCTCTTTTTAAAAGAGGTTTGGGTAAGAGATTTGATTTCTCTACGATTACATTCCACATGAATACCATGAAGCTATTTTATTTTTATTTTGTTAATCTTACTTTTATTCTTTTATTTTATTTTGACCTAGTTAAATGTTTACATTACATTAATACTTTTTTTTTAATTTAATTTAATTTTTACTTTTATATAATTTGACTTAGTCAAAATTTTAAAGATTTCATTTGACCTAGTTAAATGTTTACATTACATTAATAACTTTATTTAATTTTTTTTAGTTTAATTTAATTTAATTTTTACTTTTATGTAATTTGATTTTTTCAAAATGTTAAACATTACATTATAACATGAGCATAGTCTAACTTATAGATGTAATGGTCTTTTTCATTAACAATTTTCTCGTTAATTTTAATAAAAAAATGACAAAGATTTTTAAAAACCCGAGTTTAGATTGTTTAGGGGGGGTAAAAAGAGTGCCTCAGTGATTTTCAAGGGTATTGAATCCATTTATGCATTCAAAAATGTATTTTAAATAACAAAAAATCTTGAAATTGTATTGCAGGATTTTGGTGAATTCAGGTGAAAAAGACTATTTTGTCTATAAGTTATACTAAGCCTTACAACATCTCTATCACATTGGTTTGGAGAGCACCTCTTGGCCCAATAAAAGTATATTTTTAAGTGAATTTATATGAGAAATTTTCAGGTGGATTTTTCCAGTTTAATTTCTCTAAAATGTGGCAAGAATTCATTGAAAACAGAATTTTGATGGGTAACCTTGCACAATAGAAGTGCCCTAGGAGTTTTTAAAGGTGTTGAATCCATATATACAGTAAAAAAACCAATTTAAATAACACAAATCAAGATTTCACCTCAATTTATTTCCCCTGATTCCGGCACCTGAAACTCCAAAAAGTTGCACTAAAGACAAACTCCCTTTTTTATATATAGTGGAAAAACATATATAATTTAGTTTTCAAATTAATTGTGGAGACAATTATTATTGGTTGTTATCAAAAAATGTAAGTTGACTCATCATTTTTATTTAAGGAAAACCATGTCACTTGGAATTACTTACGGGTTGTCTATAAGGGGACAAATTTTCACTCCAGATGCCTTTGACTCTTGAGCTGTTAACACGGGCTTAGTCTAACAAAGCTTCAAATTTGTCCAGAAAACAATGAAAATTCCAGCAATATTTTGATTAAATCTAGTAGAAATTTGAGAAATCCTAGTTACAATTGTCAAATTTTAGGATTTTGGGTGCCCCCGGGTTTTGATGATATTATAACCCAAGAAATTGAACCGGTGACTTCACATCAAAGATTAAATCCAGTAGAAATTTTGAGATATCCTAGTTACAATTGTCAAGTTTCAATATTTTGGGTGCCTTGGGGGTTTTGATGATATTACAACCCTTGGGAATTGAACCAGTGACTTCATCAAGGTGTGCCTTACACTCATCAATCCAAAACCCGTTAAATTTAAATTATTATTATTGATATATCCGAAAGACATTTATCTACATTATACATCATAAAAATCTTAGATTTAACAATAACTATACAAATAATTAATATATAACTTAAATAAATAAATAAATAAATAAATATATATATATATATATATATATATATATATATATATATATATATATATATATATATATATATATATATATACTTGAAAAACATAATTCAATATATTCTGATACAACCTTTGAAGTAAACACAGTAATTACACATTAAATTAAAAAAAAGAAAAGAAAAAGAACTTATTTTCCACATAATTTTCAGCCCTTTATTCTCACTAATAATCTATTCCAAAATAACACTTCTATCAATATAGCTATAATTTGAAAATAGAAATACAATATAGAGAGTGCATTGATAGTGGCAATATCCATACTTACAATATGAGTCAATTTTTTTTAAAGATATTTAGTTAGTATTTTTGGAATAGTTAAATAGTATATTTAATATGGACTTTTATAAAGAGCATTGAACTATATACATTTGGATCATTATCATATGTATTTGATTCTTGGATTTATTTAACTTAACAAATGAGTACTTTCCAATATATTTGAGAATAAAGAGTGACATGCTTTTATTATGGACTTTCTTGGTGAGTTTTGCATTGTGGTTTTTATTATAGGTTTTTTTTGGGTGAGTTTTGCATTGTGGCTTTCATTTGCATTGAGACCCTGGTGCATTAATAATCACTTTTTTTTTTCTGTAGAATAATAAAAAAAATAGTCATTAGTGCCTTTCCTCACCCACCCATTATAACACCAACAAAATATGAGGGTCTTCACAATTCACAAAATAACATTTTATCTTCTATTGAATTGGGTGTTAATGGAGATCGAACTGGAGGAGGGATAGGTGAGGGGTTCCGATATTGAGGCCTGAGCTCATGACATGGTTAGCCTTGTCATGAACAATTTTAATGGAAAAATCTTTATAGTCAAATCTGCAACCCGTTATACTTAGGCATTGGAGAATGAGTATAGTCAAATCTGCAACCCGTTATACTTAGGCATTGGAGAATGAGTATATGAACTCTGAGAGCGAGTGTTGAATGAGTGTTTGAAATCCCCGCTCCCACGTTCCTATATAAACCCTTCCACGTGCTAGAAACGTGTTCGCGTTCCAATTTTCATTCCGTAACAAAGGGGAATGTTTCGGTCCCGTTCCAAAGCTCCCGGGAACCGTTGGAATGGGTTTCCTACATGTCGGGAACAGTTCCCGTGTAACTATGTGATTTTCTCTTTGGAATTGGTGATTTTTTTTTTTCAAAAAATATGAAATTGAGAATGTTTGAATCATTTTTTTTAATAGTGGAATTGGATTGAGCATCATTAAGAAATATTTTTTTCTTCTTAAATCGCTAAGTTATTTATATAAATTAAATGGTCAATAAATGCTTATAGGCATCAAAACACTTACCTCATAATACATCTTACATTGTTAACATTTAAAAAATCATAAAAATTAAGTAAATTATAGTTTTGCTTTAAATTATTGTTATTATTATTAATTATAAAAAGAATTAATAAATGAGTTAAACATATATACACTTAAAAAAAATGAAACAAGATCCTTAACAATGGAAATTGACCCCCACTTTACCATGAATTTTCTTAACTTGTAAATAGTGTTTGTTATAATACCATGAATTACTATTACCACATGCCCAAAAAACCATAACTAGTGTTCATATGACACATGTTCCTATGTCATTTTTTTAATTAATCAATTTAATTAAAAGAGTAGAAATTGCATAACTAATTTTGAAATAAATCTCAACCTTTGAGTTATGACTACTATTAAAAATATTCTATGGAGATCAAATCTCAACTATCAACCTAACAATTATTGATAATTAAATTAAAATTTTGGAAGCTTTATTATATTGGCATGTCTATTCCAAAATAGACATGCCAATATAATAAAATTAAAAAAATATAGCACAACATGTTACTTGTTAAGAAATTTCAATACAAATAACGTTGGCGGAGGTGGCTGGTTGGTAAAGTCATTCTCGTCATGACGGCAAGGTCTTGTGCTCAAACCTGAGCGAGGGCGTTGACTAGTCGCGGGAAATGCTAAACCTGGGCCAAGCCCGATCACCTTTTGCAGTTACTATCCAAAATAATATCTAAGGAATAGGAAAGTAACCTTTAATTTCGTTGCGATGATTGGGTAGCGGTCTGAAGGGAGATCAGGAACGCTCTCAGATCCAGCGCCAGTACCCTAGCGAAAAGCCCAGATCTCCTCCAAGATCTGCGGCAACGAGGCATCAAGATGGCTCAGAAAGTCGGACGGCCGGGGGCCCCTGGAGCCCCCACTTTCAAGCAAGTTATCATAGACAAGGGTAAGAAGAAGGTTGAGGGTTTGAAGATTCCTGGTTCTTCAGTGACTAGAAATCGCACCAGCAATGATGAGCTGCTTTCAAGTGGCCGTACGAAAGACGCGATGGAAGACTCAGCCAGAAAAGACGAAATAAGCTTGGAACAACCCTCGCCAGGGGTAGATCCGCAAAGGAAAGCAGCAGATCTGAGCAATACTGCACACCAAGGTCCTGATCTTGGTCGATCTAGAAACTATGGGGAAAACAACGGCCAACCGAAGTATCAAGGTCGATGCAAACCAAAGGCTCTCGATAGCCTTAGGGTTGTCATCACTGACCCAGATCTGCAAGACTACCGGGATCATATGTCTGTTTATGCGGTCATCTATAAATTCATGGGTTTTTGGCCCAGTGAAAAAGCTCTCTGTCAATGGATCAAGCAATTCTGGAAACCACGAGGGGAAGTACAACTTCACTTGGGGGCCAAAGGTTTCTTCACCGTTGTTTTCACCAATCTGGAGGATAAGGATCGAATCTTTGAAGGAGGCCCTTATTTTTATGCTTCTGCGGGTCTCTACATGCGGCCGTGGAAACCCAACTTCGCGCCCGAACAGGATACCTTCACTCAAGTGCCAGTCTGGATCAGGCTTTTCTCTCTGCCAATTGACTACTGGAGACCAGCAGCGCTGGAACAGATTGGCAACACCTTGGGAACTTTTGTCCGTGCTTCTGAAGCCACTCTTCAAAAAAGGTACACTACTTATGCCCACATCTACGTTGAAATGGATGTCTCCGGACCTCTGCACGAGGGGCTATGGTTAGAATACAGAGATGAAACCTACTTTCAAACTATTGACTATGAGCAGATACCATTCAGATGCCGGAAATGCCATGAGCATGGGCATTTAATTAAAGAATGCCCTCAAAAAAAAATGGAGGAAAACCCCAAAGGGAAACCCTCCTCGGTCTCGGATGGATTCATTCGACCCACTGGAAGGCACCGAGCCAACCGCAGAAATCCTCCTAAAACGGCGGCACCTAACACTGGCACAAAAAATTCCTTTGAAATATTAGGAGAGGATTCTCAGATGGAAAAGGCAGAACAAATCCCAGCAGTGAAGCCGGCAACAGAGATAGATGACCAGACCAAAGAAGTCTTCAAATCAGCTGATCTCAGCACAGCAAATTCAGAAGACAAAGATCAGGAAGAAGATGAGGATATGGTCCTCAGTGAACAAGGTATGGAGGACCTGGAATTAGGTGAGATCTTGGAAAAAGAGGGGCTAGATCTCAATTCAATAGTGGAACAGTGGAAACAGAAAGGACTTGACAAAATACCAGAAGAAGAAATTAATAGGGTTAACCACCTGTTCCTATCCAGACAGGACGCAACATCAAAATGAATGAAGCGAGGGCGTGGAGCAACCAAGGGCTTGGGTATCAAATCACAAACCCTACACCACATGCAAGCTAGCAGCCAGTACAAGAAGAAACGAGGAAGAAGATCAGACAAAGATGCTCTCCTCCAATTGGGTCAGATGTTAATAAACTCGGGAAAGATGAAAGCCCTTGAGGCTTTCTCCTTCTTATCCTAAACCATTGTTAATAATGAAAGTCCTCTCATGGAATGCAAGCGGACTGGGAAGCCTCAGGAAACAGAGGCTCCTGAAAAAGAAAATCATGCAAGAAAAACCGGATATGGTTTTCCTCCAGCAAACCAAATGCACAAATCAGAAACTAGCTGAGATGATCAAGCGTCTGGGCAAACATCTCGAGCATCTAGCTGTGGAAGGAACTGGAATGAGTGGAGGCCTAGCCATTCTCTGGAGCCCGAACGTATACCATCTCATTAATGCTGAAGCCTCAAAAAACTTCCTGGCCTTGCAAATGCAGATTATAGGGGAAAAAGGCTCTTTCTTATTTGCCAATATATACAGCCCTCAACGTCTGGAAGATAAAATTCTGCTGCTTCATCATCTAGCCAATTTGCAACATAGGCACAACACTTCCCAGGCCATTTATGGTGGTGACCTTAATATGATAACCTCTCTTGAGGAAAAGAAGGGGGGCACTAGGGCTCTCAGTAACGATGCCCTAGCCTTTAATGCCTTCATTCAAGAAGTCAACTTGGTAGATATCAAGCCTCGCAGTGGCATGTTCACTTGGACCAACAGACAAGGGGGAGACAGGATGATAGCATCCAGATTGGATCGCTTTCTAGTCTCTGAGAGCCTTCTCCTTGAAGGAAACATCATGAGTTCTGACATCCTCCCTTCCGGGGGATCAGACCACTGGCCCATCTCTCTGCAAGCCTCGATCTTGGGCACCCCCAAGAACAGGCCTTTCCGCTTTGAGAGATTCTGGCTAACTCACAAAGACTTTCTACGCAACATCAAAACCTGGTGGAAAGAACCTCTGCTTACAGAGGGAACGAAAATGTTTAAATTACAAGCAAGGCTTAAGTTCATTAAGGCACAGCTAAAAACCTGGAATCGAGAGGTCTTTGGCAATATCTTTGCAGACAAACGCTAGTTGGAGCAACAATTGGAAGAGATCCATAGTAATTGGAATCAGGGCAGCACATCACAGGAGTCGATCGAGATGGAAAAGGAACTCATGAAGAAATGGAATGAACGATGTGAGCAGGAAGAAATACTTTGGAAGCAAAAATCGCGCAATCAATGGCTGAAGGAAGGCGAGAGGAACACTAAGTTCTTCCACAGGTCAGCAATGGAATATCGTTGCAACAACAGAATCACCAAGATTCAAGGAGAACATGGAGAGGTTTTCAACTCGCACCAGGACATTGCCTATCAACTTCGCAATCATTTCCAATTAATTGCCATTGAACCGAACTTCGATCGACGGGAGGCCATTGCTAAGGTAATCTCCACCATACCTAACCTCATTACAGAAGAGCAAAACGAAGCCCTGGAACGATCTATTTCCCTACAGGAGGTGGAGATAGCAGTAAAAGAAATGGCCAACGGGAAGGCACCAGGGCCGGATGGCTTCACCGTGGATTTCTTTAAAGCCTGCTGGGATGTTGTGAAAGAAGACATCTGGGAAGTGGTGGAAGACTCACGAACCTCTTCATCCATTCTGAAGTCCCTGAACTCCACATTTATTGCATTAATCCCCAAGGAAGTGGATGCATGCACTCCGTCCAAGTTCAGGCCCATTGCACTCTGCAATGTGGTATACAAGATAATCTCGAAAGTCATAGCCAATCGGTTAAAACCTATTCTACCTCAAATCATCTCTGAGGAACAATCAGGTTATGTGGAGGGGCGACAAATCATGGACAATATTCTGTTAGCTCACGAGATGATTCACACGCTGTAGACGCTCAGAAAGGCTGGCATGATAATTCAATTGGACCTCTCAAAGGCTTATGACAAAGTAAGTTGGGACTATCTAGAAGCTGTACTCAAGGCGTTTGGCTTCAGCACCAGATGGATCACTTGGATTTTAGCTCTAATCAAATCGCCTAATCACTCAATTTTAATTAATGGAGCCCCCTCTCAACCTTTTTACCCGTCCAGGGGCATCAGGCAGGGGGACCCTATATCCCCTTTCCTTTTTGTCATTCTTATGGAAGGCTTCAACCGGCTCATTAAGTCAGCCAAGGAGAATAATCTGATAAGGGGTCTGCAGCCGTTAAACAATTTTCCAGCCACCACACATCAACAGTTCGTGGATGACAGCATGTTGCATGGCACGCCCACGGTAAAAGAAGAAAAAGGTTTTAAGCACATTCTGAATCTGTTCAGTCAGGCATCAAGTATGGATTTTAACTTTGAAAAATCCTCGGTTTTCTTTTTTAACACCCATCTGGCGGTTCAAAGGTACTTAACTGAGGTCCTCGGTTTCAAACGAAGCACTCTCCCTTCCAAGTATCTGGGGGTTCCCCTCATGGACAACCTTAGCATAAAGGTCATTGGGAAAATCTCATCACCAAGCTAGCGGACAGGTGCAACCACTGGACCAATCGAGTCCTCAATTTTGCGGGTCGCTTGGTCATGACCAAGGAAATTCTCCAAGCTATTCCACACTACATGCTATCGATTCTCCCAGCCCCTCAGGGGATCCTTCAGAAAATTAGAACCATCCAGCGAAACTTTCTCTGGTCGGGCAACTCGGGGAAGCAAAAATGGGCGCTTGCAGCATGGGACAAACTCTGTAGACCCAAAAGCTTAGGAGGGATAGGGCTGCAGGATCCAGGAACAACCAACAAGGCATGTGGCACCAAGCTATGGTGGAGGTGGCTGACAGAGCCGCACACCCCGTGGGCAAGATTATGGAAAGCTAAGTATGCGGCGCAATGGCAACAAGAGGAGCTGGTCTGAATAACCGACATCCCTGCTGGTTCCCCTATCTGGAACATGGCCCGAGCCAGTCGGCATATCATTCAGGATCATTGCTTCTGGGAGATAAGAAATGGGCAGTGTGCTCTCTTATGGGAGGATGCTTGGCAACAGCTCCCGAAGCTTGAATCCCCCAATCTACAACCTCTGCAACTATGGTTTCAGGACATGGAAAAAATAAAAGTTCACCATTACTAGACTCAGAGCAGGGAGCCACAGCAATGGAGGGATTGGAATCTAACTCCCCCCCCTTCTGACGAACTCCTGAAGAACCTTCTCAACACCCTCAATGCTATCCTTAGGCAGAGAGTAATCAGGGAAATGCAAGGTCCCGACATCCTTCGCTGGGGCAAGCTCACAGGAGGCTCCTTCAACCTAAAGGAAGCTCGTTACTATCTGGACAACAGAGAGGAGCGTGACAAAGTAGCATGGTATGACAATGTTTGGACGGAAGTCTTTGGCCCAAAATTAAGGCATTTTTATGGCTCATTCAAAACAGAAAGGTTTTAACCTGGGAAAATCTCACAAAGAGAGGGTTCATAGGGCCCTCCCGATGCCCCTTGTGTGAGAAAAAGGAGGAAACCACCAATCATCTTTTCAATGAGTGTGTCTGGACAAACAATCTTTGGGAATGGCTTCAAGAAATATTCTGCCAGTCGGACAGACAGAGAAATTCCATCCACGACACTATAACCAGTTGGCGTTCTCACTACTCTAACAACACCATGGTAAACACTCTATGGAGAAACAGTCCAGGATTCCTAATCTAGAATGTCTGGAAAGAAAGAAACAATCGTACTTTTAAAAAACACAGCATTCGGCAACTCGATGAATTAAAACTGGTCATTATGCAGGGGTTAACAGAAACAAATCGCACCTGGTGTAAAGAAGAGAAGGCTGAAACGATTTCTCCCAATGACCGCAAAATTCTAGGCATCTTCGGGCTCATCGACTCGACGAAACACCTCCTGAAGGAAAATGCCCTCCGACCTGCTCCTCCTCCCGCAATTTGGCACTGTCCGCCCCAAGGATACTGTAAATTGAACTTCGATGGCGCCGCGAGAGGAAACCCAGGCCTAGCCGGGCTAGGTGGTGTTCTACGAGATGACACGGGAAACATTATACACATCCTGAGCAGGAATATGGGCGAAACCACAAACAACGATGCCGAATTCACGGCCTTAGAACAGGGGCTGCGACTCTTAATTCGACTTGGCAAAGGTCTGGTCATCATGGAAGGTGACTCCCAACTAGCCATAACCACACTCAAGAAAATACAGCATGGAACAAAGCCGAGCAAAGCAGTAAAAAACTGGAGGTTAGCTGCGGTAATGGAGGTCATTGCACAGCATTTGGCATCCCTCAACGGTATAATACTGCAATCTGTGCGAAGGAAGGCCAACTCGCTCGCGGACCACCTTGCGAACTATGCTGTTGACAACCCGACAAACGCCTAGGACACGTGTTGGCAAGATCTCACGAATGAAAAACTTCGGGATCAATGCTACACCATCTCAAGGCAAGACCTAAATGCTAGTACTTCCGTAGGACGAACGGCAGGTCATCCGTCGTCAGTAGATCAGGAGTAACGATATGGTGATTGCGCACGTCAAGCGGCACAAGCCGGATCGGATAACGAGACACCCTTGGGCTCAACGATCTTTAATGAGGGGGAATGATAGCAAAGGAAAGAGCATAACCAATCGCATTAAGCGGAGATTTCCAGCGTGCGAAGGGTCGGATCGAAGGACAGAAATCCCCGATCATCAACCCAACTTTGGCGGAAGGACCATTTGGCAACATGCCCTGCATTATGGCCTTAAATGGACACTCCACTGCACTCATCACCCCAACTCCATCCTCTTTATTAACGCATCTGCTCGGCCTTTCATTCTCATTCTCTCCTTCGGAAAACGGCCTCTCTGCTCTTCATCTGATTTAGGCTCTAGTTTTCTGAGCGATATCTCGGCTATCATAGACCCAGACGCCATGGCTGATTTGAATTTGCGAAGCATAAAAGCCTCACAGGTCCTCAAAAGGGCCAAGGATTGCTATGATGCATCCATTTCTAAACGCGGCAAGCAAATAATCGAGGTTTTAGAAGAGGAAGTGGAACTTTCTCGGACAAAGACGGATGACAACACCATTAGCGAGGAAGTTGATTGGCTTGTCGATCCAGGTACTCCCTCCACGCGCCAGACCCAGTTTCTACAAACCCAAGTCGTAGCTTGGCAAGTGAAAACAATGCTGGCCAAAGCGATAGCCATGCAGGGAGCAGCGGTGAAAGAAACGTTTGCGGCCACGTCCATGGCGTCAGCTCGGAACACAGCCCGCCTTGATAAATTGGAAGTTTCGTTCAACTCGTTAGCAGAGGAACTACGCCAGCATGGCAAGGCACTGGAGAAATTCGTCCGACGCTTCGAAATTTATCTCTGCCATATCCTCCATGTCGCCATCGAGATTCCCACGGACGACACGTAGGCCATTGTTATCAGACGCTTCAAGCCCCGAGCTCCAATGACAGGCGATGAGGGCATAACTCCAGGCGAGGCGGGACACTCCGTAGCTTCCACTCCTACTCTCTAATGGCTCAGCAGCTTCTGTGGGTTATTTTCAATTGGTCGATATTTTCTTTCTATACTTGTGTCAGTTTTTCAGTAAGCAATCGGCTTGTAAGAGGCCATTCTGGCCATTAGCACAGTTTTGTTCTGGTTTTGGTTTTCATGGGCAACCCTGCGTGGTAGCCATGATGTTTTGTCTAAGGGCTAAGATGGTTATCAATCTAGCTAGTTTTCAGCTCAGTCAAACTCAGTCTTTTGTAAGCTCGAAAAGAAGCAGGCCACTGTACTGTCAAAGCCATAAGTCTTCGAGCCTCCATGCTGTAATCTCTATTTATATTATAATATAATGATCCTAACTTACTTACAAAAAAAAAAAAAAAAAAAATTCAATACAAATGCAATGCTTCATATATTAATCTTAGATGAATTTATAAATAGATAAGTGAAATATAGTAACATAAGCCATTGGAAACTAAATATATGTGCATAAATGTTTTTTCTATTTTCTTTTGAGGAAAAAATCTTATATATTCAAAAGAAGAGGATATATACATGTTCTTGCCTATGCATAGAGAGACAAAAACTTCGTATCAAACTATCCTCAAACTCAAATTATACATCCATGCATTACAATAATAGAAGCTTATAGTACGAACATTCAATCATCTAGAATAAACATAAATAGAAATAATACCATCATGGCCAATAGATCAAACATTCCTTAGAACCACCAATAAACATTAGACAAGAGCCTCCATGGAATCCATGTCCTCCCCATCAAAGAGCTCATAAATACTGAATGAACCAACTAGTAGAGTCAGAGCCTCTTTGAAAAGAGCATTTGTTTTTTCATTCAATTCACAAAAGATAGGGTTGAAGGACACCCACTCAAAATCTTTGAGAGAATGCTTGATGTATATAAGAATGAGATCATGTCTAACATTGCTCACTGAGACCCTTTATGTTGCCCAATCTATCATCAACTCGAAATCACCCATGATCTGTAGTTCTTTAGCATCTTTCTTTATAGCCATTTCCAATAGAAACTAGAGTGCAATAAACTAGACCCTATTATTAGAACCTCTCTCAAGAGCACATCTAAAGAACATGTAGTGGGAATGGCTAAAATATGAACAACCTTAACTTCACACTATAGAGGATGGTCTTGGTTGGCCCTATCAAAGAAACCCCATGGAATATCATAATCTAAAATCTAAATTATCAACTTCCTATGATTTTTAGACATCAATTCAAATATGAATTCATTAGTTTGAGAGAGAATTTTACTCGTAGTTAACTCGAGAAATCTCAAAGTTTTTGAAGGCACTCAAGTTGCGAGAACACAACAAATCGCTTGGAATAAAACATGGCATTCCTACATATTCTTTCATTGGTTTATCAGAAATCCATAATTGTAGACAATCTATCACATTCAAGTAGGACCATATGACCTTGGGATTAAGCTCTCACAAAATAGGTATTAAAACCTATATAGTATATTTGCACCAAATGAAAACATGAATTGAAGATTCTTCATACATTTTACATAAAGGGAATTTTCTAGGCCCGATCCAACCTCTTTTAAAGAAAACCACTCCCACATTAACAACTTGTCATTTAGAGCTCACCAAAAATTAATTTTGGATTTAAAAGGTGTGTTAATATTCCATAAAATAATCCACCACCATTGCTTCTGGCCTTCAAATATTTCTTCTAAGTAGAATTTTTACTCCAACTTAGCTTTAAATTCCCGTATGTGAAGCTTTTTCTTACTAGCACAAAGTGTCTAAATCTTCGTCCCAGAGAAGAACAAAATAAAACTCCAATAGGTTGATGAAATGATCCCACTCAATTGCATCTTCCCCAACAAGGACAATGGATGTTTCCCAACTTCCACCCTTACCTACCTTTAATTTGGGGGGACTGTGCTTTTGCATCACTTGGAGTAAAAAAAATTTCTTGTGTGGTCGAGTGGATCAATAAAATGCTCAAAATTGAAAGTGACCGAAACAACTTGAAACAGATGCTAAAACGAATATCTCGTCGCCCTAAATCGAACACAACTCATTTCACTCAAAAAAAATATTGTATGCTCCTGATATCGCATTCTGACTGATTTTCCAAACAACTATTTTTTTTTGTAATTTGGGTTGTAGATATGCCTAGTCAACAGTCCGGACGCTGGCTAGGAAAGTGACTGGGCATGATTGTTTATGTTTTTGGGCCAATGATTGTTTGAAAAGTTTCCCTTTATTATTGGTTCGTGGTTGGTGCAATTTTATTGGTTGAATGGTTGACCAATTGTGGAGAGCCACGTGGGACATTAGTTGGCAGCCACGTGGCCTCCTCTAACTGGTGTAAACATTTGTATATAGGTCAAACAAACCTTCACAGGAATCGAACCGCAGACCTCCGGGGTGGCAGCATCTACACCATCGCGCCACAAGTGTTTCTTATTATCCATAAGTTGTGGGTAATATATAAATTTTATTGCAAGTTGTATTAGGTGTCAAGGCTAGGGTTAACCCCTGTCCCCTGGTCCACCAAACCCACGAGACTACAGATAAGGAAACCAGGGGTGTGGGGTTAACCCCAGCCCCAACACTACATGTCACGTTACAACACAATTTTTGATGGAATTCAGTTAACTGGATCTGAACCATATGTTAAAACACAACGAACAGAAGTTAACCACTAGTCAAAATAATAGGAACCATGGTGAAAATACAACATATTACCATAGTTACTGATGAGTTGGGGGGTTGGTTATGGGTTTGGCATGAAGTTTCAAATGTTAAAACTTAAACCATACCATAATCCAACCATGGTATGAGTGGAGTATGGGTTAGGTGTTGGCATGGTGGGAATTTAAATATGAAACCAGAGTTCAATAAACCCAACCACTGCAAAAACCTTGGCTCATTTGTTGTCAAATGGTTGGTGGGTTTGTTCAAATTGTCCCACATCTAATGACACAATTTCCGCCACGTGGCCCTGATCCATCGGTTCGTGGGGGTCACCGCGCCTTTTAAAGAGGTGAAAATTTGCACCCAAAATCTTGCTGGTGCAAGGCGAAATTGTCGCTCCACGATGCCAAAAATTGTGGAATTTGTAGGATGGATAGCAAGTGGGTCCGATTTGGAGGACAACCAGAAGGAGAGCTTCTCTAAAGCATAACTCAGTCATTTTTTGACCTTTTTGCGTGCAGAAAGAGCCTAGCTAGGGGTTTTGGACTGTTCTAGAGACATTGGAGACAATATTTTTGCAATCTAACCACTGCAAGTTTATGTAAACACATATTTTTGAGAAAAATGAAATAGGCCCAACATTGAAAGCTAGACCAGGAGATGTAGTCCAGGAGGGGTGAACTCCATCATCATTTCAGGTCTTGTGTTTGTTGTTATGGTACCATTGTCTTTGTTATTTTATGCAAAACTGAGTTAAGAATCATATTTTATGTGTTAATGTAACTTACATAATTGCATAAAAACCCTAAACATTTCACTTGCAATTTTCATCAAAAACCTTCAAGTTTACACATACATATCAATTTGGTATCAGAGCTTTGGTTCTTTGGTTTTTTTCAGGGTTTAATTTTGTTGCAAGTGTTTCTGACACTTACAAGGTTGAAGCTCAAAAGAGGAGAAGGAAAACTTGTGGGAGCAAGTGCTCAAGCTAGTTCAAGGAGAGAACATTTGCCACAAGCTCCACCACATGTTTCACCTCAAGTTTCACCAAAAGCCTCACTAGTCATGGCACATCAAGGAAATCCTGATAATATGACTGGGGATGAGAAGGATTTTAATATATAATTATTTGACATGACTAAGATGGTGAATGTTCTCTATGAGGAGATGAATTCAAGGTTGCAAGGTGAGAGCTCAAATCCTCCAAAGGGATATGGAGGAAATGGACTAGACAAGCCTCCAAAAGGGAATGGAGGTAATGGTAATAAGCCACCTCTAACTCCACCTTTCTCCTCACCCTCATCTTCACCATCATCATCTTCTACATCAACCCCTTCACAAACACCTCCATATTCACCAAAGGGACATGGTAAAACTCCATTTTTGAAACTTGTCATAAAGTTTGAATTTCCTATGTATAATGGAGATGTAAATGCCAAGAAATTAAATAATTGGGTTCATCAACTTGAAGTGTATTGAAGGATACTAGGATTAAATATGATGAGGCCAAGATTAAGCTTACTTCTTTAAGGTTGGAAACTGCAGCACTTATTTGGTGGGAAGCCAATACTCAAGAGGACATGAAGAAACATGGTAAGGTTTTATCCTCTTGGATTGGTTTTTTTGCCACATTAAGAAGAAAATTTTATCCTTTAGCATACATGCATAAAGCTATTATGGATTGGCAAAACTTTAGGCAATTAAAGGGTCAAAGTGTGCAAATTTATACCCAAGATTTTAGAAGGAGAGAATTGATATTGGGTGTAGATTTATCCTCTCAATACACTTTACTCAAATTCACTGGAGGTTTACATAGCTACTTGAGGCACGCTATTCTCATGTTTAAACCTACAAATTTATATGATGTTTGTGTATAGGTAACACATCTAGAAGCAAGAGAGAAAAATGTTTTCGATGAAACAAGTGATAACTCGTTTGAGTCTGGAAACAAAGAAAATGGGAAGTTCAAAGGAAAATGGAAGAAGAATGTTACCATCAAGATAGAGGGAGAAAAAATCACATGTAAATATTGTTCCAAAGAGGGCCATGATGAAGACTATTATTGGAAACTTCATCCTAAGATGAGACCCAAAAGGTTAAAAAAAAAGGAGAAAGAAAAGGATTTTGAAACTATACAACAAGATTTAAGATAAGATTTTGGGGATGAAACAAAGATCACATGATTAGGTGCTTAGTGTTAAGCTCAAAAATGGAAATTCTCACAATATATCAGAACCCAAATGATCGCGAAGTGCTCGTTGCCATGAATTTGGCGCATTTTGTTTCATAAAAAACTGACTCTGTATGAGGAAGATAAAGCCTGTTGTTTGTTTTCCTAAACAACTATTTTTTTTCAGAAAGGAAAGAATGGTGACATGGAAACCTAGTCAGAAAAAAATAATATTATGGGAAATTCCTTCATTTCACCCAATGAAACTATGCTAAGTGTCACTTTGTGGTTGGTGGCTGAGTGTGTGATCTGTTGCAATTTTATTGGTTTGGGAATGAACCAATGGCATGAGGAAATGTGGCTAGCCCGGAGGCTGCCACATGCCCCCTTCCAAAGTTTGAATTCAAACTAAGTCAAAGGTTGAATTGTATTATGGTTGGGAAAAATTTTATACACAGGCGGAAGGGTGGAGGTCGGGGTCAACCCCGCGACATCCCCCACACAAACCACATAACTTACCAACGGACCACACAAATGATTCTTAACATGTTATGGCCTTTTAATATATTTGAATTCGTATGGTTTGATCAGCGGGCAGAGGAAGGGGGCAAAACCCCTCACCATGGAACCACAAAGCTATAACCACGATAGAGATCTTATATTAATTGCAGAGGTTAAGCACTAAAACAGGTTAATTAGCCCATAATCAATATTTAATACACGTTAATCCTTCATTAAATCGAGATTTGGTTAAGAGTGCATTTAGCGCTAAACATGAATTATCTCATGATTAACCTCACTTATCCAATAATTAACCAACATTTAATTAGGTGGCCAATTTTGCAGAGTCTTCCCATTTCGAAGGGATCTCCAAAATTGTCAGTGCTAACTGGAGTTCTCTCCAGATTTGGAGGAGTTTTCTAGGCCAAAATTGATTGTGTCATTATTTTTGAAAAATGCGACCATTTTTGGCTCCAAAAGAGTCTATCCTAGATGATTTTGACATTCTGAGCATGTTGGAGCATGTTTTAAGAGCAGTAGAGGATTTTAAACAACACTTTTTGCCATTTTGAGGTAATATAGAGGCCCAAGCCATGGAAACTGGACTAAGGAGATGTAGCCCAGGAGGGGTGAACTCCTTCATCAAAACATTATGTTAATGTATCATTTGATTTTTTGTTTTACATTTTATTGTTGTTGTTCAAGATTTTGTTTTAATGTTAATATGCTCATGAATTTAACATAAAACTCAATACATTTTTCTGTTTAACACTCACAAACACCTCAAGAAACCTATGAACATAAATCAAATGATAAAACACTTATTTATAATTCTGAAGATGAGATTAGCACAAAAAAACTAACATTTAGATTCAGATCAAGGTGGTTTAAGAGCAAAGGTTATTTGCTTCATTTTCTTGAGTTTTGTGCAAGTAGGGTTTTAATCGTTGCATTTTTTTTATTCTTACAAGGTTAAATTTGTAGAGAGGAGAATGGAAACTATTGGTTTCTAATCCTAAGGTTAGGACCAGAAGAGGGAGAGCCATAAGGCCACCATCTCCACCCAAATTTTCACTCACAGCTGCACTTGAAGCACCTCAAGTTGTATCTCTAGCTAATATTGAGGAGGTACAAGTTTCACCAGAACCTGAGCTTGAATCCATAACCATCATGTCATATGTAGGAGATAATGGAGGCCTTTAAGAAGAGGAAGCATACAAGAAGGCTTTCTATGACCTAACTGAAAGGGTTAGGATACTCTTTGAAGAGAGGGACAAAAAGGATGAAGAGAGGGATTCAAAGGGAAGTGGAGGAAATCCTCCTCCATCTCCACCATCTTCATCACCATCCTCATCATCACCATCAACATTATCTTCCACTTCCATAGCCAAAACCACCCATTCTCACTCAAAAAATCCAAAAGGAAAAAATCCCTTACTCAAACTTGATGTCAAATTTGAGCTTCCAATCTATAATGGTGAAGTGAATGCAAAGAAGTTGGATAATTGGATTCATCAATTGGAGGTTTATTGCAGAATTTAGAACCTTCAAGAAGATGCCACAAATATTCAATTGGATTCCTTGATGATGGAGGGATCATCACTAGTCTGGTGGGAATCAAGGACTCAAGAAGAGATTAAAAACCGCAATAAGATCTGAATGTCTTGATCAAATTTTATTGTTTCCATTAAAAGGAAATTCTATCATTTGGATTACCTACAAAAAGTAATTATGGACTGGCATAATTTTAGACAATTGAAGAAGTGTGTAAGATTATACTCATGAATTTAGGAGAAGAGCTCTTATTTTGGGTGTTAATTTGTATTCTCAAGAAACTTTGTTAAAGTATATTGGGGGTTTGCACAATTACCTTAGACATACTATTCTCATGTTCAATCCCACAAACTTAGATGAGGTTTGCGTTCAAGTCACACATCTAGAAGCAAGAGGGAAACAAAGTGCAGACGAGAAAAGTGATAGTTTCCTTGAGCATGAGGGTAAAGTAAAGGGAAAGTTTAATGGAAGAGGAAATAGAAATAGCTCTATAAAAAAAGAGAAAGAGAAACTCATATGTAAACATTGTTCAAATAATGGCCATGATGAAGACCATTTTTGGCAACTTCATCCAAATTTGAAGCCAAACAAACTTAAAGCCAAAGAGAAGGGAAAAATTGTTGAAATCATTGAACATGACTTAGGTTCAGATTCAGGAGATGAAACCAATATTACAAAAATGGCTTTGAAAGGTAAGAACATAGCAAGCACTAGTTCTTCAAGTTGTTCCAATGTAGCTCAAGATGAAGATACAAGAATTGAACTCTTTCATATTAGATTTGTTTCTAAACATACCAATATAGACACAATATTTGATAGTGGTTCTCAAGATAATTTGATTTCCGAAGACTTATTTAAGGAGGTAAACCTTGAAACTGTTATACATCCAAGACCTTATCCTTTAGGGTGGATATGAAAGAATGAAAACTTGCAGGTAACAAGGAAGTGAATTTTAAGCTTTGCAATCAATTCAAACTTTTTTGACAGAGTTGAACTTGATGTAGTGCCGCTTGAGATTTCAAGTATTGTTCTAGGAATTCCTTATCTTTATGATAGGAATGAAGTATTTCATCGCCATGAGAATAAGTATCACTTTTTTAAAGATGTAATTGAGTACATACTTAGAGTGCATAAGAAGAATAGAAGTTAATCTCTTATACATCCAGGAGAAATGAAGAGAATAGTGAAAGCAAGTCAAAATTTACTTTGTTAATGATCAAACATAGAGATGTTTTGAATGAGACCTTTAAAAAAGATGCATTAAATGAACAATTTGATTTCATTGACGTTTCTTATGCTTGTAATAAGATGTTTCAAGACTCTAACAGGTTGCCTTTGAAAGGAGGTAAACAAGATGTGAAAGATTTGCAGCAGTCAACATCAGTGTTGAGCAGTGTTGGAAACAAGATGTTGGTGCAAGAGAGAGCAAAGGTTAAAGAGAATGCACCAAAGAAATTTGATAATAAGGAATAGGTTTCACAAGTGCTTGTTTTTGGTTTTCAAAGGGTACATGGTAATGGCGAAAATACTTGGTCAAAATTCGACGCGAGTACAAAGAAATATCAATTAAGAATTGCCATGATGACAATGTTCGAGGTGATACAATTTTCAAGTTTCCTTTGATTGACAACCGAGGTGGTAAAAAGTTTGTTTTTGCAAGGACAGCTTGCTTCTCTGCAAATTCAAGGATATTGCAGCATGACGGTGTATACAAAAATAATAGAGGGTCTCAAGAGTCAAGGAAAAAGCTTAGTTTTTATGAAAAGCTCAAATTGATGAAAATGGGAAAATTTCAGTGGATTGAGACTGGAAGGGTGAGGGAACTATACCCTCATCCACATGTTTAGTAATAAAAGAGATTTTGGGGTAAAAAAGGCTTCTAGTGGGGAGGAATGATCAAGTGCTCAGTATTAAGCTAAAAATGGAAGTGCTCGGAATCAATCTGAACTTGAATGACTGCAAAGTTCTTGTTGCTAGGAATCTGACGCAATTTTTTTCATCAAAAACTGACTCCGTATGAGGAAGATAGAGCCTATTGTTTGTTTTCCTAAATAACTAAAATTTTTGTAGAAAGGACAGAATGGTGACATGGTAGCCTAGTCAGAAAAAAATAATATTCTGGGAATATTCCTTCATTTCACCCAATGACACTATGTCAAGTGTCACTTCATGGTTGGTGGCTGAGTGGGTGATTTGTTGCAATTTTATTGGTTTGGGAATGAACCAATGGCACGAGGACATGTGGCTAGCCCGGAGGCCGCCACGTGCCCCTTCCAAAGTTAAAATTCCAACAAAGTCAAAGGTCGAATTGTATTATGGTTGGGAAAAAATGTATACACAGACAGAAGTGCAGAGGTCGAGGTCGATCCCGCGACCTCCCCACATAAATCACATAACCTACCAACAAACCACACAAATGATTCTTAACATGTTATGGCCTTTGAATATATTTGAATTAGTATGGTTTGATCTACGGGTGGAGGAAGTGGGCTAGCCATCCCACCACATAACCAAAAAGCTATAACCATGACGGAGAGCTTATATTAATTGTGAAGGTTAAGCATTAAAATGGCTTAATTAATCCATAATCGATATTTAATACATGTTAATCCTTCATTAAGTCAGGATTTGATTAAGAGTGTGTTTAGCGCTAAACATGGCTTATATCATAATTAACCTCACTTATCTGATAATTAACTAGAGTTTAATTCGGCGACCAAATTGGTGGAGTCTGCAATTTCGGCAGGATCTCAAAAATTGTCGGCGCTAACTGGAGTTCTCTCCAGATTTGGAGGAGTTTTCTAGGCCAAAATTGATTGTGCCATAAATTTTGTAAAATTCGACCATTTTTGGCTCAGAAAGAGTATATCCTAGATGATTTGGACATTCCGAGCATGTTGGAGTAGGTTTCAGGAGTAGTAGAGGATTGCAAACAACACTTTTTTTCTGTTTTGAGCTAATATAGAGGCCCAAGCCATAGAATATGGACCAAGGATATGTAGCCCATGAGGAGTGAACTCCTTCATCAAAACATTGTGTTAATGGATCATTTGATGGTTTGTTGTACATTTTATTAATGTTGTTCAACATTTTTTTTAATGTTAATATGCTCATGAATTTAACATAAAACTCAATACATTTACCGGTTTAACACTCACAAACACCTCAAGAAACCTATGCACATGAAGAAATTGATCAACAACTTATTTATAATTCTGAAGCTGAAATTAGCACAACAAAACTAACATTTATATCCAAATTATCACAACTAGGGGATTGAAAGGTATGGACATTGCATGTACTATTTATTCAAATAGTCTCAATGAAACTCAATATGAAAAAAAAAATAGATCTTTTCCACATTAGAGTTATTTCAAAACATACCAAGATAGATACATGGTTTGATAGAGGATCACGAGAAAACCTTATTTCAAAATATATTATCAAGAAATTGAATTTAGAAACCATTCCTCATCCTAAACCTTATCCTTTAGGTTGGGTATGTGAGAATGAAAAATTTCAAGTGACAAGGAAATGCATACTTAGATTTGCCATCACTACAAACTTCCTTGATGAGGTAGAACTTGATGTAGTTCCCCTTGATATATGTGGAATTGTTTTGGGAAGCCCGTATCTATATGAGAGAAGAACCATTTTTCATCGCCATGAGAATAAATATCATTTGGTGAAAAATGGGATTGAGTACATTGTTATAGCACATATCAATAAATTGAGTTTATCTCTTGTGAATTCTAGACAAATGAAGAGGATTATTAATGCTAGTAAAAAAAATTCATTGTTAATGTTCAAGAATAAATATGTTGAGGAAACTAAAGCCTTTCAAGGATATGAATCAAGTTTGAAATATGATTTCACTGAGGTTTCTAATTCATGTGATAATATGTTTAAGGAGTCTGACATATTTCCTCCTAAAAGAGGAAAACAATATGAAGTGAAATTGTAGCAGTATGCATCATTGTTGAAAATTGGTGTGGACAAGATGTCAGTGTTAAAGAATGCATAGGTTAAAAATCCAATTAATAAGCTATTTGACAAAGAGAACATTGATTCTAAGACATCTTGTTGTGGGTTTCATAATGTTTTGGCTTTGAAGAAGGATGGTGCATGACGATGGTGATCACATTTGGTAAAGAGTCAAGCCAAGTACAAGGATAGACATGTTAAGAATCGTTAAGACTACAATGTTCAAGGTGAAGTGAACTTGAAATTGAATAAGTCTCCTTTGATTAAAGACCGAGGAGGGAATGTTTGAATTCCTTTAAGGTCAATTTTCTTTTCTGAAAATCTTGGAAAATTACAGCAAGATATCATCCTTGGTAGAAATACAAGGACTTCAAAAAAGGGAAAGTTAAGTACCTTCATGAGAAGCTCAAAGCGACAAATCCAATTAAAGCTAAATGGATTGAGACTAGAAGGGTTAGGGAATTGTACCCTCATCTGTTTCTTGACTAAGAATGAGATTTTGGAGGTCCAAAATCTTCCAATGGGGAGGAATGATCCAGTGGATCAGTAAAATGATCAAAATACAAAGTGCTCAAAACGGCTCTAAACTGATGCAAAAACGAATATATTGTTGCCCTAAATACAAGGAAACTCATTTCAGTCAAAACCGATTATATGCTCTCGATATCATGTTCTGATCAATTTTCCAAACAGCTATTTTTTTTGTAATTTGGGTTGTAGGTATGCCCAGTTAGTAGTTTGTACGCTCACTAGGCAAATGACTGGGCATGACTGTGTATGCTTTTGGGCCAACTATTGTTTGAAAAGTGTCCCTTTATTATTGGTTCATGGTTGGTGCAATTTTATTGGTTGAATGGTTTACGAATTTTGGAGGGCCACGTGGGCCAATGGCTAGAAGCCACGTTGCTTCCTCTTACTGGTGTAAAATTTTGTATATAGGTCGAATATACCTTTATAGGAATCAAACCACAAACCTCCAGGGTGGAAGTACGGTGCTCCACCACCATGCCACAAGTGTTTCTTATTATCCATAGGCTACAGGTAAAATATAAATTTTATTGCAAGTTATATTGGGGGTCAGGGCCAATGTTAACCCACTACAAAAAAACAAGAAATTTGCGCCAGATTTAGCACCAGATTTTAGTGCATTTTTCCAATTAGGATGAGCATCCTAGCGCTAAACTTGATTCTATTGTACATTTTTTAAAGTGTATTTTTTGCGCAAGATTTTGCATCCTTTTTTACACCATATTTTGTATCCTTTTTCACATTAGATTTTTCATCTGGTTTTACAACAAGTTTTTCTTATAGTTTCACACCATTTTTTCATATGTTTCTTCATTGTTTTTTGCTTCGTATTTTGTGACAGTGTTTGCTTCTCATTTTATGCCATCATTTGCATCAAGTTTTACACCATCTTTTGCATGAAATTTAATTCCTTTTTTTTCATCTAGTTTGTGCCAGTTTTTGCATCTAATATTACGCTTTTTTTCTTCTTCTAATTTTGTACCTATTTTTGCGTTCTCTTTTGCGCTAGTTTTTGTGCCTATTTTTGCACCATTTTTGGCATCCAAATTTGCATCCTTTTTTGTGTCTAATTTTGCATCATTTTTACCATCCAAATTTTCATCCTTTTTCTTTCTCATTTTATGTCCACATTTTCATCTCATTTTGTGCCTAGGTTTGAGTATAAATTTGCATCTAGTTATGCATCAATTTTGACTTCCAATATGGTGTACTTGGTTTCACCCTTTTTTAGCTCAATTTTGCATCCCAATTTTACACCATTCTTTGCATCCTCATTTGGAATCTAGTTATGCATAATTTTTGGCATCCAATATGGTGTCCTTGGTTTCACCCTTTTTTTAGCTAATTTTTGCATCCCAATTTTACACCATTCTTTGCATCCTCATTTAGCATCTAAATTTTCATCCTTTTTTGTTTCTTTTTAGCACCCAACTTGGCATCCCCTTTTGCATTAGATTTTGTCTAGTTGTTTTTCCTTTTTTGCATCTAGTTTGGTGTCCATTTTTTCATCCTTGTTTGCACCCACTATGGTGTCCTTTTTTATGCCATGTTTTTTCCCTTCTGTGTCTAGTGTTGCACCTGTTTTACTTCTATCTTAAAACCATTTTTTGTCCTTGTTTGCATGTTATCTTGATGCATAGTTTAAATACCAATTCTATTTATAGTTTTTCATCCACAATTACATCCATGTTTGGCTTCTTGTTTAGAGTGTACTTTTCTTTCCATTTATGACCCCCTTTATGGGTTCATTTTACTGATTTCAATTACACAGTGAAATATATTGCAGTTTCTAAATATCATTAAATAAGGTATCACAATTCAAATTGATATCATAATGTTTGTAAATATATTTAAAGGAAATTGAAAACATTCATCCAAGAAATAGTGTATCATCATATATAATAATTCTCCATCAAAAAATCATTGAAAAAATTCAATATACATATTATGACTACCAAATCAACACCTATCACATATATGATTATTCTAAGGTAAATTCACAGCATCCATCTAAAAATAGTAATGTCATCATACATAATAATTCTCTATCAAAAAACATTTACAACATTCAACACATATATAAAGTAACAATATAATACTAATAATATCATTATCATCTTTAATCAAATCAACTAAAATTCAAATGTGGGATTACCAGATCAAAAACATCATGAATATAATTATTCTAAGGAAAATTCAAAACTTCCATCCAAGGATAATAATACCATCGTAGATAATAATTCTCCATCAAAATAAAGTTGATCATTTTCAAAATATACATGTGGTATATAAATGTAATCTTATAATGGAGTGATATGTGGTGAGTAGAGCACCTAAATAAGCAATAAATAAGCAGTGAGGCTGTGAGCCTTGATCACACCATTATTCAACAAATGAAAGGTTGAACATACAAGTGGGAGTATCTGTTATAAGTAAATTTGGGCATCATCCCCCATGACCTGGTCAAAATGGACATAATCCCCAGGAACAATGAAATAGGGTCTATAATTCCCTATCATTCCAGTTGCTACATGCCCTAAGAGAAGAAAAAATCATTCATGGATTCTATTGTGATATTTCCAAGGTTTGAAGTATATGTTATATCACTTATGAGCTCACCAACGCTGCCTCTCAAGGGACTAACTGCATTTCATATGCATCTCCCTCCATTCAAGGGTGCACTGCAATGCACTTCCCGACATTCAAGGGTGTGTTGGTCAAATGGGAGCGAAATTCTAATTATTCCAGAATCTCCACATGGCCAGCGCCTTCTAGAAGAGTCCATATGTGTCAAAATTCAAATCCATGTGTCCATCTAACACCTCTTAACTTGGAAACATATCTTGCCTATTATTAGAAATTCATTGATTGAGAAACTACCTCTAGTTTCCCTATAAATTGAGCACAGATCCTAGTGCTAGGGAAGGAAGAATTTTGGTAAAGAAATGATGTTGGATTCTCAATTGAGAGAGTGAAAGAAGTGATATGCTGCTGGTGAGATGTGGAATGTGATGAGGCTGGGATGAACCTAGAGCTGGTGACATCAAATCGAACATTGGTTGTAACCTCCCCCTTCTACTATTTAATAAAGATTGTTGTTCATTTTCCCATATATGTGTCTGTTTATGTTACTATTTCTCATGAAATGGAATCTTGAATGATATATATGTTTCATGTTTAATCGATTTAAGTGATTAAGATAAGTAGGCATTTGTATATTGCAATTTGTTTGATGTTCTCTGTTTATACTTGCAGGAATGAATCTCGCAATCTAAGTTGGATTGGAGGTTACAACAAAAGCGACAGAAGGAGAATAGGAAGCACTCGATCACAGGTAGGTTCTTCTATCTTTTTGTGTGTCTATTTATTATTAGAGAAATTGATAGAAAAGTCTTTAATATGTTGTTCTAAGTGCCTAACACCACACTTATGGAATTTTATTTATTCGTAGATCATAATTCTGCATAACAAATTGGCGACTCCACTGGGGAGTTTCCTATCATTCCTGGTTTTTTTGCCTCTGCTTCTCCACCCAATAGCATCTACTTTCAGTTTTTAGACTTTTAAATCAAAGAATTGCATTAGAAGTGTGTTATGTAGCTTGAATTTTCAATCTCTACTGTGCCCAATGCACGATTGGTCAAGGCACAGTGCACTGCAGTGCATTGTATCCCACTCAGGGGTGCATTGCAACACATTGTCTCCCCTTAGAGACTGCGTTGCCCCCCTTAGCCAACCAAATTCAATTTGAATTTTTCATTGCCATCATTCTCAGAGATTTGTTTACTGTGTTTTCAATTGTTTGATACCTCCTAGAGACCAGTGAATTTTCTTGATTCTTCCTCCTTTGAAAAGTAAGTTTGTTAAATGTCTCTTTAAGTGTTTTTATTTATCATTGACAAAGAAAATTCAAAGTATTTTATTTCTGCATTCGATCCATTTTTTTTTTGTAAAGTAAATTGTCTTAAATTCTTCGTTTCCTGTAGGAAAATTTGTAGTTCCATTCTTCGTTTTTCCGAAAAGATAAATTTTTGTTAAATTCCTCATTTCTCAAAGAAGAAAACATTTGTTTTTTGTTGATTTGGTGCACATAGTTTCCTTTTCGCATTCACATTAAGGGGACTAAAAAGAAAAACCTGCATATGCATATAGTGAATTATGTGTTTTTCATAGGAACAAGTTAGGAAAGCTGCATTTTTGTTTGTGCTCTTTGTTGTTTGCTCTCAAAACTGATTGCTCTTTCCCTTAGTAGCTAGGATATTCGTTGAAAAATCTAAAGTTGAAAATTTTTCTTATTATTTTAGTTTTCCTTTTTGGGAATTTCCATCACATCACGTGGTGAACCTTAAAAGGAAAATTGATAAACAAGATCAACTTAAAATTTACATCAATTTTACCTAAAAAAACATTGGAACCATAACGATAACATTTAGAAGGTCTAGGCTAGAGACGTGTTCTAGCATCATTAAACATAACAGTTGTCATTAATTGTTTGTGATAAATTCCAAGTGTGATACCTCACTCCACGTACGTAAGTATATCGGAACTTTTCCACGTACCTTCAGGTATAACGGGCAGTGCTCTAGTACGAAAATTATAAGGGCGTGCTCTCACTGTGCGGTTTCACATTAGACAGCGCTAATACGGACTTGGGCCTCCACGTATCTTTGGGTATATTTTGGAGGAAAACTTTAGGTTGTTATCCATCCATAGTGAATCGATTTGGCCACCTTATAAATTGTGATACACCGAACACAACATTCGGGGAGATTGTCTGCCCGTACTTCTTGGTTCACCAAGAGGTATTCTGCAGTTCACAGTTTCTTGGTAAACCTTTTGCCTAGAATTACCCTTTTATTTTGTATATTTTTTTTGGTCATAAAATAAATCAGTCATCATGGAAGAAGAACATCCCTTTCCCCATCGTTAGCGTAGAATAGCACTGAAACCACCTTTACCACCAGAAGCCACTTCTGGTCGGAGAAGGCAAAATTGCTCTACCAAAACTAGTACTATCAGTACCTCTAGTGCGAAATCATCCTCACATATAATCGAGTCGACAAAAATTGTTTCTACAAATCATGGTTCATCTACTGTTGTTGAGACAAAGTCCTCACAACTACCCATGGTCACGATCCATCCAATCAGTTAGACCATACCTCCCAAACTCGACGTTGTTCAACTGTAAGTTGATCTAGATTCTGTCACTTTTTTGCTAGAACAACTACATCCCGAAGTCGAACGACCAAAATTTGTTCTTGTATCGGTCACCCCACAATGTATTGTAGCCATTGAGTATCCCATATCACATATTCAACCTCCTGAAATATACTTTGGGCCTGACGGTGAAATCCTTCCACCTGGTTTAATTTCGATTGAAGAAATACCACAAGACGAGACACCTTTAACTCCAACTCATTTTGGGGCAAATTTTTACCTGTAAAAGTCTTTTCCTTAATCACCTGCCTCTGCTTTTGTTGATCCTATGTCTATTAGAGTTCACGTAGATCCAATAGGGTATACATTTGGTCGAAAAACCATGCCTAACCCAACATCTTCGGCTAGACCATCTGTTCCAATTGCGACAACACCTGCTCTCACTACCTCATCGGTGTTCACGACTTCACCAGAGTCACATTTATATGGTGGCCCTTCTGTCCCACCTGGTTACCAATATTTATTTGGAACCTTCTCTGGTGCATCCTCAAACCCATGGAATTCACCAATGTCATCGTCTGGTATTCTAACTAGTAAATCTATAGTGAGTACTAAACAACTTGATCCTTTATACACATCGTCAGGGCAATATCAAGCTGGTCCATCTAGGTATATTCCATCCAGTACAATTTCAACTAGACTCCTTGAATTTGGAGAACAATATTTTCCATCTTATTATAATCCTCATGATGGGGGGAAACTTATGGTCACCCACTTCGACAGTAATCCATCGTTATTTGGTCACTAATGTTGGAATGAAAGTTTGTCAATGGAAACCCACTTTGCCTATCCAACCACAAACAGTTGTTCACTCGTATCAACCGGTTCAACTTGTTGCACCCACATCAAATCCACTTGTTAATACATCTTTATCCCTATTACAGACTCAAACTATTGTACCTAAATCGTCTCAGGCAGGTCCTTCCACCCAATACCCCAAAGTATTGGGCCCTCAGACTCCAACTCCTTTAGTTGGTTTACAACAACCACCTGTATCCAGAATCATTTATTCACAAGCTTGATTACCATATTATGGGATGTCGCAGCCGCAACTAGGTTATACCTATCCACAACCGAATCCAAGTTATCCTAGTTTGGGTTATAATATTGGTGGACAGACCCCTTGGCAGCCACAAGCACAAATTCCACAACTTTCATTTCAACAAGTTACGTGCCCAGCTTTTGGTCAAAAGAATCCTCAAGCTTTTTCTTATCAAAACAACCACTATCTAGGTTACCAGCAACAGATTCCTTATGCTGGTGCTCAAAGGCCTATTTCCCAAGAAATTCCATCATACCATGGCTATGCTCAATCCGACCTCAATCGACGGTTGCCCTTTGTTGCAACTTTATAGTTACTGTATTTAAACCATCTCACCAATGATCCAATCAACTATGCTCCTTGGTGGCCGGTGATACCTCATAGATTACCCTCGAATATTCCTAAGATCAATGGAAACCCTGGGGAAGACCCATCAACTCATGTTATGAATTATCATTTGTGGTGTTCATCTAACTCCCTAAACGATGACTCTATTCGACTACGTCTTTTCCAGCGTATGCTCACTGGTCCGGCTGCAAAATGGTACATTGAGTTAGCAATAACTTCTTTTGATAATTTCACTGCCCTAGCTACTGTCTTTTTGACCGGCTTCCAGTTACCTATTGAGATTCAACAAGAAGATCCTAGTGAAAATTAGGCACCTACATTAGGATGGAGCCTCAGGCTATTTTTAGATGTATGTCTATTTATAGATGTATGTGAAAATTCTATTTATAGATGCATGTATACTATTATTATCCTTTAATATTAGTTGGACAATAAACAATAATATATTCCCAATGAGCACTTGGAAATAGTTAACTGAACTGGAAAATCAATTAACTTAAGGAATTTCAAGTTAAGAGGTTGGTTGGTGGGACATGCAAGTTGAATTAGTTGTAACTGAGTGATTCGAAGTTGTAATAGAGTTGGAAGTGCAACTATGTAAGTTGTAAAGTATTTTAACTCAGTTAAGTGAGTTAAACTTAGTTGTGCTAGTTGTAACTGAAGATAAATTAGTGAGAGATCAAGTGAATTAATTATTAATTAATTCACAATCAATGGTCTCACATGCAACTAAAGATTTACTATTATTAACTGCATGCATGTCAGATCCAGTGGAGACCCAATTTAGTTCTAGGTGAAAGGGAAGTAAACTATTAGTGTGACATTATCCAGTTGCACACATGCAACCACACACACATTGGATGTTCCCATGAGGATTGCGTAGTCAAGGCAAGAAATATTGCATTGATTCAATGATTTATATCAGCAGGGATTGCGCAGTGGAGGCAGGTTGTCTGGAGACAGTAAATTGGCTAAGGAACTTGCCACTTTTTGCATGACAGTATGAGACAATTAGCTCATGTACTGAGAGCTCTTGGATTGGAGCTTTGTATGTAATTTTTTCATGATCCATGATATAATATAAAATATAAGATAGTGGGGTTTTTAGCTATAATCTTTCCCCAATAAATTATCTGTGTTGTGTGTGATTGATCTTTCTTCATGATATTGTAATTGGCGATTGTGTTTTAAATTTCGGCAAAGATTTGTAGAAGAGATTCTGTACTTAACCGTAGCATATTGTTAGACCAGGAGAATCCAGGACATACATGTATTTTTTATAATTTCTACATGGTATCAAACCATAGAAAATTGCAGTAGTGAAGAAGGAGCTGAGTTTGTTGGTGGAAATAATTTGAAATTGCAGAAAGAATTTCTTGGTGCTACAACTAATTCAAGATCGAAATGGCTTTCAATGGCTTGAGGTTAGAGTATTCACTTGAGGGTAGCTCGAACTACATTTCTTGGAATAACAGGATGGAGGCATTACTCGAAGACAATGACTTGAAGGAATTCATTGACAATGATGTTCGTAAGCTTGCTTCGTCAGATGCTGCCAATATTGATGCATGGAAAAAGAAAGAGGCAAAGGAGAGGAGGATCCTGTTGGAGGGAGCATGAGACCACATTGCCTCAAGACGCAATGGGAAAGCCACACCATATGCTATGTGGAAGGCTTTGATGGATCTATTCCAAAGTAGCAGTGACCATAGGAAATTGGTGCTCAAAGATAAACTTAGGAAGATCAAGATGGAAAAGGGCGACAAAATTCCAAAGTATCTCACAAAGTTTGTCCAATGTCAGGATGAACTGGGCAGTGTGGGAATAACTATTTATGATGATGATTTGGTGATATTGGCTCTCTTGGGACTTCCTAAGATTTGGCATAGTTATGAAGACTCTGTCAACGGACAAGAAAAATTTCTGTATTGGGAATGACTGTGGTTGGATCTGGTGCAGGAGGAGTTCAGGCGAAACATTAGAGATGGCTCTTCATCAAAGCATGATGATGAAGAGGATTGTGCTTTGGATACCAAGGTGAAGAAGGGGAAGGGGAAGAAATTCCATTCTAAATCCGAGTCTAAAGGCAAGAATTTGGATATTTCCAAGGTGAAGTGTTTTCACTGTCATGAACATGGGCATCTTGCTACTAACTATCCACAAAAGAAGAAGAACAAGAAGGTTGTTGGAGCTGCAGCTGGTGAGGCCCTTGACTCACAATTTGAGCTTGACTTCTCCTTGATTGCATGCATGGTTTCAAGTGCATTGGGATCAGTGTGGTACTTGGATAGTGGCGCTTCCTTTCACATGACGGGAGATAAGGAAATTTTCAGTGACTTGGAGGAGAAAAATCTCCAGATGCATATAGATATGGGCGTTGCTGGACAATACAGTGCTACCAGGATTGGTACCATTACCTTTCAAAGGGATTCGGGTAAATCATTTCAATTGAAATATGTTATGCATGTTCCAGGTATGAAGAAAAATTTGGTCTCAGTTGCAATGTTGGAGGACAGAGGCTATGATGTTGTTTTTAGCGATGGCAAAGGCTTCTTGCAACATGAAACAATGGGTCAAGTCAAGAGGATAGGGATTCGATTTAAAAATATCTACAAGCTGGAGGTAGATGGCTGTGCTGCCAGATGGGCAAGGCGGAAAAAGTGGTGAGCTGGGATGAGGACAAATTATGGCACAGGTGATTGTGTTATCTTCATCATGGAGCCTTGAAAGTCATGCAACAAATATCTACTGGACTTCCAATGGGAACACTTGCTTAGTTAGATCAGTGCAAGGGTTGCACCATGGGGAAGTATGTAAAGTCCAGCTTTCATGAGAAGGAGAACCATGCTTCAGGGATCCTTGAGAGATTCCACATAGACGTGTGTGGACCATTCCCGGTTGCTTCAATAGCAAAACATAATTACTATTAATTTGTTGATGACTTTTCTCATAAATGTTGGATCTTCTTCATGCAGAAGAAGGATCAAGCATTCTCAAAGTTATGTGAGTTTAAGGCATTGGTGGTGAAAGAGTCGGGGAAGCAAGTGAAGGATCTTAGGAGCGATAATGATGGAGAATACATCTCTAATGAATTCAAAAAATTCTGCAGCAAAGAAGGAATTTGAAGAGAACTCATAACACCTCATAACCCACAAAAAAATGGAGTCACAGAGAGGAAGAATAGAACGATCGTGGGTGCAGCACGAGCGATGTTGCATGATCAAGGCCTACCAATGCATTTGTGGTAGGAAGCATGAAAAAATACAGTTTATGTGCCAAAACGTTGTACTCATAGAGTACTTAGCATGAGTACACCTGAAGAAGCTTTCACTGGTAAGAAACTAGATGTTTCACAATTTAAGATTTTTGCCTCATCTGTTTATGTGCATGTGACCAAGGACGCCAAGAAAAAGCTGAAGCCGACTGTTGAAGTTGATATTTTTGTGGGGTACACAAAAACACCCAAGAATTATCGTGTGTATTTTCCTAATAGCAGAATGACTATTGTGCGATGGGATATAAAATTTGATGAGGGGAAAGCCATGCAGTTGTCGCTTGAGAGGGAGATGGACTTGCATGTGGAGGAGGAACTGATGGTTCCAAAATATGAGTCCCTTGATGTGGATCAGCCACAGGATGAGGTTCATGGAGTGGAGGAGTCCACTCACACAAATCCATCCATCAGAAATGGAAAAAGGTGTACCATGGAAGGTGATAGGCTGAGACTTGATGCTGCACAGAATGTAGGAGCCCCTACTTCATAGCGTAGACAAAGACAATCTCCTGACCGATTTACTGGATACATGGCTCTCATGAGAAAATGTATTGGGACTGAACCATATTCCTTTCAGGAAGCAGTGTAGGAGCCCACATGGGTAGATGCAATGGTGGAGGAGTATGACTCCATTGTCAAAAAAAGTTCTTGGGAAATTGTTCCAAGGCTGATTGATAAATCAGTGGTAGGTTTGAGATGGATCTACAAGGTAAAGAAATATACCAATGGGAGTGTGGAGAAATACAAGGCCAGATTTGTGGCCCGGGGCTTCTCGCAGATCAAGGGGATAGATTATGAAGAGACCTTTGCACCTGTCGCAAAGTATTCTTCCATAAGGACCATCCTTGCTCTCTCAACGCAGATGGGTTGGCGCATTCATCAAATGGATGTGAAAAATGCGTTTCTCAATGGGATCATTGAGGAAGAGGTGTACATAGAGAAACCTGAAGGTTTAGATATCTTCAACAGTGAGTCGCATGTGTGCCAACTCAAAAGAGCATTGTATGGGCTGAAGAAAGCACCCCATGCTTGGTACACTATAATAGACAACTATTTCACCAGACTGGGCTTCAACAAAAGTGAAGCAGATGCAAACCTATACCGAATTGTGGTGGAGGGTAAGATTTTAATCTTTTTTCTTTATGTTGATGATTTAATATTGATTGGTGATGAGTAGCTGATACAATCATGCAAGGAGGATCTTGGAAGGGAGTTCAAAATGAAGGATATGGGCCTCCTTCATTATTTCCTTGGATTGGAAATATGGCAGCGAGATGGTGAACTTTTTGTGTCTTAAGGAAAGTATGCAAGGGAGATACTGGGTAAGTTTCACATGGAGGGCTACAAACCCATGGATACTCATCTTCGAGGAAACTAGAGGAAAGAGGATGTTACTTCTGGAGAGGTAGTGGATACTACTATCTATCAATAGTTAGTGGGTTCACTAATGTATCTAGTGAACACAAGACCAAACATTTTCTATGCAGTTAACCAACTGAGTCAAGCTATGGTTAAGCCTACCAAGCTCTTTTGGAAGGCGGGTAAGCATTTCCTGAGATACCTAAGGGGCACATTAGAGTATGGTTTCTGGTACAGATAGGATGGAGTAAAGTTGCATGGCTTCATGGATGCAAATTGGGTGGGCAGTCCATTGGATAGAAAGAGCACATCAGGGGGGATCTTTAGTATCAGGTCTCCAACTGTTTCTTGGTACAATAGGAAGCAGAGATATGTGGCACTCAGTTTAGCAGAAGTGGAATACATGGCAACTAGTTAAGTTGCATGTAAGGCTATCTGGGTGAGAAAGATCTTGGTTTCTTAGTTTGGTTCTCATATGGATCCGACAATGATTCATTGTGATAATAAGGTTTGCATTAAACTCTCGATTAATCATGTGTTTCATGATAGATCTAAGCATATAGATATCTGGTACCATCATCTCAGAGATTGTGTGCAGAGGAGAATCATGTTGCTTCAGTACATTCCTACGAAAGATCAGGATGCAGATATTCTAACAAAGGCACTCACTAGGAGAAAATTCGAATACCATAGAGACAGGATCGAGGTGAAGGATAATCCCTTTCTTGTTGAGAGGGAGCATTGAGATTCAACAAGAATATCTTAGTGAAAATTAAGCACCTACACTAGGATGGAGCCTTTGGCTATTTTTAGGTGTATTTTTATTTATAGATGTATGTGTAAATTCTATTTACAGAATTCATGTATATTTATAGATGCATGTATTCTATTATTATCCCTTAATATTAGTTGGACAATAAACTATAATATATTCTCAATGAGCACTTGGAAATAGTTAACTGAAGTGGAAAATCAGTTAGCTAAAGGAATTTCAAGTTAAGATGTTGATTAGTGGGACATGCAGGTTGACTTAGTTGTAAGTGAGTGATTCGAAGTTGTAACAGAGTTGGAAGTGTAGTTATGCAAGTTGTAAAGTAGTTTAACTCAGTTAAGTGAGTTAAAATTAGTTGTGTTAGTTGTAACTGAAGATAAGGCTAGTGAGAGATAATGTTAATTAATTATTAATTAATTCAAAATTAGTGGTATCACATGTAACTGAAGATTTACTATTATTAACTACATGCATGTGAAATCCAATGGAGACCCAATTGAGTTCTAGGTGAAAGGGAAGTAAACTATTAGTTGTGACATTATCCGGTTGCACACATGAAACCACACACACATTGGATGTGCCCATGAGGATTATGCAGTCAAGGCAGGAAAGATTGCATTCATTCAGGGATTTCTATCAGTAGGGATTGCGTAGTGGAGACAATAAATTGGCTAAGGAACTTGCCAATTTTTGCATGACAGTGTGAGACAATTAACTCATGTACTGGGAGCTCTTAGATTGGAGATTTGTATGTAATTGTTTCATGATCCATGATATAATATACAATTGAAGATAGTGAGGTTTTTGGCTATAAGCTTTCCCCAATAAATTATCTGTGTTGTGTGTGATTGATCTTTCTTCATGATATTGTAATTGGAGATTGTGTTTTAAATTTCCGCAAATATTTGTAGAAGAAATTATGTATTTAACAGTGGCATATTGTTATATTAGGAGAATCTAAGACATACATGTATTTTTTATAATTTCTACATTACCCATACGATATGAAACTGGAACGGAAATCTTGACTAATTTTAAATAGGCTAATGCTACTCACATTTCTGATCATATTCATGAGTGGTGTCGTCGTCGTAGAATGGTTAAGACATTTGTTCCCGATTATCTCCTTGTTGAGTGGTTCATTAAGTCGCTGTTACCATATATAACTAAGGATGTGGCTAAGGGTGGCATTGTCACTAAAGAGAAGGTCATTGCTCGTGCCCAATATTTAGAATTTATTTATACTCAGTATGTCACGCTCTACGAGAAAATTCCCAATGCGCCGTGATCTAATTTTACTGTTCCTCCTACATCTAATGAATCTCATGCCGGAGACGGTATGATTGGTACTACAAGCACACATCACTCTACTGCATTTGATCTTGTGCCTTCTTCCAAAATCCATGCCGTGTCATCTGACAAGGGAAAAAGTGACAAGAAACTCGAAAGTAAGAAAAAGGGGAAATCAAAGAAAAAGCAAGCTTCTACCCCACAAGAAATATCATCTGATCAATCGAATGGAAATCGAAAAAATCATTACCCTTGCATAAAATGTAATGAGGAACACTTTTTTGGGGACTGTCCTCACTGCTCTGAAGTCTTAAAAATGGTTAAGACCTTGCATGCATCAGCTGTGTTGACAGATCTATTTCTGAATCCAGACACAAATTTGATTGTTATGGATCCAGCTTCTAGTTCACAAGTGCTTATGATATCTGTCACGAAGCCATCGACTGATATTTTGGTGTCAATGAATAATAAAGATTATGGTATTTAGGCTATTGATTAACCTACTACCTTGACCATGAATCCTTCTATGGAATCGATACCGCCCACTGCTATTCCTGATTTGACAATCAAGCCACCAAAGAGTCGTTCATAAATCAACATTTAATCCTTGAGCCAGAGCTCCTCAAAATTTTAATATAGTTGAAGATTTGGCTCAATCCCCTTCTGCTATGTCAGCGCTTGAGGTGCTACAAAATTTTCCATTCCAGAAGGAGGCTTTTTTGTCAGAAATTGGTGGAATTGATCCGATTGATTCTAATATCATAGTATTTAATCATACGGGCTATGTGCTGCAATTACCAACAGAATTGGCCTTCTCCATCCAAGTAGATGTTCTCAATCACCTTGTTCATCGTACTATTAATGATGAGGGAGCATCTACGTGCATTATGTCTCTAAAATGCTGGAAGTCACTTGGCTCGCTGCACCTATCTCAATTGCCTACGACGTTGAAAGCTTTCGACAAACGTACATATAAGCGTTGCAGTATTATTAATAACCTGCATGTTGAACTAGGGGGAAAAACAATGAATGTTGAAGTTGAGGTCGTTGACAGACCCCTTTACTACAATATTTTACTTGGAAGTCCATGGGTATATGCTATGACTGTGATCGTTTGTACATATTTTAGAATGGTCATCTTTCCATATAAAGGTGTTATCATAGTCATCAATCATCTATCCTTCTTTGCTTCCAGTTCCCAGGTAACTGGAAGTGTTCCGTTAGTTCACACACCCCAACTCGCACTTTAGAACATTGGTGTAGGTCTCTTAAAGGATTCCACTCTCATGGGAACCTTTGCATTACCGCCGCCTACGACGTCGGCAGAAATTGCAAGTATAAAGACCTACTACATGATATATTCCACTCCATCTGGCTTAAGGAAGGTTACGGGTGATTCTGAATTTTTTGCGTTGGATGAGTTTCTGTCGCCCAACCCAATTGAGCTGGTATAGAAATCAATATATATGGCTTAGGCGGCGAATCTAAAATCATCATCATCGCTCCCATATTCAGAATTATGAAGAAGATAATCTTAGTGAACTATATCACCCATGGAGAAAAACATTATTTTCGAATTCTTTTCCTATTAATGCAATTGATTACGAGAAAAAATTATCAAATATTGAAGAAACCATTTCCATCGATATTTCGACCAAACCTAGTGTTGTAGAAAACATTCATGTCGGCATGTCTTGTTATCCATTAGAACTCGAAGCATATCACTCTCTCTTTCATGAATTTCATGATGTATTTTCTTGGTCTTACAAGGAAATGCCAGACATAGATACTAGCATCGTTGAACACACTATTAAAATGTACCCTGATGTCAAGTCGGTACGTCAACACCTTCGTCCTGTTCATCCAAAGAAAGCTGTTGCCACTAAAGAAGAAGTTTAAAAGCTTTTGCGTGCTGGTTTCATTTACCCTATTCTACTAACTGAGTGGGTTTCCAACATTGTTCTTGTTATGAAAAAACAACGAACCATCAGAGTGTGCGTTGATTATCAAGATGTCAATCTTGCTTGTCCAAAAGACAACTATCCTACTCCCTTTATCGAGCAGATTATTGAAGATTGTGCTGGATGCAAAATATTTTCGTTCATGGATGTTGGTGAGGTAAATCCCCTTTGTGGATAGAGGTGATCCCACTAGCCCTAGGGTGGGTCTAGCCACAAACAAGACAAGCTATAATACTGTTTCCTAGTTAATGAATGGACAGAGATTCGATAGATGACTTACCGAAGGTCCTATGCTGTTTTTGTTGTCGGAAAGAGTGGCTGCCTCTCGCTCCTGGTTTGACAGATCACGACCCACTCGCTTTCACGCTCGGATACCTGCACACACACAAGAAACAATGAAAATATACAACATACTAATTCACATTTGTAACTATTAGTCAGTTGAAGAGGTCTAAATCAATTGCATTTAATAAACAACATAACACAATGATGGAACCAACACCATAGTCGAGTATATTAATAAATGAAAGGAAGAGTACAACCAAGCTTCAACGTTGTGGTCTCCTCCAACAGGGTTCAAGCGGAGCGCGTCTCTCAAAGGCTCATCGGGAATTCAGACGGGACTCTCTCTATGAAATTCTCCTTGGTTCTACCTTCTCAATGGCAATTACTCAGCTATAGTATTATTCTCCAAGTTTAGCTAGCTTTTATAAAGGGAGAAGGCTTGTTTTTATAGAGGTATAGGGAGAGGTTCGGATCCCTATAATTATGGAGGGGAGACCTATCTTCAAGGAGTGTTCCATGGGAGGTGGAAACCACTGCCTAAAGAGGGAGATCCGTGGTTGATCAACTTAACCACTTCTAGTGACTCATCTCTGAGGTGGTTAGAAGGAAACTTCTGCCTCTAATTTTTAAAAAAAATTCCTAAAATAGCTTAGCATGGGCATTGCACTGAGATAGAGCACCAGGTGGCATAGGCTCTAGTGAAAATATACCACATCGGCACGAGGGGTGAACTGGCTACCCGCGCCAAGGCCAAAACATAGGTTTTGTGTGCTTTTTTGAGGAAATGTCAAATAGGATAAATGATTTCTTTATGTAGAAGGATGCAAAGAAGGTATTTTAAAAGTATGACACTGCTCACAAGTCACGGGAATGACCCTCCAATATGCGGGGCGAGGGATTGTAGGGATGGTGACAAAATGTTGTGTAACAGATGCCCCCTAAAGCATGAGGTCTGAGAGAGAGGGAGGGGTGAAATGCTTTATGAGAACGTGTTAGACCCAAACACTGCTGTCAGAAAACCTATGAGTACAAATACAATTGATAGCTCTAATACATGATATGTGGCATGGGCGCAACGATCCATAATAGAGTACATAAAAAGTGAGATCCGAGGTATGGACACAACCATCCAGAAATAAGGATAAACAAATAGAATCAGGTATGGTTGCAGCCATCCAATCAGAAGAGTCATGTAATAAGTCATAGTAATCCACAAATAACCCACAGCCTGGATTTCATCAGACAAAACCCAGGGTCTTGCGCTCCATCTCGACCCGAAAAAAGTACAAATTCGAGCATGTGAATATGTGAGATGAAGTCAAACATGCAAGAAAATTGTTTGATTACCAGCCAATGATGAAAGCCGTTAACAGACGCGAGAGAAACCACCAATAATGACAATGGATCTAAAGGTACAAAAGGTACAATCCACAAAATGTGAACAGTGATCTAACATCGAACACCCGCAGAGTCAGTCGATTAAAGGCCAATGATGTGGACCTTGCATCAATTGTGAAGAACCTGCCATTGAGGCATGTAGGCTCCAAGGTACCAAAAAGGAGTCTCTAGATCAGATTCCTAGATAATGAGCTAGAGTCGGCAGGAAGTGACCTGATCGACAGTGGGCCATAGAGTTTCCCACATCATCGACACGAGATAAAGGAATATGATGTTTGTGAATTAGGACCAAAAGAGAATTAGAGTGAGGTTGAAAGTTTCAGAGGCAAACTTCTCTTGAAAATATCGGTGGCATGACACTGGATTTGGTAGTATTTGACATCAAGGGATTTGAGGTCATGACGACGTGGCAAAGAGCAGATGAGTGGTCAAAAAATATTACCCAAATCCATGGAGGCAAACAAATGGCGAAGTGGGATGTCCCCAACCCGACACGGATGCAGACAAGTGCCATGTTCAAGAGTGACATACTGCCAACATGACTACAATCTGGTTCCATTTCCCCCCACCATTTCTGGTGAGTACCCCAATTATTTTTGAAAACATGCTTGAAGGGGATAGCATATGCTTGCGATGTAAGTTCTTCCTTCGGAAAAATCCAACCTAATACATTTTACGAGCCCTAGGAAGGAGGAACTCGAGTAACGTCATAACGACGGAGTCCGATGTCATCAGTTTTTAACGAGTCTAATAAAGGGAGAACTCAACATCTTTTCATGTTTAGAGAGTTTGAAAAGAAAGCAGAAAAGAAAACTCTAGCAAGGCCTTTTTCATAAATAGTCTCTCAGATATGAAAAAGGTAGAAAACATCATCCGAGAGAACCTCTTAGTTGTGATAGGCTAAGGTATTCCTTTTTCGTAAATAATCTATCCCAGCCAGAAAAAGGGGTAAACGTATACTGGGTAGATATCGTTTCGCAGCCATTTAACGAGTTCAAAATGACAAGCATCTTGGCAATATTTTCAGTTTTAGAGAGTCAGAAAAGAGCTGAAAGATGACTCCAATAGTAATTTTTTCGTGTTTTTACTGAGTCCGAAAAAGTATAAAATATAACTCGTTACTTCGTCATAACCATGTGAAAAACCTGTTGCTGCACAAGAGACATATGTAAAACCCATTTCTTGAGAATAATATGATAAAAAAATCAACAAATATGTTTTAAAACCTAATTTAAGATTATGAAAAGTTATAAAATGCCATAAGTGGTAAAAATTATTTACTTTTCACTTTTACTTCTTTGTGGAGCAACAGTGACCCATTGTGCTTTGCGATCTTGCAGCGATGATTGCAAGTGATCCAGTGAACCGATCTTGACTCCGTCAGTCTCAAGTAAAAGCCGACACCATTTCCCATTTTTAAAGATAAATTTCATTACATGTACTTGTCATTTTGATTTACTAGGAGGATATTTGTCAAAATTAGGGCATCGCAGTTGGCACGGGTTTTGAGCATGAACCCACACCAATCACCCATTTTTTACACAGAGGGCGCACCCATTGGCGCGAATTTTTGTGAAACAGTCGCGCCAACCCCGCAACCTAAAAATCCGCATAATTATAAGGAAAATGCAGTCATTTGATTGCAAATTTCAATGCCCAAGTAGACTAAAAATGCTCATATGAAAAATGTGTGCAGGTACCAAGCAGAAAGAATGGTGATTGAGTGGAAAGAGAGGGAAAAAAGTGAGGAAGATGAACTTGCCATGGAGAATGATCGATGCATGGACACCCTCAGAGATTGTAGGATAAATAAATTATTCCTAACACTATGCCTTCGGGCTCAGCCGAAATTACTTTAGTATTTGATAAGCATATGGGATGAAGACCAAGAAAAGTTTGTGCTTTGAGATCAGGAACTTGAAATCGAAGTTTCCTAAGTCTATTTTATCACAGGATTGTCGTGGAGGGGTGCAATCCCTATCATGACCAGTACCCGTCCCACCATGGAAAGCATGGGGATGGTGATTGAAAGGGTGTGCCAAGGGGCACGAAAAGGACCAGGGAGTGGAAAGGTTGACAACCAAACCATCCCAGATCTAGCACTAAAAGTAGTGCTGCACACTATCACACAGGCTGCAGGATTGAAAGCACCACATGAGGCCACAAAAACACAACTGCTTCTTGTCGTAGACTGCTTGACCCTGAATCTCTACAACTGGGTAGAGGCCGTGACTATTAACATGAAGCGGCAAACAACCAAGTGCAAGAAGACCAAATTGAAGTAGTTTGGGTATGGATCAATTTTGGTATCATTCTTCTTGGAACAACTACCAATATTCCAGCGCTAGGAGGTCATTGTCCTGATGCCACCACCCAGAGAACCACGGATGGCCCGATGGGCTACGCTGATGCCCAAAGTAGGGGGCGGCCAACAGACATCTTGGAGGCCAGAATTCTTCAATTGGCTCTATCAACAACTGATTGTCGTGGAGGACTGGCCCTATTCTGGTACAAACTTCACCGGTGATCCAGACCTCCCGCTCCCGGAGGGAGAATATTGGGACAAAGAACTAGGTGAGACTCATTTTTTATTTTCATGAGTTCATGATTTTTTGGTATATATGCATGTTTTGAAAGTTAATATTATATGTATGCAGATGTTGGCTCAGAGAGACCTGCAGGTATGTCGCTGATAGCGAGGCGAACTCCTTGTGATTTCGATCCTCATTGTGAGGGAAGTGAGGAGGAGATAGTACAAAATCTGGAGGGGATTTCCCATGGGATTCCAGACTATGCTCGCTTTGATGATGTTCCTCAGGCCTATCAAAGGCATACCGTAGGGGTGCCGAGTCATATCCACTGCTTACTAAGGCAGTTGGTATGGGCAGTGACGTGCTATCATTAGCACCACGCTGATTAGGAACCTAGGCTTTTATTTCCACACATTTTGAGAGACATGTTGTCTCAGGATGTAACTAAAACATACATATATATTTTTTGCGTCTTTATGTTGCACACATTGCAAAAAATTGATATACATACATCTACTTTCTACATGGTTATATTTACATATGATGATGTTTTATAAATTGCGCAAATGTCTATCTAACACAATGTTAGCTATTGAATCAGTTAATGTATTCATTCGTCTTGGTATATGTTGATATGTGATGAAATCAAAATGTCTTTCAAGAAAATGAATACCTAAATACAATCTAAAAATGCATGGGTTTCAAACCGAATAATGACTATTAAGTTGAAGAACAACAAGCTGTGAATCTAGTTTTACAAGAAATGCGCATATGTCGAGGTTAACTTCCTCGGTTAATAGTTCTAAAACATCACTATATTCAACGACATTGTTTGTAGTCGGTCCTAGACAAATACCTTGTAGGTTAATTAACTCACCAGCAGGATTATAAATTACCCAAGATTCCAAAGACAAGTTCCTGGTACTGCGGAAAGCACCATCCACGAAACTGACATAAGGGGCAATAGACATCTGCATAACAATCAAGACCCAATAAGCAGAAAAAATATTACAAAGCACATCAAACCTAAACATGCACAAAAATGAAAAAATCACCAATGTACACATATCATGCATGAATGACTCAAGCATAATACTTTTTCAGGTACAACCCATTTCTGGGTTGTGCTAAGGGATAAACTTCATAATCAATAAGCCCATAAGCCCCATTTTGTAACACACGTTTGACGATGTAGGGCCCATGCCACATGGATTGGAATTTACCTGCCCCCAGCTTGTCATGAGCTTGGTCGTACAGGAGAACGGGGTCGCCTTTGATAAAATAACGAGGGGAAACTGTTTGGTCAAAGTGAGCTTTGACTCACTTATTTTGTGCTTTGATGACAAAAGCAGCTAAGCAACGAGTTTCATCCAATCTCTCTAAGTAGAGGAGATGCTCTTCCTCAGATGAAGTATTAGGCAGTAATTCAACAACTAATTTGAGTGAAGGAATTTCACACTCAACTGGAAGAGTAGCTTCCAGACCATACACCAACTAAAACGGGGTGAATCCGGTTGCACTCTTAGTCGAAGTTCAGTAAGCCCATAGAGCTGAAAACAACATGAGATGCCAATTTGATTTATGGATCCCAATTGTTCGTTGAAGCATGGTAACAAGAAATTTGTTTACAGCTTCGACCTGGCCATTAGCTTGAGGGTAATATGGCGTTGAGCTGTCGTGACGTAGACCCAACTTAGACGTCAGCTCTGCCATCATATAGTCCCGAAAATGTGAACCATGATTAGTAACAATGGCTTGAGGGAAAAAAACTGAGTAATAACATGACTGAATATGAATTGCACTGCTGTCTTACCATACGCAGCTAGTCTAGGCATTGCTTCGGCCCATTTTGTAAAATAATTGATGACGAAAATAATATAGGCATGCCCCCCAGCTGAGTGAGGGTTACAATTCATAAAATTGATGCCCCATTTGGAAAAAGGACCAACGGTAATGACAGGGTGTAAAGGAATAAATGGCACACGCATCTTGCGTTGATATATCTGGCACGCATGGAATTTGCATACTATGACAATGCAGTCTTTAAAAATGGACGGCCAGAAATAGACAACATGAAGGATCTTCTGTGCGGTGGCATAACCAGACATGTGATCACCATAGGCGCCACTTTGGCAGTCATTTAACTTTCTCAGCTTCCTCGAGGGTCAGAAATTGGCGGAGTATGGAATCGACTCAAACACGATAGAGGGTATCTCCGATAATACGATAAGGTTGTGACTGATGCCGAATGCGACGTCGGACATATTTCGTCAACTTAGACCTAAAAGTACAAGTCCAGAGATACACGATGATATCACCGTACCACGGATTGAGGGTGCTAATCAAGAAAAGAGTTTCGTCCGAAATATGATCCTCGGAATAAGAAGGAGCAGAGTTGGTGGGGAGAGAACAAATCATATCAGCGAAAACGAGTGATTTCTTTGATTTGGCGGCAGTAAATTCCAATTAAAACTCTTGGAGGATAACGATCCACTTCGATTATTTTCTCCCCAGAAACTATCGAGATAGAATATAGGTCATGGGGTTACAATCAGAATTCACGGTTACCGTCCGTAAAAGGATATAATGACGAAAACGCTGGACGACTTGGATCACAGCCAATGCTAACTTCTCGACATGTGCATAACACGTTTCAGGGTCAAGAAGATTTTGAGACAAGTAGTAAATGACATGTTCATTTCCGTCATCATCATTTTGAAACAAAACCATGGCGATCGTACTGAAGGCGAAAGCTAGATAGAGGGTGAAATCACGATGATAATTCAGAGGACGTAATAGAGGAGTGTTGACAAGCAACATCTTAAGTGTATCAAAAGATTGTTGAGAAATCTCATTCCAACAGAAAGGGACGTCCTGTTTTAAAAGTCGTGTGAACCCTTTGGCTACTTTGGCATAGTTCGGGATAAAACAACGTAAGAAATTTGGTTTCCCTTGGAAACTTTGGAGTTGGTGTAACGAGGATGGAGAGGGGAGATTAATAATAGCCTCAACCTAGCAGATCAAGGAGAATTCCATCTTTGGATAAGATAAACCTTAAAATTCTACCGGAATCGACACAGAAGATGCATTTATGCAGATTGAGCTAAATGTTGTAGTGTCTACAGCGAAGAAAGATCTGGGGGAGATGGTCGGGGTGGTCTTTTCGTGTAGCTGAATGAGCCTGAAGGTCATACAGGTATGGTTGAACAATATGACGAATATCGTGAAAGGCATAAGACATCGCATGCTGGAATGTAGCCCCTACGTTCTTCAAGCCGAAAGGGAGTTTCTTATATGTGAACATTCCTGAAGGACAGATAAAAGCGGTCTTGTGTTGATCGGATGGGAGAATGTTGATCTAATTATAGCCAGAAAATCCATCCATGAGAGAAAAAATCTCACTCCCCGCACAATCGTCAATGATATTATCGATGAAAGGGGTGGGATAATTATCATTAGGACAGGCCCGATTAATATCGCGATAGTCAACACAGACGCGAATTGTTCCTTGCTTCTTATCCACAGGAGCAATGTTTGAAACCCACTCTGACAGAGGAATCGGATAAATGAAACCCGCTTTGAGAAGTTTTTCAACTTCAGCTTTTATGGTGGTGGCTTTCTGAGGATGCACTGGACGAAGACGCTGGTGAACAGGCTTCACACCGAGGTAGGTGGGAATCTCGTGCACCACAATACTAGGATCAATTCCAGGCATCTCTTCAAAATACCAGGTGAAAACATCACATAATTCATGAAAGAGGCTAGTATACACTTCGACTTCATTGGAAGAGAAAGTGACTCTAACATGGATGTTCTCGACAATTCCTGGTTTCACAGAAATGTCGATAGGCATCGTCTGGGTGATGTTACCCAATTTACCTTCAGTGAAGACTTCGTGAGTCAGGACAGGCGTTTGAAGTGGCAGAGAAGGAACTTGAGATGCAAAACGCTCAAGACAGTTAGACATTTCCCCAAGGCTAGGCATAAACGAGGAATGATGATGCCCATTGCTCCATGGTAGGTATTTGATCGACATGGTTTCCACGATAGCCTCATCAGATGGAAACACTTCTTTCAAAGGATCAGGTGAATCTGTATCGCCGAGCCAGGGGGATTGAGAATAAACATCGAGAGACATGCTCAAAGTAGCAACTTCAGAAGGGGGAGAATCGGATGCAACTACAAGCTCGCAATAATTGATTTCAATTGGACCAAGCAGCATCGAATCCCAAAATGAATCAACCTGTTTAGGTAAAGGGACAATCCACGGGTCATCCGACCAAGAGATCATATTAACTTGAACGGTATTTGGAGGTGGAAGGGGAAAGATACCCATGAGGGCAGGGTCTTTGAAAAGACCCGGTCCTACACTGTCGGGGGGAGAAGGAATCTGATCCATGTATGGAATGTTGTTCTCAGAAGACGAGGTAAGGAATGACAATTGGTCGAAAGTAATGATTTTTCCCTCATGTGGAAACTTTAGAAGATAGAAGAGGGTGGACGGAATGCACAGCATAATGTGAGTCCAACTATGACCGAGTAGAATATTGTAATTAAGTTTAGCGTCAACTACTTCTACTTCAACATTGATCTTCTTTCCTTGCAACGTGATCGGCAAGCTGGCGAGAATACCTAGGGGTTTCGATTCCCTTCCATCAAATTCCTCAAGGGCATTGGGTGACGAAGTTAGGGCTGGAGAGCCAATAGCCTTCCAACAAGTAGATGACATGAAAGAGGTGGATACACCTTCATCCACAATGGCTCTATGGATGTTTAGAACGTTAATGCCGACTTGTATGACAAGCACAATCTGGTGCGGAAGTCGGGGGACAAAATTCTCTAAGTCGAAAGTGAGAAGGCTAGAATCAGCAAGATCAATCCCGCCGATCGTAGATAATAACACTTCCTGTTGAGACAGACAACTCTAAAGTACTTCTAACGCAGACATTGCGGATGGCGCTTGTGCTAAATCCTAAACAATATTGTAATGCTAAGCAGCACAGGCATTAGGATTATAATAAAATTTCTGGAGAACACCTTAGAAGGTGGTCGTACAATGGTTCAACATTGGGCCTTTCAATCTCAATAGAACTAGAGGCAGGTGGGGGAGGAGGACCATCAATGATCTCTTTCCTGGCTTCCTAGCATGATCCAGTATAATCTTTCAACTGAGTAGCGATGGAAACGGGTGCAGAACCATTCATCATGAACACTTGAGAGCCAAACCGGGAAAATGGTGTGCGTTGTTCAACCATCTGTGTTTGCTGAGATGGAAAAGGTTCTTTGAGGACAGTTGGAGTTCCCTTAGTGCCTTTTAGCAATTGACTAACTTCGGCTCATTTAGGAAAATCCTTAGTGTAGTGTTCCTCATCACAAATCAGACAGGGATACTTTGGCTTGCGCTGTGAACCATCATCAACACGAGGTTTAGACGAATCTGGTTTTGGGACATCGACTTTGGCCTTGCCTTTGCCCTTATTTTTCCCCTTGGATGTCTTGTTCGCAAGATTGGCCTAAATTACATTGACCTCCGAGGTTTTACCAGAATCCAGGGTAGGCTGAGGAGCAGAACCATTGGAAGAATTTGTTTTTTTCTTCCTAGTGTTGGAAGAGGGAGACTTACGTGAAGTTTGAGATATAGAACCAATAATGTCATCGACGGATGGGGTGGCCGGTGCTTTAGAAGTCCCAGGTCGTGGGGCATCAGTCAAGATATCATACAATATGCCCGATTGAGAGTACATTAAATCAAAGTACTGGGCATGAGCAATGGCTTGTTCCTCGGTTACACATGCCCCCATGGTGATGTATTTTGCAATCTGATTGACAAAAGAGGTAGTGAACCAATGAGTAAGAAGTTGATCAGGAATTTCGAATTTGATCAGACGATGATGCCGTCTCCATTCATGAATGTGGTCCGAGAGATGGGTAGCCTGGTCCTATTTCAAGGATGTTAGGAGATGTGTCCTGTCTTCATAAGGAACCGGTAACTGGAAATGAGTAAGGAATGCCATAGAGAGATTGTTGAAATCTTGAAATATACCGCGAGGCAACTTGATGTACCATTTAGTAGCAGCTCCAGTGAGAGTTTTCTAGAAAAGACGGAGTCGAATAGAGTCATCCACCCAAGAATTGGAAGAACACCATAAATGGTTTGTCATAACGTGTGCTTGGGGATCTTCTCTAGACATGCCCTCAAATTTGGGGCAATCACCAGGAACCTTCGTTGGAATTGGAGGCCAATACAGAATATGAAGGATTGGATCATTTGTTAATTTGGACACATCCGGTAATTCCAACGTGGTGAGAAAGGGTAATTGAGGGTTGAAAGGCATAACAGGTCCTCGATAAGGACTCGTACCCATATTCCATCCTGGTTGAGTGTAACTCTGCCCCCATTGGTTCTGTCCCGAAGGATTCAGACGATAAGGGGTATAAGCCAGATAATTCGGCTGATATTGCAGCTGAGGACCAGGATATTGAGGTTGAGGACCAGGATACTGATTTTGAGTATACAAGGGTCTCGATTGAGTAGCATAAAGATTTTTCTATGGAATATAAGTATGGCCTTGCGGTTGAGGGTAATAAGTAGGACCTTGAGGCACATTGTATACTGGTTGATATTGACCTTGAGGGTAATAAGGGCCTTGGGGTCAAATGGGCTGCTGATAAGTAGGGCCCTTTTGAGCTGGATAGATCTGGCACAGAGGTTGACCTAACTGCGGTGTAGAGTAGAACGGTGGCTGAGCAGGGTGAACTGTCTGTGTAGGTTGTCCTTGCTGAGTAGGTTGACCTAACTGATGAGGGCCACCAGGTTTCCCCTGCGGTGCAGGTTGCCCTGATGGTTGCGATGGGCTAGGTTGTGCCTGATGACTAGGTTGACCTAGAGCAGGTTCATAAGATGGTCCTGGTTGTGCAACATTTGGACCAATTGGAAGGTATGGCTATTGTGGTTGCACACAAGGTTGCCCTTGAGATGGATAAATTTGCCCCCCAGGACCGTATGAATGTCCTGGTTGATATACCGGTTGCCCCAGAGGGCCTTGGGGTGGCCCAGGTTGGATCACAGGCTGACTTTGTAAAGGTTGGCCTTGTGGATTGTAAGGCTTCCCTTGTGGGCCATAAAATAATCCTTGCTGGCCCGAAGGTTGTCCCTGAAAGGGTTTCCCTTGTGGGTCGTATGCATACCCTTGACGAACCGAAGATTGTCCCTGAACGGGTTATCCCTATTGGTTAGAAGGTTGCACAGGCAAGGTAGGTCTAAAACCAGAAAGGAACTGATAAGCCTCAGGAGTAGGCAAATAGATAAGGTTGTCGTGCTCATCATAATGAAACGAAAGTGAATAAATCGGGTTACCAACCGCGTCATAATAAGAAAGATAAGGATGGACAGAATTCTAAGGGGACTGATAAGTATGGGAGCTCTGCTGCTGAACAACCAGCCGATACTCCTCGAAATAAAGGCCATCAGGGATTGCCATGGAAATTGAAGTCTCTATCGAAGGCGAATCCCCTGACGACTGAGCGGTGACAACCGGTGCCGATGCAGCCACACAGACAGTAGGCCTAGTTGGGACAAACATAACAAAAGGTGTCGACGAGACAGGTTTCATTGGCTACATCCCTAATGATGGAAGGACCGACCCCCTCGACGGATTTGATGCTGCCATGGAGGCAATACCGGCCATAATCTGCCCCAAAGATCTATATCCGGCTGGAAGTGACACCGATGGTGAGGATTGAGCAGACGTTTGAGGGATGTCTTCTGGGAAAAGTTGGTATTCTTCATTAGAAATAGGAATTCCCTCACTGCCAATAGGACCAGACAAATCCATGTTTGAATCCACCATAAGATCTTGTAAAATACTACGGGGACTAGGAGGTATGATAGCAGCCAAAAATTGTGATCCCGATGTAAGAGGGGGAAAATTTTTCCCGACCCCAAACCCAAACCAAGCGTTTGAAAGAGGCCAAGTGAATTAAACTGACTCTCCAAAGGGGTACTTTGATGGGAGAATAGGTTGTTGAAGCTTGACAGACCTAGAGGTTTGAGAAGTTTCAGATGAATCATCCGAGAAAGGAATACCACTAGACGAAACTGACGGTTCCGCCACTGTGACTGTAGCACACCAGAAAAGGAAAAAGATATCGAAAAAGAAGACTCTTGGATAAAAACCAAGGCAAACAAAGACACGCCAAGTGATCAAACTTCAATGGGCGTGTAATTGTAGGTAGTTTATTTTACCTCATTGAAACCAAAAAATTGTTGTTTCATGTTTTAAGAGTCAAGAAACAGGAAAAAGATGACTTTAGTCACTTTCATTTTTAAGCGAGCATGAAAGGACAAGTGCTCGATGATATTTTCAAATTTATGGAGTCAGTAAAGATCGAAAATGACTACTCAGGTAGTCTAGGTAAAAGGGTGTACCAAGTTTCCGTGAACTGCCATATACACCTTGGTAATCAAATGAAAGAAGAATTGACCAAGGACTTGACATACGTGAAGCTAGTCTGCCCGAATGCTGTGTTCAATGTATCACGGTTACAAGGCGACAGAATCAGCTTCCTACAGATAAAAGGATTGCAACATAGAGGGGTATCCCTTTATATACCCGACGGTACGGGGAGCGCAAGTCCATACTAGTGTTGTTTGAAGCCAGATGGAAAGCGACAACTGCTAGGTTTAAATATGTCGGAACACGTATCTAACTTAGACCACTAGATCTTTCGTTAGGTTTCAATGTTTCCTTAGGTTAATTGAGTAAATTTTAAGTTGATCTTGTACTTACGTTTCAATTCCAAGGTCCTACCGAATGTTGGATCTCAAAAATCTCTAAATGCAAGCTACATGCCAAAAGATACCATTTCATTCGATGAAAAGATATCTACGAGAAAGTTTAGAGTTTTCAAGTGATAGAAAATAATAAGAACATGCAGAAGCATCCACTACAGTACTCGATGCAAGCTAACAAAAATGAGAAATCTTTCCTAGAATTGTCCAATGCTAGATATGCAAAAGACTTTCAATTTCATAACACAAACAAGAATGCAAGCAATTTTCTTATTTTTTATTTTTCAATGTAATAGAGCAAACAATGCACTAAATGACATGAAAAGCAAACCAAAACACTAGTTCGAGAACGTTAATGCGAGATTTTAAGCGAAATAATTTCAATCAACCCAAAACAAACATAACAAAACTCAAACGAACGTTGCAATCTTTCAAATCAAAGAAAGATTTCAAATCAGACCCATGCAAGCAGTGTGATCGATGCTTGGAGTGACAAGAAGCAAAATTGAATGAAAGAGGCAAGAATAATTCAACCAATGCAATCACTCAAATGGATCAAGGGAGTTGAATGCAACCAAACAAGGAATGAAGTTGACTGTGAAACAAAAACTCAAACTCCTACAGGAGGCTCAGCATACCAAAGCACTTAAAAACCCTAAGGTTGCGATGATGATAGGAAACAGACAAACAATTGAAGGAATAAAGTTGATCACAATAAAACAAAATCCCAAAGCACTCAATACATATCAAAAAATCACCTAGAAGCACAAGCACTGACCAAAAATCTGCAAAAGAGACCAAACCCTAAAACATACAGGGGTCGACGTGGCTGTTTGGCTGTAATTAGCGCCAAATAGGGGATGGCACAGGCGCAACACTAGCAACTAGTGCCAGTCGACGCGACTGTCGGAACAAAAAGCCCGCCAAGCCAGTTCACTTAGGCAAAAGGAAAATTTGAAAGACAGAGGTCAGATCTGATCCTCTAGGGCTGAAAAAGGGTCTTAGACTTAGCAGAATAATCAAAAAAGGAAAAATAAGAAAGAAAAGACCAAAAAAAAGACCTAATGGATGAAAGACAAACTCGCACTGATCCCCAGTGGAGTCGCCAATTTTTTGGTGAGGTAAATCCCCTCTACGGACAGAGGCAATCCCACTAGCCCTAGGGTGGGTCTAGCCACAAACAAGACAAGCTATAATATTGGTTCCTAGTTAATGAATGGATGAAGATTCGATAGATGACTTACCGGAGGTCCTATGCTGTTGTTGTCATTGGAAAGAGTGGCTACCTCTCACTCCTGGTTTGACAGATCATGACTCACTCGCTTTCACGCTCGGATACCTGCACACACACAAGAAACAACGACAATATACAACATACTAATTCACATTCATAATTATTATTCAGTTGAAGAGGACTAAATCAATTGCGTTAAATAAACAACATAACACAATGATGGAACCAACACCATAGTTGAGTATATTAATAAATGAAAGGAAGAGTACAACCAAGCTTCGACATTGCGGTCTCCTCCAACGGGGTTCAAGCAGAGCGCGTCTCACAAAGGCTCATCGGGAATTCGGATGGGACTCTCTCTACAGAATTCTCCTTGGTTCTACCTTCTCAATGGCAATTACTCAGCTACAGTATTCTTCTCCAAGTTCAACTAGCTTTCATTAAGGGAGAAGGCCTATTTTTATAGAGGGAGAGGGAGAGGTTAGGATCCCTATAATTATGGAAGGGAGACCTATCTTCAAGGAGTGTTCCATGGGAAGTGGAAACCACTACCTAAAGAGGGAGGTCCGTGGCTGATCAACTTAACCACTTCCAGTGACTCATCCTTGAGGTGGTTAGAAGGAAACTTCCACCTCTAATTTTTAAAAAATGTTCCTAAAACATCTTGGCATGGGCATTGCACTGAGACAAAGTGCCAGGTGGCATGGGCTCCAGTGAAAATCTACCATATCGGCGCGAGGGGTGAACTAGCTACCCATGCCAAGGCAAAAACATAGGTTTTGTGTGCTTTTTTGAGGAAATTTCCAACAGGATAAATGATTTCTTTATGCAGACGGATGCAAAGAAGGTGTTTGCAAAGTATGACATTGCTCACAAGTCATGGGAATGACTTTCCAATATGCGAGGCGAGGGATTACAGGGATGGTGACAAAATGTTGTGTAACAATGGATGGATTTCTGGCTACAATCAAATCAATATCCGCCCATAGGACCAATATAAGACATCATTCATCTTTCCCTGGGGAAAATTTTCTTATCGGAAACTACCGTTTGGTTTAAAGAATGCCAGGGAAACTTTTTAGAGAGCAATGGATTATGCTTTCAATGACATCAAGCACATTGTTCAACCCTATCTAGATGATTTACCCGTGCATTCATGAAACCAAACTGATCACTTGATGCATTTGAGAGCTATCTTTTTACGTTGCCGACACTACAAAATATGCCTCAATCCACATAAATGTGTGTTTTGTGTTGGTTTTGGTCGTTTGATAGGATTCTTTGTCTTAAAATAAAGAATTTTAATAGACCCACTAAAGGTCTAGGCCATTCTTGATTTGCATGTGCCATCAAATTTTCTTCAGTTACAGAAACTTCAGGGAAAGGCTAATTTCCTAAGGAGGTTCATAGCCAACTACGTCGAAATGGCTAAAGGATTTACTCAGCTCTTGAAAAAGGGGATTCCTTTCCAGTAGGACCAAGTTGCGTAAGCTTCTTTTGATGTTGTCAAGGATACACTTATCTGGGCATCATTAATGTATCCCCCCAATTATCAGAGTGATTATTTCTTATATATCATCATGGCTTATACGACCATTATTATGGTATTGGTCCAAGTATAAAATGGGATAGAACATCCGATCTATTATTTGAGTCGTAATATCAATGATACGGAAGTGAAGTATTCATACGTAGAAAAGCTTGCCTTGGCAGTTGTTCAAGCTGTCCAAAGGTTTCGCCACTATATTCTGTTATGGAAGATCATTGTCATTTCATATTGCAACCCCATGACTTAAATTTTATCACGTCAATTGTTGGGGGGAAATGATTCAAAATGGATTATCATTTTGCGGGAATTTGATTTGGAATTCATCAGATCCAAGTCAAAGAAGTATTTAGTTTTGGTTGAGCTTCTTTATGACCTTCACTCTGATAGTACTGCTACTACATCTCCTAATGAGTCTCTGTTTTTGATCGGATCGTTTGATCCTTGGTATGGGGATTTTATCATTTATCTCCAGACCTAGAATTTTTGACCTAATACCTATCGCTCTAACCAGTGACGTATTTGATACCAAGGCAAAGATTATCTGATCGTCAGAGATACGCCTTATTGTCTTGGTGTTGATACAATTTTAAGAAGGTGCCTCACTCATGAGGAGGCCGAAAAGGTTTTAAATGATTGTTATGTTGGAGCTTGTGGTGGAAATTTGTCTGGAAACACTACCATGCAGAGGATACTCCGCGCCGGTTACTTTGGCCTACCATATTTCGCAACTGCATCCTCGCGGTTAGAAGTTGTCATGCGTGTCAGATATTTGATTGTAAAATCTGCAAACCAGTAGCACCAATGCATCATGTTGTCTCTGTTGGACCATTTTCAAAATGGGTCATTGACTTCATGACATGTAACCCTTGTTCATCTGGGGGGCATGGTTATACAATTTTTGCAGTAGAATACTTTACCAAGTGGGCCGAAGAAATGCCTACATTAAACAATATAGGACAAACAACTGCATTATTTTTCTTTAATAATGTCATTTCATGGTTTGGGGTCCCACAGGCTATAGTCACAGATCATGGTTCGTATTTTTGCAACCATATGATGAATGAGTTGACTGCCAAATTAGGTCTATCACATGATAGTTCTACTCCTTAGTATCCACAATCAAATGGACAAGTTGAGGCTATTAATAATATTCTTAAATGAATGCTTCAACGAATGATAGGAGTTCATAAACAGATTTTTCATTTAATCCTATACTTGTCCTTGTGGGCGTATCAAACCTTGGTGAGAAATGCAACCGAATTTACCCCATTTCAATTGGTGTATGGTATGGAAGTTATCATTCCAATCCAATGTGAAATATCGCTGTTAAAACTCGCAATCAAATTGTTCTGTGACACCTCTGTTGAAGAATCACGTCTTTTTAACCTCATCCATCTTGATGAAATGCATTGTGAAGCCCAATTGGACAACAAAGCGCATAAGAGACGTATAAAGGCGTAATACGACAAACATGTCTAGCCTCGCATTTTCTCAGAGGGTGACCTGGTTCGTCTTTATGATCGGGAAGTTGATGTAATAAGTATAGGGAAATTTGAGCCATTATGGCATGGCCCCTATATGATCAAAAGAGTTCTTGCTAAGGGTGCCCATGAGTTGGTAGATTGTGATGGAATTACATTGGCGCAACCCCGAAATGGGTTGTATTTGAAACGTTACTATGCTTAATCATGAGTGTAGTAATTTTTTGTATTATATTGTATATATATGATGTTGATTTTCATTTACTCTCTTATTTTGTTTTCTAGAGTTTTCTTGAAGTTAGTAATTCGCTTTACATTTCATCGCAGATGTCTAAATCTTTGGAACCATTTATTGGGTATGCTGATGGTGCTAATCATAGTACGTAGAATCTATCCTTTGCAACGTGGGCCATTTTCGCTTCGAACGTCAATTTAGTGAGTTTTCAAGGGATTTTTATCGGTCGATCTACAAACAATATTACTGAGTATAGTGCATTGATCGAGATTATCTTTGATGGCATCTCATTTGGTATTAACCACATCATCGTAAGGTTAGACTCACAACTTGTGGTATTACAACTTACTAGTGTTTATACTGTTAGAAATCCAACACTGCATCGTATGTTTAAGAGCTCGACTTTTGTAAAGACATTTTGATTTCATTCAGTATCAACAAATTTCCAGAAACTTTAACACATTAACTGATTCTTTAGTGAATTATGTTATAAATATACATTTGCAACACATGTAAAGATACATTCACATAATTGAATAAGATTGCGCAATAAACATAGGAAAACACTGAAATCAAATAGATAGATAGTTATAAGTTTTTAAAAAATTTGTGCCCAAGAGACATTGTTCATTTGACATCAAAATTTATGCAACATGTCAAAAGTAAACTAGTGGTGCTCATGATAAAATGCTACTGATATAACTATCCTACGCAGTAACTGCATCCAATAGTTAGGAACGCCAAAAGTGTGGCATTGCAGTCACATGGGTAACTCTTTGATCCGAAAATGTGGAATCTCGAAGGTCAACCCCTTTATGTGCTGCTGAAGCTTAGCGAGAGTCTCAGCCATATCTAAATCCTGAACGACTTCTCTCCCGACAACCCTCTCTCCTGGCTCATCCACTCCATAGTCTGGCTCTCCCACTAGTTGAACTCGACCCACATATGCATTACATTAAAAATTTAGTTTAGTCTTGGGAAAAAATCAAAACACAAAAACATGTATAAACCTTAGAAAAATAAAAAACATGGTCAAAACATTCTTACCAATTTTAGTCCACTGAGCGCCTTCTGGTAAAGCTAAGTCTGGATCTCCTCAGAAATCGATGCCTGCATATGCATAGTCATCAATGGTGATAATTTTTTGCCTAAACCAGGCAAATAATGTAGTTGAGAACATGATGGATGATTTACCTGCATGTCTAGCCATCAGTTCTACCCATCTCTGCATCCTCAGATCTCTAGGGTTAGATATACCTAGCATCACATGTTGAGGCTGCATCAGTGGAATCCGCTCTAAGGAAAAATAAATGAGGATCAAACCATATTTTAAATTTTTCTTCCTTCCTCTCTTTTCCTTGCTCAATTGTTCTTTCATTTGAGAAAGTATGACTTTAGCCCAATTGAAAATTTTTGGTTCCATGCACTCTAGCGCATACTGCATATAAGATCTATTCACTACATGGAGTGTAGTAGTACCAACAAGCTTTGTGATCATGAATAATATGGTTCTCAATGGCAAATCACGAACATCGCGGATGCTTATTTTCCCATCCTTGCTAGGCTCTACCCCTGGATTGCAATATTGCAAAATATAGTTTCTCACTGTCTCTCCTTCGAGAGTAGACCCTGAGACGGAAATGGGTAGGCCTCTTATCAATAAGCCTATCAAAAAATAGATATCTTCCACTAAAATAGGGACTACTTTGTTCCAAATATGAAATGCCTAAATTTCCGGATCCCATGCATGAATAAGGAAATCCAATAGTTCCATCTATTGCCTCATACCCAATAGACGGAAGTACTTCAATAAACCATAGTCTCTAAGGGCTCTTAAAGTACCCAGATCATTAAGGGAAGTCATGCTTTTCTCTTCATGCTATCTTTCCCTCCAAGTAATTTTCACTTTAGTCCGTTGAATCCCTGGAATACAACCATAATACTCATTATGACCCTTTTAATGCAAAAAACTAGGAAAAAATTGGGTACACTATAAGAATAAAAAATGTGAATTGCGCCCAACGCAGCCTTGGACAAGAGACAATGCGTTGCATATGTACCTATCCTTCATTTCAGGTGCATTCCAACGCAGGTTTCAACATCCAAGGGTGCATTGCCATCTTTTGAAAATAGATTTACACTAAGGGACCTAAATCCCTAAAAAATTGCAATGAAATAAAACAAAAAGAATACTAAAGGAAAAAAGAGGTTTGTGGCACCAACCATGATAAAAGGGCGAGGAAAAATATCCATATAATCGATCATAATCAACAGCTAAAGTTGGGGGGGGGGGAGAATAGGTTTAGAGCTCAAAAATGCAAATGGTAACTTTCAAAAGGTAAAAATGAATAGTAAAAACTCTTTTAGTTAGTAATTTGATTATTTGCAAATCATATTTATTGCTGTGACTATGGTTTTATTCATTTTTTATCATGTAACAAGTATTTTTAATCCATTTGATGTTGTTCTGAATAGGTTTGCAACTGATATAGCAGATTATTCATGCACATTTATTTCGAGAATTATTTGACCACAAAGCATACTTTTATCCTTATTTTTTGAGCTTTGATAAAAACGAAAAAGGACTTGAAGCGCACTTTTATCTCTTTTTTGAGCTTCGATAACAATGAAAAAAGAACCCCTGGAGTCTTCTTTTAGCTCTTTTGAGACCTCGATAATGTGAAAATATTGCTGAGCACTTGTCTTTTCGAGCTCGTAAAATTAAATGAATTGATATCTACTTAGTATAAGTTTAACCCTTTTCCGGACTGAGATAGATTATTTACGAAAAAGAAAGGCCTTAGTCGAACATGGCTAGGAGGTTCTCTCAGATATCATTTTACACTTTTTCGGATTTGAGCAACAAATTTATGAAAAAGTAATTATGGAGTTTTATTTTGTCCTCTTTTTCAAACTCTCTAAATATGAAAAAGGACTGGGTTGTCACTATCGTTTGGCTCGTTAAAACATAAAATAGCGATGAGCTTGTTGATCATGGCAAGAATCAAGTTTCATTCATCGCTAGACTCGTTAAATTATTAAATAGTGATACATTATTCACTCGAAGGGTCGAATTATAGATCAAGCATATGTTATCCTCCTCAAGTTTGTTAAAAATAAAGAGGTACTGGTCGACAAATGACCGGGGAAAATTTGGGAAAGTGAACAAATTTTTTATGGTAGCAGGTCACTCTTGAACATGACACTTCACTCCATCATCGTGACTGTTTGGGTTGGGTAATATTCTTGACGGTTCTGTTA